>WOUO01000007.1:600000-1107472 GCA_017139535.1 Trichocladium uniseriatum | reverse complement strand
CCCCCCCCCCCACACCCCCCCCCCCCCCGCGCCCCCCCCCCCCCCCCCCCCAACCCAAGAAAAGAAAGAAAGAAAGAAAGAAAAAAGAAAAGAAAGAAAGAAAAAAGAAAAAAAGAAAACCCGGTACCCATTAGTGTTCACAGAACAAACCCCAGCCCCAACCCCGTCCACATTCCAATCCCGACATGAATGACGGCGCCATCACTGAATCCACAATCCGTCCCCAACGCCGTTACCCCCCATGACAACAAGCGAGACCACGATCGCTTGACTCTTGATCTGGACTCCCAGGCGCAGGGAAGAGATTTCTCGAAGGTCATCTCGTGATCTGCAAGCGATTTCGAGTATGCGACGAGTTCAGGTTCCGGTGGAGTCCTCGACGCCCCGCTTCTTTTCAGTCGTAGAGAAGATGGGCATGGTGAAGAGGTTGCCTGGAGCGGGCTGAAATCCGGTTAGGGGCATGTCGAAGGTGGCAAGTGAGATATCGACTGGCACCCTGTCGTCCTTGGCGATGAACCAAGTCATTTGGGTCCTGGGCCCAATCCCAGACCAGAAGCCAAAGCTTTCCCGAGCAATCCGGCTTCGGACCTTGACCGCGGTCGACAAGACAACCGGCGGGGCGACCTGAACAGGGACAGGCGTAATGGGGTGGAAGTTACCAGAGACGCCAGCGATGGCGGCGCCATCCTTCACGGCCGTCAATCCGCGTGCTCCTGCAAAATACAGGCTGGTTTTGTTGCTGAAGACGCGGCGGAACTCGCATTGGAGGAAGTTATTGCAGCCAAAGCCGCCGCTGACAACCAAGAGGCTCGGTCCACGGCCCGTTTGCTGCGTGACCTGGTCCATTTGCGATTGCACTAGCTGCATGATGCCGTCGGTGACTGTCCGAAAAGCTTCAACGATGTCGGCGCCGCTCAGGATCACCGGGATCAGCTCTTGGCCCCCTTGGAGGCGAATCTGAACTCGTGGAATATTGAGGGGAACGCCGGTGAGCTGGGTATGAGATAGGGCGGATCCCGTGCTCAACATCCAGTCAACCGCAAGCTTGATCTCGCTCTGGTCGATGATGATGGCGTTCCCGTTGACTCCGTTGAGCCTCACGGCCGCCTCGATCCGCCGCTTGACCATGGCATCGAGGGCCCCTTCCAAAAAACTGTCACCAAGGAGTTGTCCATGCGCCGGCACGCATTCTTCCACCACCAGGGGCGAGAGGGATTCCATCTTGTACGAAACGGCATCCACGGTACCGCCGCCGCAGTCGACGATCACAAACGTGTCGCGGTTCTCGAGAGCGTGAGAGCGGGTAATGTCAGCGAGAAGCGCGATGGCGGCCGCCTCGGGCTCCGTGATGAAGTCCATTGGAATCAGCGGCCCGTTTTGGGAGCAAAGAACGCCAGAGTGCTCAATAACCTGTTTCATCCTCTCCACCGTGTCATTGCCCCAGGCAGCAGGGATGCTGAAAACGAAGCGGACAGCGACACCGCCCGGGCCCAGCCCTTGTACGGAAACCATCTCGCGGATCCAAGGGAGGGCGCTGAACCACACATGACGAAGATACGTGCCGACAGCTTCGGGACCGCTCATGCCGGCCGCCCTGGTCTGGTTGATCTCTGCCTTCACGGGCGAGTCGCTCCGGATGGCCGACGACGTCGATGGCTGCAAACGCGTCGTCATGGGGGAGCCTCAGTTTGAGCAATCTCAGCTTGGTGTCGCCGGCGATCACCTGGCTGCCCCAGCTGCCTTCACGGCCGGAGCTGCCCAGGACGGTCGGTTCCATCTCATCTCTGCCGGGGCCCAGCGGGACCGAAATCGCCGATGGGATCTCATTAGGCCCCGCCAAGCAACACGAGAGCCCCATTGTCCTACAAACACGCACCTTGTTAGCAGCTGTCAGGCCAGACTGCGCCGGGGTTGTCGACGTGTGATGTCTTTCAGACAGGGGCCGGTGTGTATAGCGGCTGGCCTGGGCGGCTGGGCCCTGGCCCCTGGGGAGCAATGAAGGATGACGTATTCTGAGAGTCAAGACTTACGAGACGCCGAGGTCTGAGCCAACCGCAAGGACGTGACTAGGCTCAGCCATGATTATCTCGTGGTGGCGGGCTGGGCAACAGAGCAGGATTCCACGCAATGATTGGGTGTAGGATTGCAGATGCAGAAAAAAAAAAAAAAGGTAATCAAGGGAGGGGACCTGGTTGGCCAAGGTAGGTAGTCTTGGGACTTGCCTTGAGTTGGCACAAGACTGGAGGAGATGGAGAGGTGGGAAACAAAATGAGGCAAGAGTCAGGATGGCGCGGGAGGCACCATCTATTTAAGCCCCATGGATTCCTTCTCTGCCGAAGCCAGCGGTGAAGGAGGCAGGCCGGGGCCGGCAAAGGCGGGTGGGAAGATGTTGCAGTGATGCACCCTGCGGTGCTAACTCCTCAGCGTTAATCAGCGGAGGCAGTCGGAAGCGCTCAGAAGGACTCAGAAGGGCTCAGCGTGACTCTTACACAAAGACTGACAGGACAAATCACTCAGGAAAACACGGAATGCATTAAAGTCTGACAAAGATCCCCTAAGCAGCGGAAGTCGGGAACCGGGCCCAGGCCGGGGAGGGCGGCAGTCACCCCCAGGGTGGGCATGTTGATTGGTGTGCACCGTTTGCACAGATGCAAGCTTCACTGGTCAGTGGTATCCGGGTTGGCCGCAGCCGCAAGCAATCGCACCTGAAGGCTGACACCTTGCGCCGAGCAAACAGAGGTGAAGCCGCCTTGTGCCTTGCCCTGACTCCCTACAGGGGAATTCGCCGGATTCAACTGCGGGCTGCGAGAATGGGATTTCCACCTTTGGTCCTTGGCCGACATTTCAAGTTGATGGGAAGCTGGCCGCAGCAGTCGACAAAGACGGACAAGTGTGCCGGAAATGGCCGCGTTCCAGCATCCATAATCCATTGGATGGGTCTTGGCTCTTATTTAATACGGAGTACCTTTGTAGTTATCCGCTCCCACGGCCCGTCTCCTTCCATTCAGTTCAATCCGCATCTCTGCCTGGCAACCTTCCAACCCTTCAACCTTCCAATCTTTAATTTCCCCAGCGTTTCTCTTGGCCTCTTTCAGGTTTCTTGCTAGAAAGGTGTCCTTTCAAGCGGCTCGCCAAAACCTTTCATACCCAAGTATCAAACTATTCAAACATGTCCGATAACAACAACAACAACAACAACCAAAACACGTTCATCAAGGACTTGTTCGCTCCGCTTCCAACTCCCAGCCAAACGTGCCCGGCTCTCTGTTGCAAGCGGGGTAAGGACTGGCCTCAGCACCACTGGGCGTTGGACCAGTACCCCAGCGGGCCCAGCAAAGGCGACGGCGTCTTGGGCACGTACGCCTGGGTACCCCTACAAGGGGGGATTCATGGGCTTGCTTGCACCCTCCAAATGTTCGGTCTCGCGCCCTGGAACAAACTGCCGGCCGTAGCTCGACAGATGATGTCCCAGTGGTGTCCCATTGCCAAGGAACTTTGGGAGTCGGACTTTGTCAGTCATCAGGAAGCCCTCGTCCAGGCCTGGATCTGGCACTACGTGGACGATCACTTGCTATCCTTTGTGAATAATCCCGCTGCACAGCCTGGCGGGCCGGTCAAAGCTAGTTCCCCAGTCTGGGAACACGTCCGCGCCCTCCGCCAGGACCTACAAGGTAAGTCCTCCAACCCCGTAAAGTACGTGCTTTGTTGAGTTTGACTTGCTAACTTTTGTTGCCCAGACATAGCTACTCGCGATTTCGACGGTATGCGCAAACGTCTCTACCCCCCTCAGCTCCAGGCATGGACTCGCATCACTGAGCATCTTGTCCGAGATGGCTTAGGACTACGAGATTCTACAACCCCGGACGATCTAATCCCCCACTTCAAAGAATCGCTAAGGCTCCTCATCGTCGACGGGAGATCCAAGATTCTAGACCGAGATGACTACAATGACTGGACAGTCTGGATAGCTGACGATCCCGTCGACATGGGCGCCAAGCGCATCCTCGAGGCCGCGCTCATCCTGCAACGCCAGCTCCACGGTATGCACGGGATTTGGACCCTTCGTTTTAGCCCGCCCGGCGCCGACAAGCTCTGGGGCTTTCCCGTTGACGCCGAGTGGATGGTTACCAGGAACCCGGCCGAGATCCCGGAGATGCGGCCCGGCGACCCTGTCCTGCCGCTCGTCCAGCTCGTCAGCGAACCTGTTATAGTAGTAACCGGTTTCGACGGCGACGAGCTCATCAAAGAGCCTAGGCTGTGGATGGGTCGGATGACGGTTGTCACGCCCTGGACCTTTGGTGGGGAGGAGGCCACCAATGAGGGGGCTGGGGAGGGCAAGGCCGGGGACGCCGACGTACATGGGCGGGCGGCCGATTCGAGGAAGCCAGCAAAAGTGGCCGCAGGGACCGGGGAGCCCGAGGAAACCGAGGCGGACGAGCAGACTCGGACCGGCCAGACAGCCGCGAAGGATAGGGCAGAGGGAAGGGCAAGTGGAACCACGGTACGGAGGACGGCACGCAAGCCGGCAGCCAAGCCGGCTGGCAAGAAGGCAGGCAAAAGGGCAGGCAAAAAGGCGGGCAAAAAGGCGGGCAAAAAGGTGGGCAAGCAGACGGGCCGGGCCAAGTAGGTACTTAGATGGCCGCTTTAAGTTCAAGTTGTGTTTCTTTACCATTTCAGGTGATCGTTCCTTGCCAGGCCCGGGAGGTACCTAGATACTAAACCTTGCTTCCCCAATCTTTTCCCTCAGCGCGTGTTGCGTGTGCCCTTGCAGAGAAGACGTACTTTGGAGAATCCAGAGCTGAGGGATCGCGGCTTGGGGTGAAGCAAACGAGGCCAAACCTAAACCCTGTTGTTTGCTGGCTGCCAGCATCCCGTCATCTCGCTGCTTGTCTGCAGATCTGCGGCATATGCGCCCCGCTCTCGTGCCTGGTCCAGATTCCAGGCCCAGAAATACCTGACACCACTTTTTCAAAAGCCAAACGCCCTAATGGGAACGTGAACTCCTCTTCTAACACTTGAATAATGGATTGGCCCAAATTAGTAGGGATTCAGGTCCAAAGTCCAATCAACTTCCCACGGCTCAAAAATAGAGAGGCGCGTGAGAAGCTACTGCCAGCTTCATGGCCTGAGCCTCTCGCACACCCACAGCCTGAGTCCACACCGGGCAGCTGCTGCCCGTGTATGTAAATTTGATTTACTCAACGCACAGGTGACAGACGGCAACGTGCCGCTTGCTGAGACGCTGTGGGCATGGACATTGGAGTCCTAGACCCGCAATTCCGGATCTCCAAGGACCGTGAGCCCAAGACCCTGTTGACGTGGCGACCACTCCCCGCCGAGGAGCAACAAACGGTCGGCTCGCTCACCGGTCGGGCACCTTGCCAATGCCGGGCGCTATTCCGACAAAGCTGCTCTGCCATTTCCGTCCGGCATGACTCACACTTGCTCAGCGGCCTGACCGTCAAGGAGGCCAATATGAGACCCGCCGAGCATGATTGCTCCAGCTCAAGGGCTTTTTGGTTTTGGCACACATTTGAGGTACCTCATAGGTACGTACCTAGGTACATACGTACCCTAATGAAGGTATAGTACCTTAGGTACCTCCTCGAGACTTGCATGGACCATTTACTCCGTGGACGGGACGGAGTCAAAAACGCAGAGCGAATAGTCACGGAGCATTAATCGGATATGGTACAAGAAGGTCCTCTTTGCGAAAACCTATTGAGCCAAAATGAAAACCAGCTTTCACTCGGGAAGCCCCAATGACAGTCACCATAGAGCAAGGCAAGGGCATGTTGACGTAAAACTTTCCCAACATACATACAAGACGCCTGGCCACCTCCTTGGTTCTATAGACACTCGGCCTCCGGGCTCCAGCCCAGAGGAAATGCCGCCTCAATTCAATGATGCTTGGTGGCCAAGACATTGCCAGTCGTGGGAGTCCCTCCATGAGAGATGCGGTCTCTCAGCCTCACCAATGATTCAGCTTGCCGCATGGGTGCCTGACCAGGGCAAGTCGATGGCGTGAGTGGTTTGGCACAGCCTGAGCCAGGCCTGTATTCCGTACATAACGATTCCCCTCTGGCGATTAAAATATTGAATCCCGCCAAATTCGTATGGGAAATCGATCTTCCCTGACCTTTGGAACAATCGTTCGGATTCTGCCCAGCGCTACATACTGATCGGTTATGTCAGGGAGCTTCGAACCTCCCCTATGCACCGCACCCATTCTAGGCGTCAATCGGTCGCTGAAAGGGGGGGGGGGGGGGGGGGGGGAGATTTCAGGGTTAGGGCTACACACGCGACTCGTCCGATTGAAGAGCGATTCAGCTGGCTGAAACCCCAACAATCGTTATAGGCAGGTTTGCAAACTTTGACGAACGCTCAATCGCTGACCACAATAGTCCTTCGCTTGAAAATTGTGGGTTTTGGAACTTTGGAGAATTCTATACGTAAATGGAAAACGAGGAGAGAAGGAACCGAAGCATCTCATTGCAGCTTCCGGGTCTTCCGAGTGTCCTTTGTGGGGAAGCA
The DNA here is from genome assembly GCA_017139535.1 of Trichocladium uniseriatum. Taxonomy (NCBI): domain Eukaryota; kingdom Fungi; phylum Ascomycota; class Sordariomycetes; order Sordariales; family Chaetomiaceae; genus Trichocladium; species Trichocladium uniseriatum. Next base: position 1,100,938 of record WOUO01000007.1, on the reverse strand, counting down.
CAAGCACAAATATCCCTCCCCTTCGAACCTTCCCAAATGGTGTTTCCTGTCCGTTTCAAGAATCCGAGTTGCAACCACAGCGATACGTGCACTAATTTGAACGCTAAAAGGTGTGCCACAGATCCGAGACTTTTCAATGCTTTGCGAGACAAGCCACCACAAGTTCCACAACATGGCGTGCATTGGCAGCCACTTTCCAACATTCACCAGCCTGTCTCGGCCTTCGTACGAAATGCAGTTATCAAGTTGGACGAACTAAAGGAGAATTGAATGTCCTCCGTGTCTTGCTCAAATCTACGATCAAGGGATCCTAAACTTTAAAAGTTCGCCTTGACAAGCCAAAACCCAAGAGGCAACCTTTCTTACCTCTTCACTTCGGCCAGGCTCGGCGCTTACGGGATCGACGGCAAGCTGCATGACCACCCCATGTTCGCTGTCCACTGCCTCGGGCCTTAATTGACCGCAGTGATCCGACAAGCCGTGTTCCTCGAACCTTTGACGAACTAAACCATCAATCAAAATGGCAAAGTTCGAAGAATCCGCCGGCGCAATCGCCGCCAACGCGCCGCTGCTCATCAGCAGCGCAGCCATCCTCGTAAGATGCCCACCAGAATGACCTCACAAACCACAATGTCCCTAACACCGTGAACCCCCCTTCCAGCTTCTCACCTGGCAGGTCACCGCCATGGCCTACAACCTCCTCTTCCACCCGCTCCGCCACGTCCCCGGGCCCCTCCTGCAGCGCGCCTCGGCCCTACCCTGGGCAATCCAACACGCGCTCGGCAAGTCCGCCTTTGAGACGCAAAAGCTGCACGACCGCTACGGGCCCGTCGTGCGCATCGCCCCATCGCACCTGTCCTTCACCGACGCCCGCGCCTGGCGCGACATTTACAGCGCCCTGCCGCGTAGCAGCGACAACAATAACAACAACATCACGTCCCAAAACACCGGCGGCAGCGGCGGCGGCAGCGGCTGGCCCGAGATGCCCAAGTCGCGCACCTTTACGCTGCCGACCAACGACCAGACCACGTCGGTCGTCAGCGCCGACTTCCACGAGCACCAGACGGTGCGCCGCGCTCTGTCGCACGGCTTCTCGGACGCGTCGCTGCGCCGCCAGGAGCCCGTGCTGCAACGGTACGTCGATTACCTGCTGCGCCGGATGCACGAGCGGTGTGATGATGGTGGTGGTGGTGGTGATGGTGGTGATGGTGGCAGTGGGGCGCTGCTGGACATGTCGCGGTGGTACAACTACGCGACGTTTGACATTGTCGGGGAGCTCGTGTTTGGCCAGGCGTTTGGGTGTCTGGATCGGTGCGAGTACCACCCGTGGATTGCGTTTGTGCTGGCGTCGATGAAGGCGGCGGCGACGTGCATCTCTGTGTCGTATCTTGGGGGTCATTGGTTGGTGTCTCTGGTGGCGCAGACGGTGGGGGAAAAGTCGATTGCGAAGCTGCGCAAGATGACCGGCGAGATTGTGAGCAGGCGGCTGGCTGCGGGCAAGGGGCAGAATGACATGTTTGAGGTGTTTGTTAAAAATCGGGAGGAGTGGGTATGTCGCCCGCAGACATCTTTCTGGGAGAAAAAAGTGCTAACTTGATGAGATAGGGCTTTTCCTTCGAGAAGCTTTCTGCCAACGCCACAATCTTGACGCTGGCTGGGTCTGAGACATCGGCAACTTCACTCTGCGGAACGACCTATCTGCTGTTGAAACACCCAAAGACGATGGAGAAGCTCAACCGGGAAATCCGTCAGGCATTTAGCAGCGCAGAGGAAATCACGATGGCTGCGGTGTCCCAACTCCCGTACCTGACGGCGGTTATCAATGAGTCGCTGCGCATGTACCCCCCCGTGGTCTCGAACCTCGTTCGAGTCATTCCCCCAGAGGGAAAGCAGATTGTTGGTCAGTATGTTGCTGGCGGTGTAAGTGGACCTCGGAACAAGGCATGCAGACTCTCACTGACTGGATCAGACCTTGGTCGAAGTCCAACCGTGGTCCATCAACCACAGCCGGGACAATTGGGTTGACCCCTGGACCTTCAACCCCGACCGGTTCCTGCCTGGCGAGCACGAGGCAAGGGCGGCAGGCAATATTCTCGAGGCTTCGCAGCCGTTCAGCTTTGGGCAGAGAAACTGCATCGGCCGCAAGTGAGTTGGCCCCCACTGATCTCAGAACCGGAGTGGAAAAGCTGACCTCTTTCGTCTGCGTGATTAAAGCCTTTCGATTGCCGAGATGCGCATGATTCTCGCTCGTGTCGTGTTTGATTTTGACATGAAGCTTGGAGACGACAGCGACAACTGGATCGGGCGTCAGAGGACTTATCCGCTGTGGGCCAGGGTGCCGCTCAATGTGCATTTTACCCCTGTGAAAAGGGGCTGAAGAGGTGTTGGGCAGCCTAACTTGGGTCAATGTCACTCCAACTCGCAGACCGAGATGAGATCGCTGTTGGCGCTTGCTGCGCAGCATGGGCGCATCCAACCAGCCCCTTTGCTTCTGGCTGCACTGGGTGTAGCACTGTGCTGGATGTGTGGTTTTTGTCTGTACCTGCATGTCCCAATTTCAAAACCTGCAACCAACGTGCATATCGAGGGCGGTAGAATTCCGGGGGAGATTTCCAGGCCCATGTTTGCCGTGGACGAGGTATCCTAAGAAGCGTGTTGATCGACCAACACGTTGTGCTGGCCCCCGCAGTGATGTGGACCCTCGGTCCTGGTTGCATATGTTTGTTGGTGATTTGAGAGTGGTGTTCTCATGATAAAAGAAGAGATCAAGAACGAGCACCTCCTCTGCTGTTTTTCTCTTCCTTCATCACAACTTCAAACCATCCGACCACCGACACTCTTTGATCTCCAAAATGGTTGCCATCAACCTGTTCGCCCTCGTTGCAGCCACCGGGGCTCTCCCAGTCGCCCTGGGTGAGGGCTTGACCGAGGCAGCCAAGCTGCCTGGCCTTGTTCGCTCCAGCGCTCCCATCCTCGCTGAGAGACATGGCCGTGTCAGTGCCGGGCGAATGGTGGATCCGTATTATGGATATAATGAATGTCTCGGGGCACCGTCGACTGGCCTTCTCCCATCCAACCCAACATGTGCTCAAAACAACTGCTACCGGTCCGTGGATACTCTCAACCTTTGCAATCTTCCTGCTAATCCGCACCCGCCCTGGCAGTTCCTGGCTCAATGGAAGAAAGGGTGATGATGCCTCGGGCTTTGTAAGTCTTGCCATTTTCTTAAGTTCTTTCCCACGAGGCCAACCGCCGACAGACTCGAACAATCCGACTAACCAAGCCCACCGTGTTAGCACTGCCCCACGACCGCCTACACCTACTGCTGCCAGTGGGACAAGTTATCGGCCAAGGGCAAGTTTGCGTTGATCCGCGACGGCGAGATCTACCACTACATGCCGTGGACCAACATGTGCGGCGCGGCCGGCCCCTTTAACTCGGACGCCGACATCCACAACTCCGTGAGCATGATCGACGACGTTTGCGCCTGCACGATGCAGCACAAGGTCCGCGTCCCGGAGTCGGACGACTACTACAAGTTGACCTTGCCAGGGGCGGATTACCGTGTTTGTATCCAGCATTTGGGCCCTTGGGAGCACGTTCCGAACGAGGCTTGAGGGGCTGGGGAGATTGGGGTGGGTTGGTGAGATGGAAGGCATGGGGAGGTGTTGCTCTGCTTCATGTAATGTGTAATCAACATGTTTGAACATTGACCGAGATCATGACACAGCCTCAACATTTGCCAATCCCTTTGTGAGATAACTCAAGACTTTGGGCCACCGAACCTCACCATCACGGTGAAGGTTCCCGTAAGACCACAAACCACACCCCGAAATATATATACCAAAAAGTGAAATATAACCAACACACGTCATCCAACCATAAAATCCAACCACACACTCTCCTTCACCCACACACCCTTCAACCCCCAACCCACTTGCACTCCCTCTCACTCACTCAACTCAACACTTACTCACTCAACCCTGTCCACAAAAGTCAAAACTAAGTCAACCTCACGCCACGCACGCCTCCACCTCGGACAAGTCCACATACACAGTCGAGTAGATCGTGCTCGTCGTCACATCCTCGCCATCCGCACCGCTGCCGAGGTCAATGCTGGGCGGGGCCGTCACGGTGGGGTGGTCGGCGGTGGTGGCAGTGGCGTGCTCAGAGTCAGAGTCAGAGTCCGAGTCCGAATCCGAGCCGGAGTCGGAGCCGGGCTGCTCGCCGCTGCCGTTGTCGCACTCCGAGTCCGAGTCGGAGTCGGAGTCGCTGCAGTGCCCGTTGTCGGGGGTGTCGGTGGGCTGGGGGCCGGAGGAAGAAGAGCTGTCGGTGGCGGTCGGCTCGGACTCCGAGTCGGTGGTGGTTGGGGCCGAGGTCTCGACCGAGGTGGTGTCGACGGGGCACGAGGGGGCGAGGGTGACGGTGCTGGTCACGGCCTCGATCGCCGTCTCGGTGACGGTCACGGGCTGGCAGGTCGGGTCGACGGGCGGGCTGGCGCCGGAGCAGTCGCCGTCGCGGATGGAGAACTTGGACGTCTGGGCGTGGATGACGTAGACGTTGGTGCCGTTGATGGCGTTGCTGAGTGGGGTGTCAGTCCGTTGGTCCGTCCTATCTACAAGCTGAGGGGAAACTTACAACTGGAAACCCCACGAGCTGTCCACGTCGCAGGGCACCGTCACTTCACGCTCACCATCCTCGGTCGCGACATTGGAGGCGACCTGGGTGTAAAAGGGGGGCCAGTTGACAAAGTTGACGAGGAAGATGCTGAAGCTGGCGGGATCCGTGTCGACGCTGCTCCACTTGACGCTGTACGTCTGGCCCTTGCTCAGAGTCGAGTTGGCAACAGGGGTGGAAAATTGAATGGCAGAAACGAAAGGGGCCGCAAGGGCAACGAGTGACAGGACACGCATGGTGTCGGATCGGGATTATTTGGCGCGACGGCGGCGAACAGATAAAAGAGGGACTGTTGCGGCTGCGCCTGGTAAGGAACGTGATGCTTCAACACCAAAAAAGTGAGAGACGATGTTGGGCAGAGGGACGGGAACCGGGGGAATGGGAGGGATCCACGCCGATTTTGTAGATCCGGATGGTGCCATTCAGGAACGGTGTGCCCCACTAATCCAGGGGTATTTCCACCCATTTCCGGGGGTGTGGTTGGGATGAGGCCTGTTCAATATTAGTGGTCTCACCGTCCTAGCGCCAACACCTTTCCCAAGATGGGCATTCTTGGGGGGGAGGGGTCCAAAAATACGAGCTGGATGCCTATCTCGAAATTGGCATCTGATAAGAATAGCAGTGGACGTCTGGAGAGGACTTTGAAAAGAAAACGAAAAGTGCCTCAAAGCGCATTGAGAAGGGTTGAAAAGCCTCGGCTTGAAAAGCAAATACATCACCTCTCTCATCAAGCAGCTCGATTCGCATTGTGTTCGAGACTCCTTCTCGCATCATGCATGTCAAATCAGAGTTCTTGAGGATGGAAGCCAAGATGAAAGAGGGCAAGTAAGCGCGCTAATTATAATTGCATGCTACCTCGCAACAGTCGAATCAGTGGTCAGCTTTTAGCTTCAATATTAGCGGCCGTTTTCAAAAACGTTCCGACAAGCCGCTCTTCTCAAATTGCTGCCTTTTCGTTACACTACTATTGGTCATTGCCTTGAACCTATTGCACAGCTTTCTAACCACACACAACATCAATTGCAGTGATCCAGCTGTTGGTGGTTTGAGGCCCCCGGATAATCTCAGGGGGATCAGTCTTGCGCTAGCTAGACTTTGGGAAAGTGGCCCAAGACAGTAGATGAGAGAAATATTGATTTGAGACGATCTCCATACCTACACAGTACTTGAACATGGCGCGAAGATAACCATCCCTTGTCGCATGAATATCAGCAACACACCCTAGACAGACTTCTTTTCCCGGGTCTCGTCCATCATTGATTCGTCGAGGTCTGTTACACCAGCCGTGTCTAAATAATACGCCAGGCTTGAACCATGGATTAATTGTGGTCTTCTCTGGCATCTACACCCGCTAGGGGTCTATTTTCCGAGCTGGGTCTACCGATATATTAGCTTTGTCTCAGCAGACTCTTGTATCTTGTCGGAACTTCCGTGGCAAGCAAAACCGACGCTTCGTGATGGCATTAGTTCAAACGGCCAGTTTCGTAACGTAGGCGGTCTGTTCAGAATGACACCCCTACCAACACCTCAGAAGAGAACCGAGTTTAGGTGTTACATGACGCTACCACGTTACGGAAAGACTTTGCCGAAGCGGATGGGCATATATCCAGGACTTGATCGCAGGTAGGTACTGGTGATTGTCCGATCGGCGACGTAAACATCAAGTTGAAGGAGAAACCGCCATCGGCACCGCACAACGGTAGAAGAAGTGGGCGATGACGGCCTTTGGGATAATTACACGGTGAATAACACAAGAAGAAATCCTGACCATATCCACCGTGGATCACCTGATCAACTCTCGTTAGTTTAACACGTCACGGTAGACGTACCGAGAGGAGTCAGGCTTGACTTCTAAGTGAAACAGTGTGAGATGTAATGCAAGGCTCACTGTTTGTACATATGTAGGACCGCCACAGGCGCATATTTGGACGTCGGTTGTTTCACAAGCTGTCTGTTGATGAAACCCCCATGTATGTCCGATACGCCATGACAAACCGCCTTCCCTTGGCAACGACGATACGTTGAGCGTATTAGTATTCCCTGGCACTGTCGTTAACGTAAAAGCGATCCTGAGGTGTTATAAGAGATCACAGGCTAACTGTAGAGGATAGTCAGAGAGTAGTCGGAGGTATCGAGCGAGGTGCCCTCCAGACAACCCCTTCGGACCTCCGGCGCGCCTTCGCTGGAACTTGGCAGTTTGACAGAGAAGAACGCGTCGACCACAGTGCCAGATCACACCACATCAACCGCCATCCAAGTGTACGATCCCAACCATCACCGACTTCCTTCGGAGAGGTTCATCTGTGCGGCGCACACCGACGCCAAAATTAAAACAAATCCCTCGACTTACCTGAGTAGAAAGGGTCACTTTCGTTCCCGCCCCATCCAACTGTACTCGTCCGCCATCCAATCTTCTAATCACACCCACCAAAATGCGCCTCCACGCCCTCAACACCCTCGACAAAACCTCTGGCACCGTCCAACTCCGCCACGCTTCCCCCCCAAACCCAACCCCCTCCTCATCCAAACCCTCCTCCTCCTCCTCCCTCGTCCTCCACCCACCCCCCTCAACCACCGACCCCAACGACCCCCTCCGCTGGCCCCGTCCCAAAAAACACGTCGCCTTCCTCGCCATCTGCGCCTTCACCTTCCTAACCAACTACGGCATCGGCGGGCTCGCACCCGCCTTCTACCTCCTCTCCCTCGAATTCAACAAGACCCTCACCCAGACAAGCGACCTCCTCCTCTGGCCCATCCTCGTCCTGGGCGCCTTCAACTTCTTTTGGGTCCCTCTAGCCAACTACTACGGCAAGCGGCCCGTGTTTGTCTTTGCGTCGGGCCTGTTGTGCGCGAGTTTTGTGTGGAGCGCGGCGGCGGGGAGTTTTGAGTCGTTGTTGTGGTCGAATGTGGTGGCGGCGTTTGCGGGGTCGGCGACCGAGGCGCTGGGGGCGGCGATGGTGAATGATTTGTATTTTTTGCATGAGAGAGGGGGGAAGATGGGGGTGTATACGGGGTTTATTTCCGGGGGGAATACGGTTGGGCCGTTGGTGTGTGGGTTTGTGATTACGGGGTTGAGTTGGCGGTGGCATAAGTGGATTGCGGCGATTTTGACAGGGGTGAATTTCGTTGTGGTGGTGTTGTTTGTGCCGGAGACGAGGTATGAGAGGGAAGAGGACAAGAATGTGGTTGGGGCGGCGGCGGAAGCGGTGGTGGGTTCGTCGAGGGAGAGTGTTGATGGGGCGGCGGACGCGGGTCAAGGACCACAGGCTCAGCCGGCGATGGTTCCGAAGAAGACGTGGGTGCAGGAGCTCAGTCTGTGGTCGGGTGTCCCGCCAGACACGAATCTGTTCAAGATGTTTGTGCGGCCACTGCCCATGTTCGTCTACCCCTGCGTCATCTACGCCTTTCTCGGTTACGCCCTCTCACTCGTCCTGACGGTCTCCGTCAATATCCTCAACCCGTTCGTCCTCCAGGCGCCACCGTACAGCTGGTCGCCCATGATCAACGGCTTGATCAACCTCCCCGGACTGATCGGCAACGTTGCGGGCTGTTATGCCGGCGGTTGGCTAGTCGATGTGTTTTGCGACTGGCGGACCAGACGCAACAGGGGCGTGTTTGAGCCAGAGAACCGGCTCTATCTGTGCGTCCTGCCGCTGTTGATCACGGCGGCAGGCTGTGTGATGTTTGGATACGGTGTCGAGAGAACGTTGCATTGGACAAGCCTGTTTTTCGGGTACGGAATGGTGTCGTTTGCGCTGACGGCGATCCCGACCATCACCATGGCCTACGTCTCGGATTGTGTTCTGCCCGTAAACACGGATGCTTTGATGCTTGTCAACGGTGAGTTTTCTGCTGTGCCTGTTGGTGTTTGGGGCCCGCTAATGAAACTGTACTACAGGACTTAAAAACCTTGTCGCATTTGGGTTCCTCCATGGCATTGTGCCGTGGGTTGAACAAGTCGGGTATGTGAATTGCTTTGGGGTACAGGCCGGCATATTCGCTGCCGTCATCGCTCTTGGGATGGCGCTGCTGATCCCGTTTGGCGAGAGGATCCGGCACGCGCAAGCTCTCTGGCGTATCATTTTATAGTTGGGTCGGGTCTACGGTACCAAACTTAACTTGACCTCATCAGACATCGGACTCGAGACATTGCTAGATGCCAGCCTGGAGGAATAAACGTCGAAACGGCGCGGCTTGTCAACCCAACGGTTGTCCGAGGCCTGCATGTAAATCGGCAATTGGCTTTCACCAGATGTTCGTATGGCAGTCCACCATGAGGCCAGTCGTGTTAGAACCTGAGGTGGAAGAATGTCAGTGTGGTGAAACCGAGGCAGTTGCAATTGATGCCAAGAGAAATTAAAATGGGACCCGAAAGGCAGCTGATATTTTAAAGTTCCAAAAGTGGGCCCTGTCTCATATTAACCAATCATTTGCGATCTGCTTTGCGCAAGGCTGAGATGGAGGGGCAGTAAATTTCGTGGCCAACCGCCTCGAACTTCCTCCCCGCCGACCTTGCGATACCAATCACTGAGCAACAGCAAACCGTAATTCTGTCGACATTCCGTCCTTTAAGGCTCTATAACAAGGCAATCTTGCGACCTAGACCGAGTTTTGCCCTTATCCCGCAGGCCGCGGCAGCCCACAGCCATGGCGACCGACAGCTTGGCCGATGACTCGGCCAAGCTCCAGATCCTCAAAGATGCCCTCTACGACGAGATCAGGCAACACGGCTCCGAAACGCGCCTCTTTTCTCAAAAAGACCTCCTAGACCTCGACATTATCCCGAACGGCAATGTTATGCTCCTCGTCCGCGTCGTCCAGGGGCTCTGCGACGACAAGCTCCTGGTCGGCACAACAAACCATCATGCCGGACTCGCATGGAGATGGCGCAGCAGAGAGGAGGCAAAGAAGTAAAGCGTCACCTCCCATTTAGCCTACAATCAAGGTAATTATACTGACCACCACCCAACAGGTACACCTCCCTACCAAACGACGAGACAGTCCTAGTCTACTCGATCATCGACGAGGCCGGCGCCGACGGCATCTGGAACCGGACCATCAAGAACAAGCTCAACATGCACGAGGCCGTGGTCAAGAACTGCATCAAGTTCCTCGAGACAAAGGGCTACATCGCAAGTATGAAGAACGTCGAGCACCCTAACAAGAAGATGTACATCAAAGCCACCCTGCGCCCCTCGGAGCGCGCGACCGGCGGGCCCTGGTTTACCGAGGGCGAGCTCGACACCGCCTTCATCTCCGAGCTCGAGGGCATCGTATTCGAGTACATCAAGACCAAGAGCGCCTACCGGGGCTCCCTCCCCCACCCAACCGGCACCACAAAAGCCCCGAAAAAGGGTTCCGTGACCGGCGAGGTGACCTCACGAGGGACCAAGCGTGCCGCAACCGACATCTCCAACGACGACACCCCCCCATCCACCACCACCACTATTACTACGATAAACACCCGCCCCACCAAACCCCCGACCCGCGCCGTCTTCCTCCCCATGCCAGCCGGATACAAGCACTACCCGACCGTCGCCGAAATCGCCAAGTTCATCCACGACACGGGCATAACCAACAATACGACACTCGGCGAGGCCGACATCCAGCAGCTAGTCGACGTGCTGACATACGACGGGCTGATCGAGCCGGTGCGGGTGAACCGGCGGCGGGGGTTCCGCGTGGCGCGCGCCATGCGCCAGGACACGGTGCCCTTCCACAAGCGGCAAAAGGAGCGTGAGGCGGGGCTCCTGGGGCTGGATCAGCCGCTGGTGCCGGGCGCCGAGCCGCTCAGCAACGGGCTGACCGAGGCGCCGTGTGGGCGGTGTCCGGTGTTTGAGCTGTGCGAAGAAGGGGGGCCGGTGAGTCCGAGTAACTGTGTGTATTTCTCGCAGTGGCTGGATTTGGAGGATGCGCCAACTACGGTTGCGCCGAATGTGGCGCTACCCCCATGAACTGCTAAGAGGACGAGATTGCATGGGCGGCATTACGGGTTCATGGATCATTTGAGGAGCTAGGCACTACTATTATACCCATATTTGTGACTTATTCATCGCTGTGACTTGGTTTGAAAAACCACACATCGTGTAGGCGGTGCCTTTCTACACCAGATCTTGCCGGTTCACAGTTATGGATTTGGACCTCTCACTCGACTCTGGGGAAAGACGAGCAGCGACCATGAGAGAAAGACGGCTACCAGTTGCTTTCCTTCATCCCCGGCCCAGGCGAACCCGGGCCATCGTAGACTATCTAGAATGCATACGGTTATACCGAATCTTCTCCATCTCGACACACGTCAGGCGCACTTAAGCCTCCTCCACACCGCTGTTCACAATGGTGGGCTTCTTGTTGTACTTGATGGCGCCGCTGCCGGAGCCAGTGGCCTCCAGAGCCTTGACGACCCTCATCGACTCCTCGTCAGCGACCTCGCCGAAGACGACGTGGCGGCCATCGAGCCACGAGGTCACGACGGTGGTGACGAAAAACTGGGAGCCGTTGCTGCAACGAGAAATGTTAGCTTGGACAAAGAGCCTTGCTTTTGGTCAAACTTACGTGTTGGGGCCAGCGTTGGCCATGGAGAGCAGACCGGGGCGGGTGTGCTTGATCTTGAAGTTCTCATCGGCGAACTTCTCGCCGTAGATGGACTTGCCACCGGTGCCCTAGGATAGATTAGCATCTGTGTGAATTGCGCTTTAGAGCTTGCAAGAGCACTCACGTTGCCACGGGTGAAGTCACCACCCTGGAGCATGAACTCGGGGATGATGCGGTGGAAGGCAGAGCCCTTGTAGCCGTAGCCGTTCTGGCCAGTGCAGAGCTCCCTGAAGTTGCGGGTGGTCTTGGGGACGACGTCATCGTAGAGCTTGAAGTTGATGCGGCCAGCCTGCTCTATTGAGGGTGTTAGCCAATGCTGCTGAAGGTAACCGTGGGGTTCGTTGGGTGATTGCAAGCTGCGGGGATTTGTTTACGGGCTGTGGAGGGGCAAAAGCCAGCTCCCCGCGCGCCAGTCTCTCAAAGTGTAGCGGGAGCAAGAGCTGGCATGAAGCCCACGAATTGAGATGATGGAATATGGAAAAGATTAAATCGAGGTCACTTACCCTGCACTTCACGGGTCGGCTTGTCGTTGGCATCCAGGACGGGACCCTCCCACTCGAGCTCAAAGAAGCTAACAGCTTGGTCAGCTTGCGAACCAAGCTTGGATGGGCAAGACTGGATACTCACACGTTGGACATGTTGGCGGCTGATGCACTGAATGCTCTGACAGAGATTCTGATGTTGGATTGGGAAGAAGGCGAGCAGGTCGAGGTGAATGGAGAAGATGCAAGATTGCGAAGGACGGAGGAAGATCGAGGGAGATGGCGGGGTAGGAGGGGTCGAAACATTTTCCGCTCTGGGAGGGAAGTGGGAAGTGGGTTAGCGCCTGGCAGAGCCAATCAACGAGAGGGGCGAGGTGGAGGACGAGGAAGGCACGGGCAGGCAGGTGGCCTTCACGTGATGAGAGTGAGGGGCTGGCGGCCAGGATCGTAGCGATCGCTGTTGCCCAGCAGCCGCAGCACGAGGCTTTGCTTTCTTGGCAGAACCCGCTCAAAGATAGCAACGCATGAAAGGGGCTGCTTTCTTCCGCCTCCACTGAGAGACAGGACGAAGGCCACCAGGCCAACTGACGGAACGTGGACCGTGGGCCAAGCCTGAGAGGCGCTGCAGCTGGTCACTTGTCTTGTCCCAACGTGCTCGTGGATTGCGACGCATGCATGGGGCGGGACCACAGCGGGACTCAAGCTGGCCATCAATTGGCGCAGAGTGGGCAGGAATTGACCTTGCAGCTCAAGGGAGGAGAGGTGATGATGATGCTGTGTTGCAATGAGCTGGAGTATTCAGCTCATCCCCACTTGTCTCCAGCTGCAGCAGGTAAGCAGCCCCCGATCTGGCCGAGACCAAAGAATGTCACACCGCAATCTAATGGTCTCGTCGCGAGGGTGGCTTGAAGAAACAGAGAAGGTGAGAAGTATTCCCTCGGCCTATTCGTAGACCTGCGAGTGGGAGTGGGAGTGGGAGTGAACGAGAGCTCAGGGGCAGCTCCATGTGCCAAAGGAGCTCCCCAAGCTCCGGTTCCAGTCCCAGCTCCAGTTTACCCAGCAAAACAAGAGAATGGGGAAGGTGGAGTGTAAGAAGAAGGCACACACCTTTGTGGACAAAGTCCTTTGTGTTGTAAAATATTACAGATGAAAGTACAAGACGAATTGAAGGGTGATGGTGAAGCAATGGCAAGTTGGAACAAAAGCCCAAAATTTTGTGTTTGTTGGCGACGCCTTGACTCTCGCAAGCACAGGCCAGGCGCTGGGTTCGAGGTTGCCTCGACACCTGAGGCAGCAGCCTCCCCGAGCACGCCCCTCAGAACTCCACAATTGCGCCCAACGGCACAGCGGCAGGGTCTTGGCAGTCGGGAAATCGCAAGGTGTCAGGGAGTGGTACCTGATGCGCTGCTGCCGTCCATCACCAAAAGTTCGCAACACACGCCGATCGCGACATATTCGCTGCGCCGAGAGGAAAGCCCAAAGAAGGATCTTTACAACGATTTAACACTTCTATTGCCACGGCTTCGGCCACAGAACTCGGCCAAGATGGACCTAAACAACCTCAAGAATACCGTGTCGAACCTGACACTCTACGACCTCAAGGCCGGGGTGCGGAAGATGCAAAATGGTGGGTTCGACTCGAATCTGGGAGGGTTGTGGTTGTGGTTTGCTGACTTTTAGATAGCCGTCATGAACTACACAGAAATGGAGGCCAAGGTTGGCGCTTGTCCATGCCGTTAACCGACGCGGCGACAGTACTGACACAACCTCCCCCCCCAGGTACGCGAGGCGACGAACAACGAGCCATGGGGCGCGTCGTCGACCCAGATGCAAGAGATTGCCGACGGCACTTTTAACTAGTACGTCCCCTGCCCGTGCGAGCGACCAAGGCGCATTTCTGACGGTGTTGCCACAGCCAAACCCTCAACGAGATCATGCCCATGATCTACCGCCGCTTCACAGAGAAGTCGGCCGAGGAATGGCGCCAAATATACAAGGCGCTGCAACTACTCGAGTTCCTGATCAAGCACGGTTCCGAGCGCGTCATTGACGATGCCCGATCCCACCTCACGCTCCTCAAGATGCTGCGCCAATTCCACTTTATCGACCAGAACGGCAAGGACCAGGGAGTCAACGTCCGCCACCGTGCCAAGGAGCTCGCCGAGCTGCTCACCGACGTTGAGCGCATCCGAGCCGAGCGCAAGAAGGCGCGCGCCAACAAGGGAAAATTCACCAGCATGCAGGGCGGTGGCGGCTTTGGTAGTGGCAGTAGTAGCCGTTACGGCGGCTTCGGGAGCGACTCTGGTGGATTCGGCGGCGGTGGCGGCGGCAGCAGTTCCACGTACGGCGGTTACTCTGGAGGGGTGTATGGCGATGGAGGCGGCTTCGGAGGACAGTCTGACGATTACCGTGCTACCCAGGCGCGGGCCGACAAGTTTGAGGAGTATGACGAGTTTGACGAGGGCGAGCGGCCAGCGGGTTCGACGAGCACGAGGGTGACACGAGACACGGCACCAAAGGCGGCAGCGAAGCCGGCCGCGGAACCTCCGAAGAAGAAGGAACCCGAGGTGGATCTATTTAGCTTCGACGAGCCTGCGTCTCTTGCCGCGCCTGTTGCGGCGCCGTCCAAGGCTCCCGCACTGGCGTCGTTTGGCGGCGCCGCTAATGACGACGACGAGTTTGACGACTTCCAATCCGCGGCTCCTTCGGCGCCACCAGCTGCCCCGCAAGCCTCGTTCACCAGCTCGCTCCCGCCCCCGCTCACCGCAGCTGCGCCCACCACGCAGCTGGCAGCGCCCAAGCCCGTGTCGGCGCCGCAGCAAGCAAACCTCAGCGGCATGGTCGCCATGTCTTCCATCTCCCCGCCACCAAGCTCGACTGCCAGCCCTGCAGCCAACTTCTCGGCATTTTCCGCCCCCCTCACGGCGAGCACCCTCTCCCCCGCTGCCCAGACATCCAAGCCTGCCGGATACCAGGCATCGGGGCCCAACTACTTTTCGTCGGTGCAAGCGACGGCCGCGCAAAAGCCCGCGGCCCCGGCTGCGCTGGGCGGAGCCGCCGCTGCCAAACCCGCAGCGAGTGGCGGCGACGCATTCGGCGCCCTCTGGTCCCAGGCTAGCGTGGGCATCAAGAAGAACACCTCCACGGGGCCCGGCCCGGCGATGGGCCAGCTTGCCAAGGAGAAGAGCAGCGCGGGCATCTGGGGCGCCCCCGCGACGTCGACCCCGGGCAGCCAGGCCAGCGGGAGCAGCAAGCCCCTGGGCAATGGTCTTGATGACTTGCTTGGTTAGACTGGTTTCTGTGCGCAGTGAGGCGGGCGAAATAATATAGTTGTTTTCTTCTATGAGTATGGCCACTTGTTTGTATTGGGAGGCATGTCAAAATCTTTTTCCTTGCAAGAATTTGGCAGGCATGTAGGAGTAGAGGCGTATTGAATCGAATCGGATCAGATGGCGTTGCAGCAGGGCCTAGACGGTTGATGAGTTAAAGATAGGGCGGGATTTCTGCTAGCGTGGCTGACTATCACGCAGCAATCAGGGACTGATGGCTGAGAGGATAAGTGGGCAGACCATGGCCGGGCCGGCGCATCACAGGCCGGGTGAGAGACCCCGTAGTCACCTTAGGCGAGGTTCCGCCTGCATCACTGCAAATCGCAAACGATGAAGATCTTAAAGCCCATTGCGCTGACAGGTGCAGAATGTAGGTGTGCTTCTTTCAAAATAACCATCGATTTTACGTAGCCACTCTTGCCCTGGCAGTCGATGATCAATCTCGGATTCTGCGCCGCCACCTCGGCCGGCCGGACGATCGACCAACCCCGGCCGAATGGCCGGCCCCACTTCTCCGGCCGCCCCGCATTCTGGTCCGGGGCTTCTGCTGGGAGTTCAGAGTAGCCAAAGTACAGCAGATTAGTTGACTGCGCTCACCACGATCCGTATGGGCTCTTGGATTGGCCGGGCCCTTTCACGTCTGATGCTCGGTCTGATAAACACGTCCTGCGGCCGGCTACGCTATACCTCAATAGAGCGATGGCAAGATGGTGAGAGAATCACCCATCATATTTTCACAATCTAGCTCTCTTCACTTGATCAGCCTCAGATTAGTTTCATCTATTGCATGGCGCCGTGACCGCCATTTCTCGTCAGCCTTTTGAACCTAGCCAGCCCCCAACAAGTTCATCCAACTTCTTCGCTCACACTCTGACTGTGGCTGGAACCACGCTGGAGAGCCATAGCATTTCGTTCTTTACTCTTCTGACATCCTACGAACCCCAATCCTCGCCGCAGGGGGCGTTACCTTGCCCTCCAACATGTCAACAACACCCGAAACACGATCCCTCCGCCCACAGGGCGTACTAGCCTACGCTTTCCTTGCTGCTCGGATAGCGTCTATCATTGCCCTCGCCGGCATCACCGGCATAGTCGCCCATTTCATTGTGCTCACAACCCATGGTGAGGCGCAGGGCTCGCCGCCCCCGAACCTGCTGGCTACCGTTGTCTTTGTAAGCCGCTGCCTGGAGTTCCATGGTAAAAGCTGACATGCTAACTTACTTCTCTGCTTCCCAGACAAGTACTGCCCTTCTCTGGACACTCCTCTCATGCACAGGCTATAGCCGTCGAGTATGTCTCCACTTTTTTTTGCATAGCCCTGCATCCCTCTTTTACAACACTTTCATCCCCTACTCCTCCCCTTAGGCCCCCCAAACAGGAAAACAACCCGCCGAAAAGACTCGACACATCCAACTAACTCTCTCCCTCCAGTACATCCCCCACCCCGCCACCCTAACCCTCGACCTCCTCCTCCTGACCCCCTTCACAATCCTCACCGCCCTCCTCGCCCACCCCATCACCTCCACCTCCTGCTCTTCTCAACCAACAGCAACCCTACCAGCATCCAAACAACAACAACCCCCAGCCTCAGCCTTCACCCTCCCCACCCCGCTCGGCCTACTCACCCTCCCCACCGACACCACCCACGGCCCCGCTGCAACTTGCACCAAAGCCTTGGCCGTATGGATCCTCCTCGCAATCACATCCCTCTCCTTTGCGGTCAGCGTGCTAGCACTAGCATGGTTGATGGCTGTCGACCGAAAGAAGGCAGAGAGCAGAGAAAAGTTTTGGGAAGCAGGTACGGACGTGGGTAGTATGAAGAGCGGGAGCGGGAGTGGGATGGGGGAGATGGAGTCCTTCCCCCGCGGAGGAGGAGGTGGGATGTGGGAGAAGCCTGGTCTCATGCCGACGGTTGTGGAGGGGGGGCGGGTCGTTCCGATGGGGTTGGAGAGGGCGGGGGATTCGGATGATGCGGTGTTGATGAATCGGCCGGTGACGATTGCGAGGGTGGGACCGGGGGGTGTGGTGGGGTGGGGGGATGGGGGGTTGCGGGTTGGTGGTGGGGGGCGGGCGATGGCGAAGGTGTATCAGGGGGGTGGCAGGTATAGGAGTAGTAGTGTGTCGAGGGATGAGGATACGGCGGGGTTGGGATGGCGGCGGCGGGCGGATGGGTCGTTTTAGGTGGTAGGGGTAGGTTAGAGAAAGGGGCGGTGTTGGCCAGCGTGATTATAGGCCAAGCACAGAGCGGAGCCCGTCTAATGTTCTTTACGACGTAGAGCAGTAATGAGCTGGGCAAGTGTTAGTCTGGAGTGGGCAGATATAAACGATAGACCGTATTAGCTAATGGAATGTTCAGCACTTACCTCTCGCGTCTTGTCAATGGCGTAATCCCGAAAAATAAATAACTGAAACCCTCAGAAGTAATACCAGTCCGCTGCGCAGCAGCTCATATCAACAAAGCCGGCCCATCCAACAAGTTCAAACACGCCGCCAAATCCCACCGATCCGGGTCCTCATCAATATCTCCCCTCCGCGCCCACACACCCTCCACAATCGCTAGCCCCTCCCGAATAGTACCAAACACTTTAAGCGGACCCATGGCCGCAACCATATCCCGCAAGGCCTGCTCCTGGCACGGACTTGCCAGGCAGCCGGTGACGGTAAACGGCCACACAAGCGTGCGCAGGCAGTCCGGGCTGGGCAGACTCAGGAGCATGTCAATGGTGTGCGCGACAGACGCGCGGATCTCAGCGCTCGAGGGCTGCCAGCCGGAGAGAACGACGCTAAGGTAGGTGATTGCGGCCTGGGCCCAGATCTGGGTGTTGAGACGGGGGCTGTGGAGGTTTTGGCCTGGGGGGATGCCGCCGAAGTAGTTGAGCAGGGGCTGAGAGGCGGTTGTTGAGGTTTCTTCAGGCTCTTGAAGGGCCTGAAGGGAGGTGCGAAGCCGGCACTGGATGGCTGTTGCGCGGGTGACCAGCTCGGTGATGGAGAGAGAGCCCCGTCTCTTCATATCCTTCTTCCAGGCGTCGAGGGCGGCGATCTCCCCGATGGAGAGGACGACCCAGTTCTGGACGCCGACAAACTCTTCGAGGTTGATATGTGGCGTGGTCTGTTCCTTCTCACTCTGGGGAATGTGCTTCATGGTCTCTTCGTCGAGTTTCAGGAGTAGATGTTGATGCCACTGCAGCAGGCGCGGAGGCTGCTGCAAGGCTGTGCTGGCAAGAGCGTCATAAAAGAGGAGCTGGGCAGAGAAGAAGCGCAGGATAGCCTGGTCGGACCCCCACGGGTGGTTCTTTGGGGTCCAGGCGAAGGGCTTCGAGCCTAGCTGCAGCAACGCCATCATGAAACACACACTGCCCGTCTCGGTGACCGCGTGGTGCTTGATGATCTCGTTGAAGAGCTCTGTCGCAGCACCCAGATGCATCGCCCAGTTTCCGGGTTTTGCAATGGCCACTTCGGACGTCATGAGCTGGATGATGCTCGCCATGACCCGGTTCGCCTCGGCGAGATTGCCCCCGACCCCGCGGGTGATAATATCCTGCATCTCGCGCTGAAGCCACTGGAGAGCTAGCCCTTGCTGTTTGTGGAGTCCTTCCACATTATGCGTGCTGCACTGATGGGGCGCGTCCTCGGTGTTCCTGAGCACAATATTGAAGAAATACCCGCCGAGGCTGATGGCCGAGTGGAAGAGGGCTTTGTTCTTGGTCAGGAGAACGAGAAGCCAGCCCCTGCCGACGTCGACAAACGAGGGTCGGAAGAAGGGGAAGAGGAAGGGAAAGACATAGTCCAGATACAGCATGGTTCCATATGCCTCGTGTTCTTGGGACAGGGTAGTTTCGTCCGAGGGCTCGTTTGGAGATGGGATGGAGAAGGACGATTCGGTCTGGGCGCACTCAGATCCGGACCTCGGCGTGGAACCCTGTGTCGCGCAATACGGCGAGGAGGAATCGGCAGTACCGATGGAAGGCGGAGCAGTGTTTATCAAGACCTTGGGCGACGCGTCGCTTTCACTATTGAGAGAGACATCGAGTGAGTCGAGCCTGACCTCCAGGCCGTGGAGATGGCGGCGCTCCCGGCGATGAGCGCCCTTTCTCTTGACTTCTCGTTTGAGCCACTCGGCCCTTTGCTTCTGTTTCTCGGCGCCGTCCATCCATTCCGGCTTATCGTGGCTGTACAAGCAGTCGATCTCGAGAGCAGCGCATCCTTGGCACGCCGGCCGTGCCTCGTCGCATTTTTTGCGCCGGAGCCGGCACGTCCAGCAGCCTCCGAAGCTCCGTGTCTTCGTTGTCATTGGATGTATGAAGCAAGCTGGGCCCGATGATCTACGGGGTGAGAGGGAGGAACGGGGATGAGTGATGGTTGGATGTTGGATGAAACAAGTCCAAATTTGTCAGCCATGGCGACATGTAACCCTAACCCTGGCATCAAGGTCAGAGCTGTGTCTGGAGGGTAGATGCCATTGCAACGCAGGAAACAAGTGACGCGTGGACGCTATAGACTACATAAATATATAGCTACACAGCTTCTCACAGAAGTAGGCGGGCAAGGCGCCTTCGAAACGCTGCACGCAAGCATGCATCGTCTCCATGACAGCGCCACAAGGACCGGGACAGACCTGGACTGATTTAGTGTATCATATCGAGCATAACAACACAATAATACACGGCAAACGCCTAGCTCAACCATCGTAACACATAACTGACCCAGCGCCAAACATACCTTAGCTACCCCGTCACGACCTCCCCTCAAGCCTTACCCGCCTCATCAGCACTCGCACCCCCAGCCCTCAAAGCCCACAGCTCCTGCGGCTGGCCCTGAGCATCACACGAAGCAAACTTCCACCAACCAGAGTGCACAGCCCCTGCCATATTGACCAGCCCCCAGCGGATGACCGCCGGCATGGGCGGCCAGTTGGCCCACATGCCATCCTCGACGGTGCGGTCGAGGTTGAGCAGGAAGAAGGGGACGACGTCCAGCACGCCGGCTTTTGTCACGGTGCTCTTGCCCCACGCCTTGAACGTCGCCGCGGCGGCCTCATTCTCGGGCGTACCCTCCTTTGGCGCGTTCGGGTGATCGGCGAACTTGGAGATCGTGGCGATCTCGCTGTGGAAGTGCTGCTCGAAGGGGGTCTGGAAGGATTCCATGATGCGGAGGAGCTCTGGGCCCGAGAGGTCGGTGGGGGCTTTGAGGGATGTAAGGTAGCTTTCGAATGAGGCGAGGCCGGAGAGGAAGGATTCTGGCAGAGGGGGGGATGTTAGTTGGTGTGGGGCGGCTGGTTGGGGGGTATGGAACGTACCGTGCTCCTTGTGGGTTTCCTCGAATACTGTCTTGTCTTTCAGCAGATCCTCCATCTTGGGGAAGAGCGTCGCTTCTTCGTCGTCATGGTGCGACTTGACAAACTTGAACCAGGTGAGGCAGTAACCGACAAAGTCGGCCTTGTCTCGGTCAGCAACGACCGGAGCTTGGTGGTAGATGGAGTTGTAGCCGCGGAGGATCGAGTTGTCTAGCCGTCGTCAGCCTTGGGGATACTGTGTACTGCGCGCAACCGGAACGGTGGGCTGGTGTCTATGGGATTGAATGGTACATACGCAACAAGGCCATGTGTGTCGCGCCCGAGGTGAAGATGTCGGTCTGACGTGTCGCATTGATTAGCGATCAACGTAGGCATCGAGAGCATCAACTGAGCTGCGATTGAGTACCTTCTTGGTTTGGACCTGTGGAGTCGTCACCAGCTTCATGGGGCCGTCGACCCAGGGTTTCGAGGGCGTTACCGAAGTCATCATGAACGGCGCACGGCTGAGAAGGAACCCGATGACGAGGAATGGGATAGAGAGAGTCAGTATTGTTCGTTGACTTGCCATTGTTGGCATGGAGAGGGTGTGGAAGGATAGCAAGCTTCGCAATCGCTTGTCGTATGATTCGTTGAAGCACTTGAAGAGCTGCGAAAGCTTCTGGAAGCACGAAGCGGGGCGTTTATCGCTGATGAAAGCCAAGTTTGTGATTGGTTGGAGTTCCCCACCATTTCCTCCGCAAATCGTGCCAAGCTCCGTTTTGGAACGGTTCCTCCTCCAATTCCTCAATCCTCTCCTTGCCAGCCAAGCTCAACATGGCATTCAAATCTCTTGCAGCGACTGTCGCTCCCAAACGAGGTCGTTGAGACTTGTTTGTAATATAATTACGAATGGATATGCATTCCAAGTGCTCGAACCTTCCGTTCAAAAACCAACCCGAATGATAACCCAGCCAAGCCATTCAAGCATTGAACCGGGCCATGAGTCCCCACATGAAGCCGAGCCATGTGGCATGATGCCGGCATGCAGCGACGCCACAGAATGCGACATTCCTGAATGGGCTGCCCGGCGGCTCCTTCGCTCCCCGAAGGGGCTGGCCGGAGCTCTTCGTTGCCTAGGCCCCCTTCACGGCGACGACTCGCTCGGGCGGGGTTAGGTGGAGAGGGAAGCGGTGACGAGTCTAGTTTCTCGGCAGCCCCGCGGTGAGAATGCTAGTATTTAGGGCTTCGTTCCGCCCGGGTTTTGCCCCGGCATGCCTTAGTGACCGACATCCGGACGCCGCCCGAGACCGCAATGGCCACCAAACCCCGTATTCGCATCCGCGAGGCCGTCGAGGCCGACACGGACATCGTCAACGACCTCCATTTTGAAGCCTTTGATGACAATGTCATGAACCAGCTGATGTACCCGGGCGGGGTGTCTGCCGACGCCAAGGCAAAATGTCGCGCCCGCATGTTTTCAAACTCGGCCCCGAAGGATGACGCCAAGAAGAAGAGCGAGACTTTCCTCCACGTCGCCGAGCTTCTACCCGAGGACGGCCCTGCCGACGGACTCGGTGAGATTGTCGCCATCGCCAAGTGGACGCTATATCGAGAGCCGCGGCCCGAGGAAGAGTGGAAGGCCGATGAATTTACAGCAACGACTGAGATATTTGGCGAGGGCAGCAACCTCGAGGTCATTAACGCTTTCATCGGCGGCATGAACCAGAAACAGCGGGATCATACCAAGGGCGAAGCGGCTCTATGTAACTTGCCATACCCCCTACTACCGATTCGCGCTCCTGTACTGACGCCCCGCCCAGTTCTCGGTGTCCTGGCCTGCAAACCGAACCGGCAACGGATGGGAGCCGGGTCGGCCCTGCTGAAGTGGGGTTCAGACCTCGCCGACAGCCTGGGAATCCCGTGCCGCCTTGAGGCCTCGCCCGCGGGCTATCCCCTCTACAGGAAGTTTGGCTATGAGGATATTGACGTGTCGGACCTCAAGGTCACTGAAACCTGGGGAAAAGTCAACACTGACGGAAGCGACTGGGGGGCAAACAATGCTGTGGCTATCGCCGAACCTGCGGGCGAGGGAGTGGTGCGAACTGTGATTATGAGGCGGCCACCGAAGAAGGCTGCGGTTTAAGGGAGCATTGTTGAAAGGATAGTAGATATTGCGTACATTAATACCCCTTCGAATTGAGATTCAACGTCTAGATCGCCTCCGAGTTTCAGTGCACCCAGGGTTTGGCGTACATCCTAAGAGCAAAGATCGAACCTCTTCCTCCATCAAGAAGGCAAGATGGCCGAGCGGTCTAAGGCGCCACGTTAAGGAATACCCTTAATCCCAATCTTCACAGATTCCGTGGTCCGAAAGGGCGTGGGTTCGAATCCCACTCTTGTCATAACTTTTTCATGCGTGACTGTCGCAGTTTGGTTTTTTTTTCATGATGTTTCTCCACTTACCTCACAATATTTTCGCGGTAAAGTCCTATTTTTATCCAAACAAACCTCTTACTTGGTTGATCCTTCATTCAACAAAACGACCAAAGGGTCCTCGAACACCAGTTGCCGTTGCAAGCCATGCACTCTAACAACTCGGGATGGGTGTTTTAGATCCTATCAGATCGACAACTTGATAACATGGGGACTCGGGTTGTGGGTAAATCAAAGATCTAGGTTCCAAAACTAGAATCAAACAACTGTCGTTCTCCATATTCCCACGCTTATGGATTAGCAGTTCCATATACCTCGTTCATGCCCCTAACCTTCGGAGATGTACGTATCCGGCAGGTCGACTTGGATCATTCAAAACTTTCACGTTACGAACGGTACATGATCGGCATCAAGGAGCAATGGCTTTGTCTCCGGCCAGATCCACATCAAGCTGCTCTCACCTTGGTTTCCAGTTCGAGATTCAGCGTCGAGCACTAGTAGCATTGGTTCCGAATGATCAAATTGAGGAACAATTTGTTTCCCAGTCTTCCACATTTAGGCATATAAAGTCTCCAACAGGGTACAAAACCCATGCAGATCACACCCTAGATCTTAATCCGAATGCGGCACGGGTTCCGCATGACAGCGTCACAAGGACCGGCGGCTTACAGCGACGACTTGCCCGATCAGGAAATTCCTTGGCGACCCCTGAAGGCTCCTCCGCACTCCCCGCGGGCCGCCTCCACCCTTGGCTTCGGGACGACGGCTAATAGCCCCAGCTCGCTAAGTCGGATCCAGCTGGCGGCTTTCCAACTTCCGAGAATGCCACCTTGCTTAAACACCCGCCGGCCGACCTCATAACATGGTCCAGCTTGAATTCTGCATGTCATGAACCTTTGTTTCCCCTTCCTTCCAAGCAAGTGACAGCCCAAAACTCAAAATACTGAACCATCATGGCCGTCGTTGTTGCAGCACCCAGCAATGCCAGCATGGCGGCAACCAAAGATGCAGCGGGGACCGTCCCCTCCAAGAGACTGACCAAGGATGAGCTGGTCAAAACACATGCGGTGTACCTCAAGAAGCAGAGCAACTCGCCCAACGCCCCGAGGGCCGTCAAGCAGCCCGTCATGTCCGAGGCATACCCGGCGTCGACCAAGTCGATTAGAGATCTTGAGATTGTAAGTTTGCTTGCATTTGTGTAAGACGCATGCTAACCACCGCCAGATCCCGTTAAGTGAGCTCCGTGCTGAGACACACCACCGAGGAAAAGGCATCATTGTCAAGGCAGCCAGTGCGCCGTTTGTCGGTGCCGGCGCCGTGAGCATTGTGGAAGACGAGTTTGGCAACGCCGACAAGCTGGCCATCTACAACCAAGCCGATTCGTCCATCCTGTCGGCCGTCCCAGAGGGCTGCGTGGTGGCCGTCAAGGAGCCGTACTACAAGAACAACGGCGCCGACAATGACTTTTTGATTTGCGTCGATCATCCGTCTGACGTGATCCTCCTGCGCTTTAACGACCCCCTCATTCCCGAGTCGCTGAGGCTAGGCCCACTGCTGCAGACGCCCGAGGAGTGGAAGAATGCCGGCGACAAGGCCTTTATTGAAAAGGACTTTCCGACATCAGTCTTTTGGTAAGCACTGTGATCATCATTTTCCAACAGAAATACCAATTATTAACACCCACCCCAGCTACACCGAAGCCCTCGAATCCCCCTCCCCTTTCGCCTTCAAATCCCCCCTCCACACCAAACGCTCCACCGTCAACCTCCTCCTCGGCCGCTACGACGCCGCCAAAACCGACGCTCTCGCCGCCCTCAACCCAGACGGCACCCCCTCCCCGCACGACTGGAAAGCCTACTACAACGCCGGCCGCGCCGCCTACGGCCTCTGCGCCTACCCGGAATCCCACACCCTCCTGACCACCGCCCTCCAACTCAACCCCTCCAACCCGGCCATCCAAAAGGAACACGCCCGCTGCGCCGCCCGCCTGCACGAGGAGTCCACCGGCGAGTACGACTTTTCCGCCATGCGCGCCTCGCTGTCCCCGCACACCGTCCACCTCGACCGCGGCTCCTTTTTGCGCAACACCCGCGTCGGCACGTCGGCGCATCACGGCCGCGGGCTGTTCGCCACTCGCGCCCTGAAAGCGGGTGAGGTGGTCTTTGTCGAGAAGGCGACGCTCATGCCGAACCAGTACGACCCGTCGCGGGCGTCGGCCGCGCTGTACGCGCTCATGGTCCGGCAGCTGTGCGAGAACCCGAGTCTGGGGGAGACGGTGCTGGGGTTGTATCCGGGGGCGCATATCATGCCGTATGAGAAGAGCGGCGTGGAGGGGCAGGTGGTGGATGGGGTGCCGGTGGTGGATGTGTTTTTGGTGGAGGGGATTAGGAGGATGAATTGTTTTAGTGCGCCGCGGTCGACGGTCGAGGATACGAGGCCTAGTGTGCCGGAGGGGAGGATGGCCAAGGGGCTGTGGGTGCATGCGAGCTATATGAATCATAGCTGTGTGGCGAATACGATGCGGTCGTTTGTGGGGGATGTGTTGGTGAGTAGGGCGGCGAGGGATATTGAGGAGGGGGAGGAGCTGTTTCATCAGTATGTGCCGGTCAAGGCGGTGTCGGATATCAGGAACCGGCAGTTTAAGGAGGGGTGGGGGTTTGAGTGCGGGTGTGCGCTGTGTGCTGGGGAGAGGAAGAGTTCGGAGGAGATGCTGGCCAAGAGGAAGGAGAAGCTGGCGGCGGTCGAGACGCTGTGCAACAAGAAGCTTCCGGGCAGGGAGCTGATCCCGGATGTGACGATCCGCCATGTCGATCGTTTGGCGAAGCAGCTCGAGGAGTTGCACGAGAAGGAGGTGTACGAGGGGTTGCCGCGGCTGACGCTGATCTACCCGTGCAACTGGCTCATTGGGGCGCATCACGGGCACAAGAACCACCGCAAGGTGATCAAGTATGCGATCAAGGTGCTGCGCAACTTTGGCTTCCGGGTGCCCGAGGAGGAAGGCGCCGAGTGGGATCCCAGGGAGGTGTTTACCAAGTCGGGCGACGCAACGCTGATGGCCATCCACGTCGTGGCCGCTCTCCGGAGACTCGCCGAGGCGTACGAGGCGCTAGGGAAGAAGGATATGGCCGACCGATGCGTTGAGGCAGCCCAGTTTGGATACATGGTGGTGACAGGCTTTGAGAATGACCTGAAGACACTCGACAGGTGATGGAGGGGGATCTTGAGGGACATGAAATCTGGTCTGTACAATAGCATCTGTTAGGGCGTTAAGTTGGTATGTTTATTATATCTCTGCAAAGAACCGAATTACAATAGTATACTGTTGCCTCTTAATGCAACGATCTTAAAGCTAAGGACACGATACCAATGGCACTATCCCTAGAAACGGACATCTGGATACTTCCTTGCTTACCTACAGCTACATACTACCTAGTTTTCCTACCCCTCGCTTCAGCTTTCTAGACAACATGCACTCTCATGACATTGCATTCAAACAGTTTTTTTCCACTTCAACCCCGTTCTTTCCTTGCATGGTGACATGGATATTCAAGTTACGCTCCTTGAAAACGCTTGATAATGAAGAAACAAGAAACATCTTGTGCCTAACCTACTCAACTTAAGTGCGTGCATCGTCTTCCGTATTTCAATCCTCTTCATACTCTAGCGCCTTCAGACATCTAGCGACGAGCCTGTTGTGGGCATGCTGAATCCCTTCTCTCACTAGATCTCAAAACAGGAGACATCAAACGTGTCCTCGAACCCTCGTTACAGGAGTTATTATCTTTTAACACGAGCGGCACGTACATTCGACCGGCTTAAATACGATGCAGATAACCATCCAAAAAGCCACAGACTCCACCACAGCAGGGGGCACCTTGGCTTGAACTGCACGAAGCACCGTCGGCCAAGCACTGGCGCTCCGCGAGCCGGCCATCGGCGGCGTTCCTGGCAGGGGCGGGCGAAGCGAGGCAAAGCATGACGTTGCCGAGGAGGAGAATGGCAGCTGAGAATCGCATGGTTGTGGGCGCGTGGCAGTATCGGTATATGGGCTTGGGTTATGAGCAATGCAACAATGAAGGTCCGCTACTAGTAGCTTGCCTACCGATGAAGAGACAACCTGGAGAGATGCTCCCCTACCACGACGTTTATTACTTTGGCCTCCTTTATGTTGTTTTCTGGATTCGGATTTTCCGATTTAAACACACCTTGATTAAAGTGATATGGGTCTTTCTACTGCTCATGTAGACACTTACCTAGGCAGTCGGTCCTATCTGTGGCCCAGCTTTGTGAGACCGCCGAGGGAGTTCGTGTTGTTCAATAGGGAATCAGCATCCTCCACTTTGCCCTTCGTGAGATACCCCGGGGAGGATTTCCTCCGTTTTAGGACAGCAAACAAGTTTCTCATAGTGTTTCAGATGTTGTCAATCATGGTCACGATGCTCTTGTTGATGTGCCCTCCGCCTCTCGACACACCCGACGTGTCGGAACTCCGACTTGTACTTCACCCTTATGGTGGGTTGCTATGAATGATTCACCGATTTCGTCGGCCAGTTTCATTTCGGGGTAAACAAAGGTTGCCAACCCAGAGATGTGTTGTAAATGGGGAGACACTGGGACGGGTGGAATTCTAGATAGGTAGGGGTCTACTCTTGTTGGATATGGTGGGAGTTGTATTCCTTCTTCTCCCCAATTACTCGTGATATTGTACTAGGGATTTTCTCCGCTTCTCCATTGAGGGCTGACCTCGGGCGCCAAACAAGGGCGATAAGATTCAACTGTGTGAAATGTAGCTTATAGGAATCCGATAGTAAACCTTAACTGCTCCTACTTGGACAAATACCTATTGATTGACAACAGGCAGTTTCGGAGCCCGGTCTCTACAACATGCTGTTTTTGAAACTCCTCTTTATGTTAGACCCCGTCACGGTCATTGGAAACTCGTGATTTCTACCTGGTAGTTATTATTGCAAGTCCAATGGTTGCCCAAGAGCCCATCCGCAATGAAACACCCAGGATGCCAGCACCCATCCAAAAACGAAACATCCCAACACCCCTTACCGACCCTTCCCCCTCACCGACCGAATCTCAATCCCCGCCAGCGGACTCAACCCGCCCATCACGACCCCATCCTCCTCTCTTCCCTTCCCTGTTCTACCGTTCCTCCTCAACCTCCTCACCCCCCACCCCCAATACCCTAACACAACCCCCATCAACCCAACCCCCAACCACGCCAGCGTAACCCACCCCGTCCCTGCCACCGCACTAACTCCAACCCCCTCCCCCAGCTCAGTAACCCTCCCCGCCGCCACCCTAGCTCCAACAGTCCCTACCAGTCCGCCCAAGACAAGGGAAAACAGCGCTGCCGATGCAACGAGGAGGTTCGTCCACACGCTGATGGCCACAACCCGCGAGGGTCTGTTGCTTTTGCCACTAGCGTTGTTGTATGGGTTGCCATCACGGCTGCTGCAGTTATCCACGCGTACAAACGCGCCCGCGACACAGCACAAGAAGGAGAGGCCTGTGAGGCCGACGGCGGTGGCGTAAATGATGGCGAGGGCGCGGAGTGTGGTGTTGAGGGATGTTAGGGCGTTGAGGAGGGGGTAGGGGAGAGAGAGGGATGGGAGGGAGGGGTGGAGCGTGAGGGTTTGGTTGAGGAGGGTGGGGATGGCGGTGGAGTTTTCTATACATTAGAAGATTGGTTAGTATGAAAAGGAGGGGGAGGGTGGTATGATCAAGGAGATTCGTACCGGAGAAATAGGGGTGGCAGTCGGTTATGTTGCGGGCGCCGTCTACGGTGAAGTCGCCTTCGCAGATTGCCAGTGCGTGGATGGAGTAAAAGTCCCGGATGTGGAGCTTGTTGGCCAGCTTGTCGGCGATGTCGTTTGTGATGGTGTTGACCTTGTCGGCTACCGCGGAGGTGGCTGCGCCCCCGGCACTGGCTACGGCCGAGGTGACTGTGTCCCCAGTGTTGGTTACGACCGAGGTAGTCGTGTCACAAACCTTGCCGAAGGCGCCACCGAGATTGTCGCAGACATTGTCCGTGGTTGGGGTGGGCCCCAGCTTGATGGTGAACCCGCGAGATGTGAGCTTGTTTACAATGTCTTTTCCTAAACCCGAGGTGTTGACCTGTGTGTGTGCGTCAGCAAAAGTGATGGATGAAGAAACTGGGGAGAACTTACTGTCAAAATGTCATACTCCTCTAGTGCACCGGGTCTGTTGCCCGCAAAGAGTGCCAGCATCACTAGGATGAAGGCCACAAAGGAGCACACCACCGGGAGGAGCCGGGGAAGGGGGAGGCATATAACCATCCTTGCGGCCGCCAAAAAGAAAGAAAGGAAAGTAGATGATGCCGCGGTTGAATGTATGCCACGCGAAGCTCATATCTATACGGTGAATGTAAGGTGGTAAGGATCTCGCTGAGAAGTCTGCGTAAATTGTGGTTATATGGGCACCGACAGGGTGAAGCGTATGTATAAGTCCATTTCGTACCCAGCAGTGATAAAGAACGCGAGAACAATTCCCTCAGGCGAGCAACCGGATCTTAACCCTCCCTTAACGGGGAGTGACTGGTCCGTATGCACCAAACTCGTGATGCGGCTGTACAATCAATTGAACATTGGTAATACCCAACGATGGACTGTGACAAGAAGCACAATGCCTGCTTTGTTGTACTGTTGATTCCACAAACCAAGGCACGACCAACCGGTTCTTAGCAGTACCTTTGACACTTTGTGGCCATCGGTCACTGAGGTAATTCGGGACAGAATGAAGCAACCAGATCCCGTAAGCGAGGTCGGACAACTGTGCTGTCACTTCTAATGTACTACCGGCATGTACTACCGGCATGTACTACCGAAGCGTTGTATGGAACTCGAGATGGCCAGGGGTGACTTACACAAGACTGGACATGCATAAGATATCTTGTTTCTTTGTGCATGGAGTCAAAGAGCCTTGGATATAAAGTAAATTGTAAAGCCCTTGATATCTAAAAGCGGAATGTTTTTCAGTTTATTGCGCTTGCAATGCTTGAGCCTTGGGTGGTAGGGTGGACAGACGGGGCCGGAGCGGGGCCCGGTACCGGCCCCACAAATTCATCGGATCGGGGCCGAGGCGGGGCACTGCCGGACTGCCGGTCTGGCAGCCGGCCGCTCTGCTGTTAGTTAACATGATAGATGGCTTCAGCAGCGAACTGATGAAAGACAATACAGGGTAATTCTCGAATGTTTTGGAGTATTGGATGCGCTGGTGAAGTACACAGCGTTTTGACGACCTAAGTAGGCCAATGGAATGCATTCGTCATCATTTCTCGAATGTGCAACTTACCTGTTACCTTCACTGGACCATGAGGTGCAGAGAACTGCAGATTGAAGTTGCGGTGAAGGCCAGATGCGCGAATTTGGGAGCTCGAAAACACTTGGGTGACGCGCCGTACTCCATCCAGATTCAACAAGTGGCGAGGGGGGAGGAATTCAGTTGTATCAAGCATTCTACCGCAGACACGAATATCAGCACAATGGCCTCCAGGTTGTCAGTTTCTCTTCTTCCCAAATTCTAGACTGTCTGGTTGCATCATGGTCCCATGTCGCCGGTTATGGTGGGGCTGCGGGGGAGGGGCAAGGGGAGGAGGGGCAGCCCCACGAAGAATTCTGCCGCTGTCGGAGCTTAGGCACAGTTCCCCTGCCCATTGGCATTGAGTCACCCCTCGATGGGTCAAAATTACTCGTGCTGACCTGGACAAAATAAAAAAACATCACCGAATCCTTTTGAGCCATTTGCTTGTTCCTACCTCGATACCCTCTTCTCAAGCATACCCTCCCCGACAATGGCTCAAATACCCGACCCTACGATCGACCTGGACTGGTCGGGCTACGCGGGCTCCATCCAGGAGCACTTCCGCGCCCAAGCCGAGGCCCATCCCGAGCGCACCTGCGTCGTCGAGACCAAGTCGTCCACCACTCCCGAGAGGTCGTTTACCTACCGCCAGATTTACGAGGCTTCCAACACTCTCGCCTGGTACCTGCACAATGCCGGAATCACCAATGGCGACGTGGTCATGATCTGGGCCCATCGCTCAGTCGACCTGGTCGTTGCCCTGATGGGTATTTTGGTACGTGTCTTCCGCTGGCCCGGTGCTCCCCGGTGCTGTGACTAACAACTCCAGGCTTCCGGCGCGACCATGACCGTCCTCGACCCTGCGTATCCCCCCGCAAGACAAAAGATCTACCTCGAAGTCTCCCAGCCACGTGCCCTGCTGAGGATCGGCCGGGCCACCGACGAGAACGGCCCCCTGGCGCCGTTGGTGCAGCAGTACATCGACGACGAGCTCCAGCTCAAGACCGACGTTCCCGACCTCAGACTCCGCGACGACGGCTTCCTTTATGGCGGCGAGACGGACGGCCAGGACATCTTTGCCAGTGCCAGGCAACTTGCCTCGTCACCTCCCGATGTCATTGTCGGCCCCGACTCGAACCCCACACTCTCTTTCACCTCCGGCAGCGAGGGCCGGCCCAAGGGCGTGCTGGGCCGCCACTTCAGTCTAGTCAAGTACTTTGGCTGGATGGCCGAGCGCTTCGGCCTCTCCTCTGAGAGCAGATACACGCTGCTCTCAGGCATCGCACACGACCCCGTGCAGCGCGACATCTTCACACCCCTGTTCCTCGGCGCACAACTCTTGGTTCCCTCAAGAGAGGACATCCAACACGAGAAGCTTGCCGAGTGGATGCGCGAGCACAAGCCCACCGCCACCCATCTCACCCCCGCCATGGGGCAGATTCTGGTTGGTGGCGCGACGGCAGAGTTCCCCAGCTTGGAGCAGGTCTTTTTCGTCGGCGACGTGCTGACCACGAGGGACTGCCGCGCCCTCCGGCGGCTGGCTATAAATGCCAACATTATCAACATGTACGGTACCACCGAGACGCAGAGAGCCGTCAGTTACTACGAGATCCCCAGCAGGGCGAGGGACCCCGACTACCTCGACAAGCTCAAGGACACCGTCCCGGCTGGAACGGGAATGCAGAACGTTCAATTGCTAGTGGTCAACCGGGAGAACCGAAAGGAGCAGTGCAAGGTGGGTGAGGTTGGCGAGATCTTCGTCCGTGCTGCCGGTCTTGCAGAGTAAGTTTCAGTTGAGTAGTTGTGAGGCCACTAGCTAACATGAGTCAGGGGCTATCTCGGAGACCCCGCCATGAACGAGGCCAAGTTTGTGAACAACTGGTTTGT
Organism: Trichocladium uniseriatum; assembly: GCA_017139535.1. Classification (NCBI taxonomy): domain Eukaryota; kingdom Fungi; phylum Ascomycota; class Sordariomycetes; order Sordariales; family Chaetomiaceae; genus Trichocladium; species Trichocladium uniseriatum. The sequence continues at coordinate 1,068,935 of WOUO01000007.1, read as the reverse complement.
CGACAACCAGAAGTGGGTCGAGGCAGACCAGAAGATCAACAAGAACGAGCCCTGGCGGCAATACTACAAGGGGCCGAGAGACAGGCTGTATCGGACTGGCGATCTTGGCCGCTATCTCGAGTCCGGTGATGTCGAGTGCGTCGGCCGCGCCGACGACCAGGTCAAGATTCGCGGTTTCCGTATCGAGCTTAACGACATTGACAGCAACCTGAGCCAAAACCCGCTCATCCGTGACTGCAAGACGCTCGTCCGGAGAGATCGTAACGAGGAGCCCACCCTTGTCAGCTACATCGTCCCCGAGGACAAGGAGTGGCAGCGCTGGCTCCACGGCAGGGGTCTGGCCGACGTCGAGGACGAGGGTGTCGAGATGGGCTCAGTCACAGTCTTCCTGAAGAAGTACCGGAGAATGCAGACCGAAGTGCGTGATCACTTAAAGACCCGGCTGCCGACCTACGCGGTGCCCACCATCTACATCGTCCTCAACAAGCTTCCCCTTAACCCGAACGGCAAGGTCGACAAGCCCAACCTCCCCTTCCCCGATGTGGCTGAGCGTGTCGAGGACGCGTCCGAGGAGGACCTCAAGAACTGGGAGTCTCTCACCGAAACCGAGCGAACTGTGGCCCAGCTGTGGGCCGATGTCATCCCCGGTATCAACGCCAAGACCATCAAGAGGGAGAACGGATTCTTCGATCTCGGTGGGCACAGTCTGCTGGCCCAGCAGTTCCTCCTGACTGTCCGCAAGAGCTTGGGTACCGACGTCCCCATCAACACTCTCTACGAGCACTTCAGCCTGGCTGGCTTCAGTGCCCAGGTGGACAAGATCAAGAACCACGACACCAGCAAGGTGGGACCCGAGGCAGGCGAGGCCGCTTACGCCAAGTCGCTGGACGAGCTGCTGCATCAGCTCCCGGCCAAGTACCAGAGCGCCAATGCAGACGCCTTCTCCTCGGCTGAACAGGTCACCATCTTCCTCACCGGTGCGACCGGCTTCCTCGGATCGTACCTCGTGCAGGACGTTCTCGAGCGGACGGCCCGGAACGTCAAGCTCATTGCCCATGTTCGCGGCGTCAAGGAACCGTCAGCTGCCCTCGCCCGCCTGCAGCGGTCTCTCCAGGGCTACGGCCTATGGAAGGAGGAGTGGACCGGCAGGCTGAGCGCTGTTGTTGGTGATCTCTCCAAGCCCCAGCTCGGAATTGACGACGCCACCTGGCAGACTCTGGCTCAGGAAGTTGACGTGGTCATCCACAACGGTGCCACCGTCCACTGGGTCAAGAGATACCAGGACATGATGGCCTCGAACGTTCTCTCGACCGTCGATGCCATGAGGTTGTGCAACGAAGGAAAGCCCAAGACCTTTTCGTTTGTCAGCTCGACCAGCGTCCTCGACACAGACTACTATGTCAAGCTGTCTGACGAGCAAACGAGCACCGGCCAGGGCTCCATCATGGAGTCAGATGACATGAACGGCAGCCGCAACGGCCTCGGCACTGGCTACGGCCAGTCGAAGTGGGTGTCGGAGCAGCTCGTCCGCGAGGCCGGCCGGCGCGGCCTGGTCGGCTCGGTCGTCCGCCCCGGCTACATCCTCGGCGACTCCGCCACGGGTGTCTGCAACGTCGACGACTTCCTGATTCGCATGCTCAAGGGTTGCATCCAGCTCTCGGCCCGCCCGCACATCATCAACACGGTCAACGCCGTCCCCGTCAACCACGTCGCCCGCGTCGTCGTCGCCGCAGCCCTCAACCCGCTGCAAGCCGACGCCGAAGGCAGCGTGCACGTCGTCCACGTCACGGCCCACCCGCGCCTGCGCATGAGCGAGTACCTGTCCATCCTCGAGTACTACGGCTACCCGACGCCCGAGGTCACGTACGCGGCGTGGAAGGAGGAGCTCGAGCGGTTCGTCTCGGCCGGTGCCCTCGAAAAGGACCAGGAGCAGCACGCCCTCATGCCCCTGTACCACTTTTGCATGAACGACCTGCCCGCCAACACGCGCGCCCCCGAGATGGATGATCGGAATGCCGTGGCGGTCCTGAAGGCTGATGCGGATCGCTGGACGGGGATTGATGAGAGTACCGGGCATGGCGTGAGCAGGGAGGATGTGGGGAGGTACCTGGCGTATTTGGCGCAGATTGGGTTTGTTGGGCGTCCGGGTGGGAGGGGCAGGCCGTTGCCGGAGTTGAAGGCGGACGTGTTGGCGGCGCTGGCGGTGGGTGGGACTGGTGGGCGCGGGGCGGGGCATTAAGTTACGGAGGGTTAAGGTAAAAAAGGATGGGTAGAGAGGATATATAGAGCCGTGGTTTGAAGGTATCTATAGGGATAGGCTGATAAAAGTGAGGACAAAAGAATATACTCGAATTAAGTCACTGGTTTTCTCATTGTTTCTGATCGTTGCACAAGTGATGGCGTCGTTAACCCCGATCCCTTGGCGCCTGTAACCAGGAAAAGACAAAAAGAGGCAAGGTCTTCGCTCCTTACTTTCAACCCTCGTGGGATGTAAGGAGAAGCTGACCGTGGTGAGTGTCTTGCTAGCAGCGGCACCACATATCTTGCGAGGTTCGCCCTTGAAGGGAAGCTCCTGGCCGGGCGTAGCAATCGGATGGTGATAGTACACGCGAAGAGTAAGAGTGAACTTTGCATGGCTGAAATTCCATTGCCGTGCCTCAAATCATACTCTAGATATTCAGCAGTCTTCCGCAAGCGTTAAGCAACACGCCCAGGTCCCATATCTAAGTGTCACTCAATCTCCGCCGCAACCATCTCCCAACCAACCTGAGTGAGGTCCATGATCATAATTGTTCCTTATCTCCCGTCCCCTTAGCACTGCTCCCTCATATCACCAACATCCAAACCCACCGCCGCCGCTGCCTCCCTCGCACCCCCCTCCGTCACCCTCTCCTCCTCCTCAGCTACCCACCCCATAACAACCTCCCGCGCACGCATCGTGACACCAGGGATATCCCACGCCGGCGACGCCGCCCATTGACCTTCAGTGTAGGGCCGAATGGCGTGTCGGGCAAGTGACTCGGCCCATGTTTTCCATGTCGTTTTTGGGTGATGGTGGTAATGGCGGGATTCGAGTCTGGTCTGGGCTTGGATTTGCAGGAGGGCGAGGAGGATGTAGTGGGAGGCGATGGCAAGTCGGGCGGCGGTTACGTGGGGGCGGTCCCTTTTGAGAGTAGGTATGTTAGAGAGTTGTCTGGACCGGGTAGCTTGGGTTATTTTTTGGGGGGTGCCGGGGGGGGTTGAAATAAGAAGGGATGGGAGTGGAGAGAGTGTGGGTGGGACATACCACGAGTAGACGTCCTCATCCAGGCCCTCCTTGACGCATCGGTACGCGTTGGTCGGGCTGTCGGCGTGGGCGCTGAGGACGTCGGCCGCGATGAGGCGGGCTAGCAACGTGTGCTGGTTGATGTACCGCGAGCAGTCATTGACACTGGCGCTGTGCTCGGCTGCGGAGGGGAAATGGTTAGTTGTGGCAATGAGGTAGATAGATATCGTGTGTGAAGAGGTTCCAAGAGGTCGTTAGGGTGGTGAGCGGTGCAGGACCAAACCAATGAGGAGGAGTAAAGGGTACTAAGGTAAGGGACCATGGTCTGGTATTCGCGGTCGGGAGGGTTCCAGGTCTCGCTCGCGAGATGGTCAATATCATGGGACACCCAGCCCAACTCGGGATCCTACAGTTACGGTGTGTGAGTGAATGGAGATTAAAGACTGGAGAAGGGCATACCTCGTCATCCCACGGATCAGTCCGGCTCTTCTCCTTGATGCCGATGAGCACATCGGTCAGCCGCTTACTGTTGGCCTCGCTTGGGGGGACATCTCTGGCGACCTCAAAAACGATAGCCGCAACGGCGCCGACAGTGTAGGCGACGGCGTGGTCGTCGTACGCCTTGTAATACTGCTTGTCGTCGCGCAGCATCATGTCGTGGTAGTAGGGCCGGATCCCGTCGACCGTCTTGGAGGCAGCGTCGACTTCCACCTCGGGGGCAGGGAGCATCGGCTTGAACAGCACGAGGATGCTTTTCTCGACGGTGAGATGAGGAGCCCCGCGGTGGGTGTGCTGATCGATCCGGTTCGCCATCTTCTTGATGGCCACCAGCCACGCCGGCTTGGCGGGCTCCTCTCGCCACATGGGTGGCATGGAGTCGTCGGGGACGGTTGGCTTTATCGTGGTTACGGTTGTGGTTGAGATGGTTACTGTTTGATGAGAAAGTACATGACGGAAGAATCAAAGACTGGGGCAGGATGAAACTCAAGAAATAGGTTGTGCAGGAGGACATCAAGGCTGCGGCATCACCGCGGGGGTTTCGTGGGTTCCTATTCGTTTTAGATTGAAAGCATTAATACCATAGAAGGACCGGCTGACTGGTTTATAATTGCTCTTTCTTCTTGCGTCGCAGTAAATTTTACTCCCTTGTTCTCGGCGTCGAAAAGCAAAATCTGAGTAAGGAGAGGTGGCGTCGGGCTTATTCACACACAAGCTTGATCACACACAAGCTTGGTAGGCCTGTTTGCACAATAGGCGCACAAGGTAAGATGTTTATAATTCTTGGCTCGACGGGGCACAATAGATTCAAACCGCTTGCGGGTTTTAAGGGATGAGGGTAAGAACCGGCAACAGCCGGGGCGAGGTCAAGGGTTACCATCATGGGTTAAAATGAATTTCTGGGGTTGTGATGGGATTGAACTTGAACGTGGCTGGAAAATTTCACAACAGACGACGGAAAAGCAAGAGCCCAATCAGGCTGGAGCGAAGAATCATGGGGGATATCTTGGTATAATTCAGGGCAACGCGACGATATCACAGGTCTAGAAGATGGAAATTACAATCAACACCGCTATGGTACCACAACAGTATCAGATAAGGCTGCAAAACGCAGCTTCGCGGTTAAATAGGACCGAGTTGGGGCAAAGGACAGTAAGATTATATCATGAGAATGGCCGGTGGTAGGTCCTAATGGAGAGTCTTCAAGAGCCCGGTTCGAAAGGAGAACAGAGCATAAGATGTGTGCCCTTATCTTGTATAAGGGGAGGGGTGACCTCAGCATCCTCCTATTATCAATTGATTCCCCTGAACGCTTTGGCGAGTTCACATGGTTGCCCCGCAACCAATACCGGATATAAACAAAGGCAAGAGGGGCGTGGGAAGGGGGATGAAGATGTTCACATCATTGTTAAATGGGGGCAGATAATGCGTGCCAACTGACTCTTCAGTTTTACAGGTCGATAGCTACATGGTGCAGTCCGTCGGGATGGATGGATGTTTACCTTCTTTCGCCTGGACCCGGGTGTTTTTGGAAGAAGGTTCAAGGGGTATAATAACCTAACTCTGGCTACACAAGGGTTGAAAGAAGGCTGGCCCTCCGGGTTTACCCTGCATTGTAGGCAAGGATAACCGCTGTCGACGCTTGGTCAATACTCGACCGAGGAGTGGTGATGTGGTCGAAGTGTCCTTTGTCTTCATGATGCCAGTCCAGCTTTTACACCTTCCCGGGCCTGAAGTGCACCACGACATCAAGATCTCAGCAGATGAAGCAGATTGGACATGAGGGTTTAAATTCAGTCCAGTGTTTTTCTAAGAATCGCCTCGTCTCCCCTTTGACTTCTCCCCCTTCAAATTTCCGCTCCAATTTTAATCTCTCTCCCCTCACCACTCAACTTGCCCACTCCCTAAATGTGCCCCCCACACCCAACCCCATCCTCATCAGTACCCACCACCTCTCTCACCGCTCACCAATCCACCTCCGCCCCCTGATACATAAAAAACTTCCCGCTATCCCCCTCCCCCAACCCTTCAATCACCCTCAACACCCCCCTCGCACTATCCTCCACCTCCACCACCGCCCCCTCCCCGCCCATCACCGTCTTGACATGCCCCGGATCCACACACACCACCACCACCCCCTTCTTCCCCTCCAGCTCCCTCACCTGCCGCGCCTGATGCACCGTCAGCATGTTCAGCGCCGCCTTGCTGATACTATACGGCGTGATCTCCGCATTCACCCTGCCGTCGTGCACCATCGCGAGGCTGGCGATGCCAGAGCTGATGTTGACGACGCGGGCAGTCGGGGAGAGCAAAGGGAGGAGGGCTTGCAGCGTGCGGGCTGGGCCGAGGACGTTGGTGGTCATGTGGGAGAATAAAGTGCCTTCGGTCAGGGTGAGGGCGGTTTCTTTGCGGGTGTGGAGAGTGGCGGCGTTGTTGATGAGGACGTCGATTTTGGTGTTTGGGTTGGCGGTGGCGGAGAGGATTTGGGCGGGGAGGGCGGTGATGGAAGGGGCGGAGGAGACGTCGCATTCGAGGATGTGGACTGTGCCAGGGGAGTTGGATTGAATTGCGCGGAGGGCGGTCAGGTCGCCGGTGAGGTCGCGGACGAGGGCGAAGATGGTGTTGGTTTGGGACAGGGAGAGTTGGCGGACGTATTCGAGGCCGATGCCCATGCGGGTGCCGGTGATCACGTAGACGGGCATGGTGGCGGTGTTGGGATGGAGGTCAATGGTAAGATTGCTGATGGTTCTGTTTGCTGGAGTGGTTGGATTTCTGTTGTTCTCACTCAACGTCGACATCGACTTCACTTATATCCTCAACACCACCAACTATTTCGACCCTCACCGCCATGGAGTTAACCATCCGGAACGGTAAATCCGTTCCCTAACTCCAAATACCCGATGTTTAGGCGGCGGCGCCGGCGAGGAGTCATACCTATGTCGTGATGCTATCCCAAGCAAGGACGACGACGATAGATGATTGGTGTAACGGTGTTGACGGGCCGGGATGCCGAATGGAATGTATGCCCTTGGCGTAAGCGTTGGGATTGTTCCGCCGTGCGTGACGACGACGAGCAAGCACCAAGGGAGCATCGAAGTTGATGGAAACTATCAAGGGATGATTGATAAGCAAATATAGAGATAGAGCCCCCAAAACTTGAGAGCAGTGTTGCACTCCCACACCCGCGCTTTGGAAGCGACCGCGCACCAGAGCTCGAATTTAGAGCAACCTGGAAAGGTCAAAGCACCGTATTACTATCTTCTATGTCATCGCCGAACCCCCTTCCTTTGAACTTGGGCTTGTAGGAAAAGATCTCGAAATTTATTGTTCAAGTTCACAGCGGGCCAAGTGCAGCCATCTCCTGTTCACGCAAGACTTGTTGGTCGTAAGTCGATCCTATGATTCTGAAGGCCTGGGAAGACAGAACTACCAAAGAATCCAGTTTCCTCGTTATTGAATCTCGACAACTGTATCTGGCTCGGTTAATAACACTGTTTTTGCTTGACTCGGTGAACCGCGAGTCAGTCGTTCAGTTCTCGCCGCTCGGACGGCTGGGAGTTTATTCGGAGGAATCTTCGGGACCGAGCCTTTGGATATGAAGCAATATCCGTAACTTCCAATGAGCAATCATATACGGGGCACAATGTCAGAGGTTAGTTTTCAAAGCCAAGGGGCTAGGGGTTCAGAGAAGGGCACCCGACGCGAGCCGGTCCTCCGGTCCTCGGCCAAGTTGAACCCCGCTCCCTGTTTAGTTCCACATGCCAATGGAACTCTTCGAAGAGATGCGGCCTGCCATTGGAGGTTTCAGATGAGATTACGCCGCAGAGCCACGAGGGCTTTATCATATCAGATGATCTGATGCGGCCCAGGTACCTCGGATGGATGGGTCCCTGACGGCCTTTCCCCTTACTACTCCAAAATTTTGTAATCACACAGGACACCCACAGACGGACGGTAAGAATGTCACCCCTGCCCAAAAAACAACGCTGATTCCATTCACAGATATTTTATGACCACAAACACCAAAATGGCCGCCACCCTCTTCACCAACGGCAAGGTCTTCCTTTCGGGCGTCAAGCCGGGCACCAACGCCGGCCTGCACCGCCCGCCCACCTTCGCCTCCGCGCTCCTCATCCGGGGCACCCAAATCGAACACGTCGGCTCCGCCTCCGACGACCCAATCATTACCGCCCTCGCCGCCGGCGACGTCACAGTCCACGACCTCCAAGGCAAAACCCTCCTCCCGGGCTTCGTCGACGGGCACATGCACCTCATGCTGCTCGGCCAGGCCCTCAACAAGCTCGACCTCGGTCACTGCAAAACCTTATCCGACATCCGCTCCACCATCCGCGCGCACGCCGCCGCCAACCCGTCCCTCCCGCGCATCCTCTGCCGCGGCTGGATGCACTCCATGACACCCGCTGGCGCCAAGGCCTCTGACCTCGATGACCTCGATGACCCGGCACTTAACCGCCCCATCCTGATCGACTCCAAGGACTTGCATTCCACATGGAGCAACAGCGCCGGCATCGCCGAGCTCGGCGCCACCGCCTGGAAGGATGTACCGGGGGGCATTATCGAGCGGGATTCGGTGACGGGGGAGTTGACGGGTGTGTTTAGCGAGGCGGCGAATATCACGTATGTGTGGCCGTTTTTGGCGAGCGTGGCCAGCATGGCGGAGCGCACGGCCGCGATCAGGGCTGCCGTGGCGGCGTACCATGCATCTGGGTACACGGGGCTGATTGATATGGCGATGGATGAAGCGGGGTGGCAGGCGTTGCAGGCGCTGAGGAAGGAGGATGAGGGGAAGGGGGGGATTCCGATGCGGATTGCGGCGTATTGGTTGGTGAGGCCGTGCAAGGAGGAGGGGGAGATGCTGGCGCAGGTGGATCGGGCGGTGGAATTGGCGGGGGAGTTTAATGCGCGGACGACGCCGGATTGTAGGGTGGTGGGGATTAAGGTGATTTGTGATGGGATTGTGGACGCGTGTACGGCGGGACTGGCGGAGCCGTATACGCATAATGGGCATGTGGAGGTGCCGTTGTGGACGGCGGCGCAGTTGGAGCCGGTGGTGAAGCGGGCCGACGAGGCTGGGTTGCAGATTGCGCTACATGCGATTGGAGACGCGACGTTGACGATGGTGGTGGATGCGCTGACCAAGTATGCGAGTTCCGAGCGGCGGCCGAGGGTGGAACATATTGAGGTGTCGACCGAGGAGGATGCGGCGCGTCTGGGGAAGGCCGGGATTACGGCGTCAATCCAGCCGGTGCATGCGGATCCGGCAATCTTGAGGGCGTGGCCGCGGTTGCTGGGCGAGCATAGGTGTGGGAGGGCGTTTGCGTACCGCGAGTTTGCCGATCTTGGGGCGCCGCTTGCGCTGGGGAGTGATGCGCCGACAGCTCCCCATTCGCCGTTGGGGAATATCTATGTCGGGACGACGAGGAGGTCATACCGGGAGCCCGAGATGGAGACGGTAGTGAACCCGCACTTTGCGCTGGGTCTGTGCGAGGCAGTGGCTGCGGCGACGGAAGGCGCGGCGTATAGCTGCTTTGATGACCACAGGATAGGCGTGCTGGAAAAGGGGCGCAAGGCAGATTTCGTCGTGGTCGACATGGAGTGGAAAAAGGAAAAGCTGATGGAGGCCAAGGTGGCAGAGACGTGGTACGATGGCGTCAAGGTGTGGTCGGCATAGGATCGGGTGTATTAGGGAGTATCTGTATAGGTCTGAACTGAAACGATTCAGTCATAGTACTGTCTCGGCCAGATATTCATCGCAGTCTTCTGTCCGCTATCCAGGGGTAACCCAGCATGGTTCGTCCGCGTATCTCCGGTTCCGTTGGCATGTAGGTTGACCCAGAAGATGGCATTTCCAGCAACTGGCCTGAACGCGAGTCCTCCGTCCTCGTGCTCCCTCCACAGCGGCTTCGCTGGCACCTGCTTCAAAATTTGGTCTTCCACACTGCCCTGCCACATGGGTTCCCCCTGGGGACTCGGCAGCGTGATGGGTTTGGCATAAGGAAAGTGAGTCTCTCCGCCTGTGCAGTTGTCCTCCAGGATTGCGAAGAAGCTCGCGATGCGGTTCCACCTCCTGCTGCTGGTGGCGGTCCGTTGTGGCACCTCGAACCAGTCGTGGTGGACGTTGAATCTCTGCCCAGCGCCGTAGCGGACCAACTGTGGAGGGCCCATCTCATCCCAGCCATCGCGCAGCATGGTGCCTAGGAAATTACGTGTTCGCCTAAGGACGCAGACGACAGTAGGGTCGTCGCGCGGCAGGCCGGCTGAGCTCGATGTCCGGTCCGATGTATGCTGCTGGCGGCCGTACTTGGTCACCTGCGAAGGTGCGAATCGAGGCTCGGCGGTCTCGAGAAGAGAGGTGATTTCAGACGGTGAGATGAGGTCGTGGATGTAGATGATCAGAGGGTCTAGCGAGACCAGCTCCGTCCTGTACGTGTGCAAAGGATCGCATACAAAGGGAGCAGCGGCATCTGTAGGCGTTGTGCTGTTTTTGAAAAAGGGAAATGCGAATGGGTAGTCAGGTATAGGGAAATCGCCGATGAAGGATGTGAGATGGGGGGCCGCTATGCTTGGGATGTATGGGATAGCGAGACCGAGCAAGAGGGCAGCGGTCGAGATGCCGGCTACCTTGGCGGTGCTGGCCATGTTGACCTGAGATGATATCGCTGGTTCAGTATTTTAGTTGTCTAGTTGGGCGCTCGTATGGAACAGTTCTGGTTGCATGTTTTTAGAAATAGAGCAGACGGTTAGAAGAGGGAAGTTGAAGGGAGGGGCCCAGTGTTAAATTGCATGGCAGGCCCCATCTCCAGAGAAACTCCCCTCCATCTTGGCTTCCATCTTGGCTGATCAGAAACCCATTTTGGTCCCTGTCTCCAGGAGCGACGTCCTCCGAAAATCATATGTTTCTGACTGCAGGTGAATGTGCCACGGACGGTTGAATGGCCAGATGGCCAAAGAAGGTGCAGGATCGGGTAACATCCCGGAAACCCGTTCCAAGACGGCCGGTCTTGTCCCGTCTGGGTATTTCGGAACGAGACGGCCTCTCCCCTTTCTGCTGCCGAGCAATCTGCTCCACCAATCCGGATGGTAGCCGATCTGGGCGCCTTGGCAGGGGTTCTCGACCCGATTTCCCACCGCGACATTGCGGTGTGTCGGCACAGAAGGTGAGTGCGTGCGAGGAGGTATGTGGACGGGGTGTGGTCCGGGACCCATGTTGATGAGAGCTAGACCGACTACGCTTTAAGATTCCTCACTCCCTGTCAAATCGCCTTCCTCCATCCAGTATGGTTTCATCGGATTAGATGTGGCGGCACATCGGGCAAAGCAATCGCCAGCATGTACGGGGGGGCAACTGCACGATGTGTCTTGGCTGGCAGCAGGTATTGCCCATGCGATTGATGAGGCCGTTGTGACGAGGAGGGCTTGGGCCTGGCGGCGGGAATAGACGGAGGGGTTATGACGATGCCGTCGACAGGCTGGGCTAGGGTGCCAGCTCGCAAATCCGTGTGCTCTTGACCATTCCTACTCTCAAGTCCCCCAGAGATTCTCATCTCACGGCGATCAGGTCCGTCTGGTCCATCACATCTCGCGGTGCAGCTAACAGACAAAAGACTCCAGTGCTACTCAAGGCCTAAAACAAACCCATAACACCAAGAACACACCTAAACACACAACAAAACCAGAATTACATGTACCTAAACACCTCCCATGATATACCCCACGTATATGCCTAAGTAAACCCCACCCTAGCCGGCCGCGGCCTTATCAGGCCCGGGGCCACCAGACCGATGCATTACATGGACGAGAAGAATAAAACAAAACAACCGAGAGAAAGAAAAGTATGTGAAAGAGCAGAGTATACCTAAAACATGCTGTTGCCATGTCCTCCACCCACCCTCTGCCCATCTACCGCATCAAACCCGCATCCCCCTCCGAAAACGCACGACCCGCCTCCTTTCCAGACTGACGAAGCGACAGCTGTTCCAACGGCGTACCCAAACCCGGCGAATCACCAACCACCCCTCCTCCCCCCTCCCACTCGTCACTCTCATCAAACCCCCCACCACTACCAGTCGACACCCCCGGACTGGAATCGCAATCCTCCCCAACCAGCAACCGAGCAGTCGCATCCTACGCAACCCTCGCAGCCGGCTTCATGCCCCTCCTCCCGAGCAACGTGGCACCATCCAGATTCAGCTCAAACGCGCCCTTCTGCCGGTTACGATCACGCACCTGCTGGCGCGCAGCAGCCGCCACGGCAGCCGAGTGCTGGCCATAACCCTTTTGCTCCGCGGCGGCCGCGGCCGGCGGGGGGTGGGGCTTGCGCTCGCGGTCGCGGCCGCGCTGCTGGTCCTGCTGCTGATCACGGATTTGGGCGTTGCGCATGCTCTGCTCGAGCTGCTGCGTGCCCGTATTTCCGGTCGTGGACGTCTTGTGGACGTATTCCTTGCCGTCGTTATCGCTGTCGTCCTCCATCTCGGCGTCCTCGTCGAGCGTCTCATCGATGAGGCGCGACATGCCGGCCTTGCTGCCAACCTGTTTGCGGCGCTTGCCCTCCTCTTCTTGGCGGTGCACAGCGTAGCCGACGTCAAAGACCTCGCGGAGGTTGACGGCGGCCGGCGAGCGGAAGTCGTAGCGCTTGTCGCCCTCGACAATCTTGGACATGTCAAAGGCGCGCAGCGACGAATCTGCCGACAGGGCCGGCTTGCGCTCCTCGCGCGGTGTGGGGCCTGATTCGCGGATCCAGGGGTGGGCGAGGAATTCCCGGATGGTGTACCGCTTCTCGGGGTCGACACAGAGCAGATGCGAGATGAGATCCTGGGCCGACTTGCTGATGTCGTCCCACCACGGCGAGAGGAAGGTGTATTGGCCCTTGGCAACCTTCTCGGTGAGCACCTCGATGCTCTCGTCGTAGAATGGGGGGAATCCACAAAGCAGCGTGTATAGCACACAGCCGAGTGCCCACATATCGACCGACTTGGAGTAGCGTTCATCCTTGACAATCTCGGGCGCCGTATACCCAACAGTGCCGCAAGGCGTCATGGTTTGGCTCTCCCAGACGATCTTGGAAAGCCCAAAGTCGGCAATCTTGATTTGCCCAATGCCGCCGGCGCCGACGCCCTTGATGAACTCGCCCTCGTCGACCTTGTCTTCGTCGCCAGGCTGTTTCGGCTTTGGGTTTTTGGAGGCAACAAACGGCGTCGGGTTGAACAGGATGTTCTCCGGTTTGATGTCGCTGGGTGCGTTAGCAAACGGAATATGGTAGAGTCTATGAGTGCTTACCGATGAACAACTCCTCTTTCCTCATGCAGATACTCCAGGGCCTTTGCTACTTGTGTGATGACGTGCCGCGACAGATCCTCGCTAAAGTAGGTCAAGCGCACAATCTGGTGGAACAATTCTCCCCCAGGCGCGAGTTCGAGAATAATGTAGTAGTACTGCCGAGATTCGGAGAAGTCGATAAGCTTGATGATATTCGGGTGGTCGATCTGGCGCATGATTTGCACTTCCTTGAGGATATTCGCCCTCTACAACCGCGAGTTAGCCATCGCGGACACACGTACGTCGCTGGTGCTTCCCGGCGCTTGACTCGAGGAATAGTAGTAGGCCGAGAGCAATTTGGCAAGGACTTCTAGAGAAAGAGATTTCTCGCACCTCTGCAGCCTTGGGGGCCTTCGGCTTAAAATCGGGATGGAGATGTTTATTGCTCTAGAAAACGAGCCCTAGTGTTGGTAAAAGGGAACTTGGAGAGAGGGGAATCAAAACAATGGCGAGCAAAGAAAGGGGCCAACGAAAAGGCACACGGGTCCCGTATGTTCCGTCACGTACCTGCATGCTGTTCATCTCGAACTTGCGGACGACCTTGATGGCCACCTCTCCCGCGTTTCCCTCCCGGTCCCTCGCTCGGTAAACGTTGCTAAACGCGCCGTCGCCCATCTTCTCGACGAGCTCCCACCGCTCGAGGCCGGGATAGTGGGGAAACTTGCTCTTGCTCTCATTCTCTTCGGCTACGAGCTTCGCAATGTTCTCGTCGGGGATGCGCTTGTGCTTCGCCTTGACGTCTACCACTTGAGGCTGGGCCGGTTCGACGGCGTGAGCGGCGGCATGGCTCTGCCCGGGAAGGCCGGAGCTGAATGTCGGTTCCGATGCGCGGCTCTTCGCAGACTGCTGGTGTTTCGGCGAGCTGTCATTCTTCGACCGTTGCGGGTCTTCATTCGCGGCGCGGGCTTGTTTGCCTATGTTTCGACGGCCAACATGTCAGTCTCGGGCGCATTGCAACGCTCCGCGGAGATGGACGGCCTACCGTGGCGGATAAAATTCTTCAGTTGCTGTATTGTCGACATCTTGTCTTTTCTTATTTCTCCTCCTTTTGTCTCGTCCTTCTTCCCTCTTTTTACGGTATATCCGTGGTTGGCCGAGCCCGAGAGAGCGTGGAGGGGCAGGAACTGCAGTCACGGCACCCAAACTTAGGATCCCACCAAAAATTTAGGGATCGGCAAAGCGGCCCAGAGGTGTCGAAAAATCCGCTAATTTATCGGCTGACGTCGGGAAAAAGAGCTGTATCTCGGTGCGCAAAACACTGACACCTAGTCGGGCAGTGACGAGAAACTTGATGCGACGACGGAGAAGCGTTGCAGGCGTGGAAAGGTCCGACGATGGTGGTGGATAGCGAGTCACCGATACGGAGTAATCGTGGCAGGCCGGCGCAGTGGAGACTGCGCGGGGTGGAAAGTTTGATGGGGGAAATAGGAAGGGTGTCAGGTCTTGTTGATGCGAAAGCCAGCAGGATCGGTCGACAAAAGATATGAAAGGGGCGGGGAGTGGTTGAGGTCACTTGTGGTTGGAACCAAGGCACCGGTGTGCTGAGGGAATGTACGGATATGTATGTATGTAGCCGACCAGTAGTAGTGGGGCGGACTGTCCGAATGCACAGTCTTTCTTTTTGCTCAGGCACCTGCTTTCATCATCGTTTTCATCATCGGGCAGATGGTCAGCCGGTGGTGTGTGCCTGCGCAGTAACCCGTAATCCGTAGGAAGTAGACCACGAAGTGCGACGGAAGTCAGCGTCGAATCTTGGCTTGCAAAGACCGAGCTGAGTGGTCTCGGAACAGCCCAGGATTTCAGCCGAGCAGGCCCCGCAGGTTCGCAGGTTCAAGGTCCGTGGAAAAGTCAAGACACGAACGCGCGGCTCAAAGAGACAGGATTGCAGGTGTGGGATTTCGGTCTGGGTTGCTCGTGCTTCGCTTCATTCATGGCAAGAAAAGTCAAGGTCAGGCGGGTTGGCAAAGGCGGGCAGGTGCCCTGGCTTTGATGGACGGGGCCGTCCAAGCAATTCAGATCTGCCAGATTGGTGCGAGGGACCCTCCCTATGACGTAGTGCGTAGCGTCATTGGCACTGGCAGCTCTAGCACACAGAAATTAGCGCGGCTTAGCGCACACTGCGTCACACTTCCCCGATTCAGAGGCTGGGCGCAGGGTTGCTCGGTTCCAACTTTCTGCCATATCTTCCAGGGCCGGCAGTTGAAAGTGAAACAAAACACCAACATGTCAAATATCAGAGTGCTTTTAAAGGCTTGCGACAAGATGCGCCAGAATTCCAATTCATTTCTTTTGCTCTGCATCGTTCTGCTGCAAAGCAGAGCACACACACCAATCCTGCAACAGCTCGACGCAACCTGGCCCACTTGGCTTCTGCCAAGACTCGAGCTCGCGTCGCAACTGGTCAGAACGGCAGTCCGGCAACGCGAGTGAGACCCTGATGCATGAATCGAGCAACCCAAAAGTCAATGCAGTCCACAAGACGACAGTTCTCTCCTGGAAACCACCCGGCACGTTCTTCCACACTATTGGTCTCTTGGCAAGCCAGTTTTGTTCTTTTCGAAGTCCAGAAGGATGATTAACCTAGGCAAAGTGAAGAGCAAACAACGCTAGAAACGACATGTTCTTCGAGCCCCACCAGAGCGCGGGGTAGTTTTTGTAGCGCAACTCACAGCGGGAGCTGAGAACTGATGATAAATCATACACAGTATAAGTACAAGCCCCGAGTTGGCCATCGGAAATGCCCATGAACCATGGTTTGAACTTGAAAATGTTCAAGTTGAGCTATCGAAGAACAAATTTAACCAAACGGGAAAGCGGGAGGCTCTACTGAACTCTTGACAAGGACGAGGTAAAAAGTTAGAGCGGCTTCATTGATGAAGTCTTCGCCATTACTAATGCATATCGCTTCCCCGCCTTCCAAGTTCAGAAAACGACGACTCCCTAGGGAAGGAGTGAAACAATATCCGCCTTGTTGACTGCCGATCCGGCCTGGGCCCGACTCCGCCTCCCCGAAGGCTGAACTCAGCTGGGGGTTTGAGCCTCACCGGCATCACCGGGATCACCGGGTTCGTTGAAAATTGAAGATAGCAGACGATATATTCTCACAGCCATTGTCAAAGCACGTTGGTTCGAGACACTATTTGGGATTACATTTGCTCTATGCGTTGGCTTTGCCCGGTGCCCGAATCCCAGCATGCTGAAATGTACGTCATTGATCCATCAGTGGAGCATCGAATACGGCCAACCTGCCGATGAAGTTGTTGTTGTCCACCGCCAAAAGCGACTGGAGTACGCAAAACTTCTGCTAATTCGAGACACCCCGACTCCTTTCCCCAAGCCATGGCACTGATGGCAGAGAGCCAGTTAGCGATCGGAGGCATAGTGGTACTCTCTCTACCTCGAAGTCATCTAGGAGGTCCTGCGGCTAAGCAAGTCCCGGCGTATCACCGAGACCTCGGCGATACATGCCGTGGCAGCGGACCATTAGCAGTCTAGCCGGTCGTTGGATACCTTCTATAAGCAGCTCCGGGCGAGCTGCAAGCTCCGGGAAGCCGGCCAACGGGCGCCGGCGAGGGCTAGGATATAGATAGATCTAAGGCAGGTAAATAGAGTGCATTTGAGCTTATTTTGGCGGTAACCACGGCGATGACCACGGCGGTAACCACGGTGATGACCGGCGATGGCCACGGCGGTGACTACGGCGATGGCCACGGCGATGACCACGGCGATGCGCAATTGCAGTATATATTACAGGGGGTGGATATTGGGAAATACCACATACACGATCATATTTTTAACTGTACTTGCAGAGCAAAGTCGTCGCCATTTGGGTTCCTAAAGACATGAAAGAGAACTGTAATCGTACTTTATCTATGTAGCTAGGTAGAGAGACCTTTCAATGCTTTTTTGAAGTTTTTAGTGCCATCATCAATCGATCATCCCCATGCTTCCAGTTCTCACTCTTCCAGATTGTTAATTATTTTGTTTCTCCTGTCTAGAACGCCGCTACAACTCCCATATGTACTACACCAGCTGTACCAACCTACCTTCCTACTCCTGACATAGTCGGTACCGATCTCGCGACACTCGGGCTACCCGCGGCACCCGCTCCGGAGTCGTACGGCAGGTGGAGACCCACATCACCCGAGAGCGGAGACGCTGGTGGAATGATCAGCAGGGGTGAGGCCGCCGTGAACCCGTCCCGCGCCTTCCGTCTTCTGCTGTCAACGGCACTCACCACAGCCCTGGTCACCGGGCTCAACCGGTAAAAACTAGGCCCCCAACGCCGCCCGCCTTTTCCGAATAGTCTCGTCATGGTGTCGTGGTCGGAACACTCGCAGCGTCGCAGGGATCCTGCTGCCAAGCCGCCGGTGCTGCGGGGACAGCCAACATCCCGAGACTCGATGCGAAACCGAGGCCGTTGAAACCCTGGTGATGCGCGGTCGAGACCGTTGAAGCTGCTGACATGCATCAGCAATGCATATAAGAGTACAAGTGCGACACGGCGTCCGACTTGATTCCCGCTGGAACTCTCAACCCTCCACTTCAACACCACCCTAGTCTCCATCCTCACCCTCACAACACACATCATGTCAATCCCCCGCCGAGTAGTCGCCGTGATTGGCAGCGGCGGCATGGGCATCGCCTCGGCGCGTCGTCTTGCGGGCGGCCGCCGCGTGCTCTTCGCCGACTATTCCCAAGCTAACCTCGACCTCGCCGCCAAGACCCTCCGCGACGACGGCCACGAAGTCGAAACTCACATCATCGACGTATCCAACTACGACTCCGTCCGGCAATTCGCCACCGCCGCCACGGCCGCAGGCCACCTCGACGCCATTGTGCACACCGCGGGCCTCTCCCCCTCCATGGCCCCCTCCAACCGCATCTTCGCCGTTGACCTCGTCGGCACCGCCAACGTCATCGACGCGTTCACCGACCTCGTCCCCGCGGGCGCGTCCATGGTCTGCATCGCCAGCATGGCGCGGCACGGCGCGTTCGCCTCGCCCGAACTCACCGCCCACCTGGCCAACGCCCCGCGCGACCAGCTCCTCGCCGACAAGGCCCTCCTCGACGTCGACGCCATCGACCCTGCCAAGGCCTACTCCATCTCCAAGCACGGCAATTATGTGCGCGTGCAGGCGGCGGCGAGGGCGTGGGCGGCGCGCGGCGCGCGGATTAGTACCATTAGCCCCGGGGTGATCTTGACGGCGATGGTGAGGCAGGAGCTGGAATCGGCGCATGGGGCGACGATCAAGGGGATGATTCAGAGCATGCCAATGCAGAGGGGCGGCTCGGCGGATGAGATTGCGAGTGTGGTGGCGTTCCTTGCGAGCTCAGACGCGTCGTACATTACGGGAACGGATATTTTAGTGGATGGCGGGTTTGTTGCGGGGAGCCAGAGTTTCTTTGCGGTGCATCAGAAGAAGGCGTAGGCGGTTGGGGAGGCATGATTTATGATGGTATGAAAATTGTTGGTTTTGGAGCCTGAAGAGTGGGAGGAGGTCAGCGTCAGTCAAAGCTAAGGGTGTCCGGCACAGAAGTAAATTTTCAAATCTGAAAATTGTTAAGAACCGATGATCTCGAAAGGTCTTTCCTTCGCTGTGCCTATGTGCCTACGGAAGGACGCAGCATTGGCCTACTGGCTGTAATGCGGGAACGCCAGTTGGGCTGACTCCCTTACAATACTCAATAATTCGAACTTCAGGGTTATTAATGGCCATGTTTACAACAAAGGGTATGTTATTACGGAGTGACTTGGTCAGTAAATACGTTTCCTGCTGAAAATAATCCCGAAATCATCGCCTGTATTCCAGATACACACCCCTTATTCCATAGAAGCTCAACGCTTGAAAACTGAAACTAAAAGCAACTCTTAAAACTCCCCACCACGGTGTAGCAACTGGATCACAAGCTGCTGCTTGTAGGAGACAACTTCAAGTCATCGTCCACGATTCTCCCCTTGCCGCCCAACTCACCTACCCCGAGAACGTCATCGACCTCTACGCCGCTATCGCGATGTCTCCAACCCTCCCAACCATCCTCGCCGTCCTTTGCTTCACTATCAGACACCGCGCCATCTGACCGGGCACGCTGGAACTCCCTCAGTCGCTTCGCGAACCGACCCTCAAACTCCTTCCCGAGCTTCAAAAAGCGGATGGCATTCCTTGCCAGCACGCCGGCCCTTTCCTCCCAGTTCATGAACCGCCCGAGCCGCTCATCCTCGGTCAGCATCTTGCCCGCTACGGGAACCTCGCCCAGCGGGAACGGATAATCGCTTCCCAGCACAATGCGATCCGCCCCGCCCGGGCCCAGCTTGCGAAGGACGTATTCCATCAGATCCGGATCGTGCAGCAGCGAGTCGATCCAGATCTGCCCCTGCCCTGCCTGCACACCCCCGTCCGCCGCTGGCATCTCTCCCCTGAAGTACTCCGTCGGCGTCACCCCGCACGCCCGCGTGGCCACCAAGTCCGGGCGACAGTCATACCCATGCTGTATCCTGCCCAGCAGCGCCGGGAACGCACCACCACCATGCGCGAAGCACAGCCTCAACCCCGGATGCCTGACCAACACCCCGGACATCATCAGCGCATGCATCGCCAACGCCGTCTCGCACGGCATCCCCACCAACCAACTCGCCCAATACCCACCCCATCTCTCCTTATTCTCCTTGGTCAACGCATACCCCAACGGGTGCACAAAAACCGGCACATCCAGCTCCTCACAAACCCTCCAAAACCCCTCCAGCCTCTCATCATCCAACATCACCACGCCCTTCCCCTCCCCCCTCTCCACCGACGTCCCAATCTGCACACCCACCATACTCCCCCCCCACTCCCTCTTGACCCTCCTCACCTCCTCCACCGCCGCCTCACAATCCTGCAACGGCACCGTCATCAACCCCACAAACCTCCCCCTCCCCTCATCGGACTCGCACACCCGTCCGATATGATCATTCAGCTCCCTTGCCAGCACCTTCGCCGGCTCCAGCGGCGCGTCGTAGCAAAACAGCACGGGCACCGTGCTCAGCACCTGCACGTCCACGCCCGCGGCATCCATATCGGCGATGCGTGCCGCCGGGGAGTAGCATGAGGGCGTGACGCGGCGGAAGAAGGTGGTGCCGACGTACATGTCGATGGCGCCTGTGGAAGCGTGGTCTGAGGAGGGGTGGAAGGCGGGCCAGGGGTAAGTTTGGTTGTCTGGGGTGAGGGAAGCGAGGTCTGGGAGGGTGGGCGGCATGATGTGAGTGTGCATGTCGATGCGGAAGAGGGAGGAGGGGGAGGATGGGTTGCGTGTGAGGGTCCCTGGGGAGGAGGGAGGGGAGCAGCAGCTGTCGCGGGTTGCTGAGGGCGCCATGGTTGTGGTTTTAAGGTTTGGATTCGTATTGGTGGATTGTTCTTTGGGAAGGTCGCTGCTTTGGGGGTTGGCGCCAATGATAATTAAAAAGAATGAGATTGGGCTGACTCCAAGGCAGGTGTGAAGTCTGCAATATAACGGAGGGCAAGAAGAAAACAGTCGGGAAGGAGCGGTGTTGTGGTTGAACAAGTCAAAATGATGTCACAACAATAGTGCCGTGTAAGTGCACCTGCCAAACTGAGGTCCGCTTCGATCCGCCCGGGTCGGAAGACGGATCGCGGAACGGAAGAGGGAATGGCGAGCTGTGATTGGTCGATTCCTACTCCGCGGTCCGGGGCGCCGGGTGCCGGACCCGGCTTTGTCTCCCGTTTGACACTAATGCCGGGGAACACAGCTGGCCGAGGCTAGCAGGACCGGCTTAAGTCAGGTGGCCGGTAAAACCCGGTGGTAGGATGACTGCTTGTCAACCGGCAACAGAGCCGGTACTTTTTGATGAGATCGAGATCGCAGAAATACACAAAGGCGGGTGCAAGTAAAACCCTGAAAGTAAAAGACGGATATCATAATCTAGGTATAACTTCATCCCTGTTCAGTAACCTTGGCCCCCTATCCCTCAGCAAACCGGTAAGTGCAGCGTCCTCACGACGGTAAACACATCCCTCGAGTACTCGCCGCCCTCCCTACCCGTGCCGCTATTCTTCATACCCCCAAACGGCGTGCCCAGCTCCCGTACCAGCCAGCAGTTCACCCAAACCAGGCCTGCCTCGATCTGCTCACCAACTCGCCTCGTCCTCGCTCCATCCGTCGTCAAGAGAATCGCCGCGAGCCCATACTCGCTGGCATTGGCAAGCTCCACGGCGTGTTCCTCGTTGTCAAACGGAGTGATGGTCACGACAGGGCCAAATATCTCGTCCGTCTGTAGCACAGATTCCCGCGCCACGTCAGTGAGTATCGTTGGGGCGATCCAGTAGCCCTCGTTGGAGTCTTTGTTCAACTGAGGCGGGACACCTCCAAGCTGAAACGTAGCCTGCTCGGCGACCGCCTGCTCCAGGTAGCCCCGGATCTTGTTGTAGTGCTGCAGGCTGGCCACGGCGCCCATAGTCTCCCGGAGAATGTACTTTTTGCCGACATACTTTGTAAACTCGCGTACAAAGTCGGCGTAGGCGCTCCGCTCGACGTAGATGCGGGAGCCGCAGAGGCAGATCTCGCCTTGATTTTCGAATGCGGCGCTGGCGGCGACGCGGATTGTGTCTTGACGTTTGGGGCCGTTCATCGCGTCGGCAAATACCAACGTCGGGTTCTTGCCGCCGAGCTCGAGAGACAGGTGCTTCCGGATCTGGTGAGCGGTAGCCTTGCGGATGGCGATGCCTGTCTGTGTGCCTCCGGTGAAGGAGACGCCGTCGATCAGAGGCGAAGCAACCAGCGCCGCCCCTGTTGTTGGCCCGTCGCCGAAGATAATGTTGACCACTCCGGCAGGAAGTCCAGCTCTCCGGAAGAGGATGCCCAAAACTGCATGTGTCAGCTCGTGCCAAAGGTTAGAAGACGGGAAGGAGCTTACGATAAGCAGACATGCTTGTCACCTCGCTGGGTTTGGCAACTGCCGTGCAGCCAAATGCTATGCACGGCGCGATCTTCCAGGTGAGAAGATACAGCGGCATGTTCCACGGCGAGATCAGTGCGAACACACCGGCTGGCGAGCGGTGTTCGTAGGTGAGAGCAACCCCATCAACCATACGCGCGGCTGTTTTTTCATGGAGGATATATGTCGAGAAGTATCTAGCGGACGTTAGTCACTGTTAGAGGAGACACAGCCATGGATGACCCACGAGAAGTTGGAGATCGCCCTGTCGACTTCGATTCTCGCCCGCTCCAACGTCTTTCCTTGATCAATGCTTTCCCACACCGCAAACAGCTCGCGCTTCGCCTGGAGCAGCTCGCTCACGCGGCGAAGATGGCCGGACCGCTGGGCGCGTGTCGTTTTGCTCCAGGTCTGAAATGCAGCCCTGGCGTCTAGAATCGCCTTGTCGACATCGGCCGGCTGTGTACAGGGAACTTGGGCGATTAGAGCGCTAGATTTGGGCTCGAATGAATCGATATATCTTGTCGCAGCTGATGATGGCGCTTGCAACTCTCCCGAGATGTAGTTTGCTAGGGGTAGAGAAGTAGGACAGGAGCGGATAAACGAGTTGGCTTTCTCAATCGTGTCGCATTCCCAAATGGCCTCGGCGACCCTGGCGGTCATGTTTTGCTCCGTCTTTTCGCTCATGGTGGTGCCCATGGTGGCGTAATGGAGCAGCTCGGGAACCGTTGGAATTGGTGTTTGATGAAATCGGCGACAAGAGTGAGGATGCTTGACGGGACGTTCTCGGGATCCGAATCTGTTTAACTTTGACGATCAATGGTGGGGTGAGCGATCAAGATTCAATTTGGCGTGTGTCGACGTTGAAGTCGCCACTGAATTACTGTTGACTTCGTAATAACGTTCGTCAAGTGGGTGTTAACAGTTATGCCGCCGATTGTTCGGCAAATCGCGGATCGGATGATGGATGGCGGATGACGGCAGAGGAGGCGGGGCAGGACCGGTTGGCGGGGTCCTGCCAGGCAATGTAAACGAAACAATGAGTTGAATATTCATCGGATTTGGATGCTTTGTTAAAATTTGGTGTGTAAATCATTCGTAGCCTGTTCACAACTAGAACCTGTCACTCTTTTACCTGCATCAGTGCAGCATCGTCAGCATCTTCCAACCCACATCTCCAACCTCGCCGCTCAACTCAATGGCATCCCCCAACGGAACCGGCTACCTTCTCCCGGCAGGAGCGCAGGGGCTAGCCAACTACCCGCACGCTCGAACCATCCCCAGCACGGCGCGCACAATCTTTGTGTCGGGCACATCCAGCCGGCGAGCCGACGGCACCTTTGTCGGCTGCGAGACTCAGCCCGACGGCACCCACGTATTAGACTGCGGCGCGCAGACGGGAGCGGTATTGAGAAACATTGAGACCATCATCCGGGGCGCGACTGACGGGAAACACGGGCTGCAAAGTGTCGTCGACGCCACCGTCTTCTTGACCGACATCCAGCGCGACTACGCTGCCATGAACGCCGAGTGGAACAAGATTTGGCCAGACCGCACCAAGGCGCCGGCCCGGACGTGTGTGCAAGTTTCGGCTCTGCCAAACGAGAGGATTGTCGTCGAGATCAAGTGCCAGGCAATTGCGACGGATTGAGAAGTCACCGGGGACTGGCGAGTGGAGGCAACTGAGCGAAGGGTTGGAGGAAGGTGCGACTTGGGGGACAGTGATGGAATTTAGGGTTGTACAAACCTTGCTACAATTCGCAGATACCCTTCCGCCTGCCTTTATTGCACTGGTTTATCTTCCCCTTTAAGCTCGCTGAAGTGAGTTGCAAAGAGTCAATACCATGAACTTCGATTAAATGAACATAACCTGATCGGACAGCAACATGCATGTTGAAGTCGA
The DNA here is from genome assembly GCA_017139535.1 of Trichocladium uniseriatum. NCBI lineage: Eukaryota > Fungi > Ascomycota > Sordariomycetes > Sordariales > Chaetomiaceae > Trichocladium > Trichocladium uniseriatum. The sequence continues at coordinate 1,045,001 of WOUO01000007.1, read as the reverse complement.
AACTTGAATTGCTAGGTAGTGGGACGGAAAAGGACCGGCCGATACTTGGTTAGGCAATGTTGAGTCCGCTGATTATGCATCCTACGATGGAACCTAATACAGTTCCAAATTCTTGTGCAACCCTACAGCCAGCACTCCAGTATCTAATCAAGAAGGAAAAGAAAGGCGACTTCGGTTTTCCTTCCCGGGCGATAACGGCAGGTATGAAAATCACCGTTTACTGCTATTTTAGCCGTTGAACTGTCAACAGCTCACCACCAGATCACAACGATATATCTCCAAGCATCTGTCCAAACTGTCACATACGACCATAGGCGCAGGAAAATTCGGGATCCCGTCCGCTCTCCCCTCGACAAACCTACGACCGCCGGATCAGTACTCAGGTCGGTGACGACTGGGGAATCCCCGGTGTTGTATGTTTTTGAGCTTTTTGCCCATAGAGAGTGTCGCATTCAGTGGAGCTGATGCCTTGCCCAGTCAGGGGCAGTTCTCTCCATGACTGCGCTCAGGAATTCCTCGCGGCCACGAATGCCTTCGAGCTCCGGAATCTTGAAGGAGCCTGCAGTACCAAGCGATTCAGGGGTAAGTAGGGGAGCACGAGCCACCCTGCGCACCAGCCTTTCGGATGCAGAAGCGCAACCCTATCTCTTGGCACGCAGATCCTTCACCGGGCGAGTCTGGATTCTTTCAGCCGCAGTGGGCGTGCCTGACAATTAGCATCGACACTCGGCCATAACTAGATTAGCAGTTCGAGAATAAAGCACTTCGAGCATTCAGCTAAGCGCTTGCAGAGTAGCTCACAGACTAAGGATCCACGTCAAATTTGCCACATTTCGGGTTCCAGGGATTGGCCAGCACCAAGGAAGAGGAGTCGCGCAAATCGATAGTTCTTATTCAAGGTGGGACGGCTGTGCCTGTTTCCTATCCTGCTGTCACCGCCCTCCCTTCTTCGACATTCCCGACAGAGCCCATCTACGGGACAGTCGTGCTTGAGTCTCAAAACGAGGTGTCGACAAGATGAGGTCAATTGCAGGGTTGACGCTCTCCCTCGCCGTCTTCACGGCGAGCCCGGTACTGGCAAAATGCAGGTCGGCATGCCACGCCGACAACTGCGCTCGAGCCGTGACGGGCACCGGGCAGGGTTCGGTATTTACATCCAAGGCGAAGAGCGACTGTTCGAGTTTCGTCGTGACGACTTCTTACGGTCATACCATGTATGGCGGCCGTGCAGACCTTTGTGGAGGCAATCGCTAACGATAGACGCAGCACTATCACGGCAGACACAACGGCTAGTGGTGACAAAACCATCCCAACGTACGCGTCGGCGTGCTCCAACCCGGCAGGATATGCCAGTGCCTGCTCGTGCTACGGCATCACGAGCCATGTCGTGACGAAGGCAGACAAGGTATGAACAAGTCCACTTGGATTTGCTTGGAGGGGCACTCTTAGCTAAACTTGATGGCTGCAGACAACAACCGTCACAGTTACTTCGGTTTCTACCTCTGGGTCGTCAAGCAGCTCGTCATCATCCGCGTCGTCCACGTCGTCTACGGAGTCTACATCATCGACCTCTTCGGCGTCGTCCACATCGTCGACCTCTTCTGCCGAGTCCACGTCTTCCACCGAGTCCACGACTTCTGCCGAGTCCACGTCCTCGGTAGAGACGTCGTCCACGTCCTCCACCTCGTCTACATCATCCACATCGTCTGCCGGCCCCGAGCCAACCGGATGCACCCCGGGGTTGACGACTTGTGGAACCGCATGCATCGATCTCAAGAGCGACCCTGCGAACTGCGGCGGGTGTGGCGTGAAGGTATGTTCATGGTTTTCGTCCTCTCATCCCCTCCTTCCATCCGATCATCATCCTCATCGGCGTGACAAGAGATCTGACTCAGTAACTGACGATGAAACCCTTCCAACAGTGCGACTCCGGCGTGTGTACCAACGGCGCCTGCGCGTCCAACTCCTGCGCCGGCCAGACGTGCGACACCTTCACCGCCTGCGGGCCCGGCGGCTCGTGCGTGTGCGCCTCGGTCACGGGCGGTACTGGCTTCTGCGCCGACGGCCAGACGCCCTGCGCCGGCCTGACCGACTGCGCCACCAGCGCCGACTGCCCCGTGGGAAGCGTCTGCGCCGTCGGCACGTGCTGTTCCCGCAATGTGTGCATCGTCGCCGACACGTGCGGCGGCTTGACCAGTCCCGCGCGGCTGTTCAGGCCCAGGGGCGTCTCTTTTGCATCAGTGGGCCATCCGGCTGTGTATGCTGGGATTGTCTAGGTAGTGCGATGTGGCCTTGATGTCGTGTGAGCACCAGGCCTTGGTGGAGTATAGCGCTGTTTGTAGAGGTAGGATAGAATAAGTACATGTAATTAGAGCGATGTATAACATTATACTGAGACATACCTCTAATCAGGTATCTAGAGAAGGCAAGAAAACCCTACGGCGGAAAACACTGGATAACAATCCTCGGGCGAATGGCTATCTGTTACGATTTGGCCGCATATAGATACCTAGTAGGGCGTACAGGAACATAACCATAGCTAGTCATTGTACACAACCGCATGCACGCTTGCTAGGGGAACTGGTGAGTTTACAAAGGATTGACCGCTCATTGAGTGAGCGGGTGAGTAGGATCACTACTGCTCGGTGGTGAGCGCTGGTGAGCTAGCGGGAGGAAGCTAATATTTAGTCTACGATCTCTACGCTTATGGGCACCACCGTAGTTTCCTAGTAAGCAGCACCTAACCTTCTGTTGAGATACTTGTTTGTGCATTTGTTGTGAACCCTTTAGCTTCACCAAACCCTTACCCAACGTCTGTTGTTACCTCCAGAGTCCCTCTAAGAGGTTCTAGGCGGGAACGCGAACAGGATCCTAGCCAGCAAAACATCAGACAAGCGTTGGGTCGGTCCAGCTGAGTCATCAATGACAGCCGTACAGGCAGACGGCGCTTTGCCAGCATCCAGCGAGTATGGGAGAGCGACGCCTTAATCATCTCTGAAATCAAGATTCCTTCACTTAGGAAACCCGGACAGGCGAGTGAATCTTGTCTATACTCATTTCATCTATTTTAGACCCTATGTACCCCCACAACTTGAAGAAGAGAGTCTCCGGTGCACGTGTTCCCCTCGGATCATGTTTTGCAAGTGGCCATTTCCAGTTCAGCCAGGGCATGATATCTCTGAATGAATTCCTAACAGTTCGATACGCCGATGGAGTTGAAGAGAGTATCCATAGCCCTCTCGGCCATGTTTATCCGCAAGCCAGAATCTACAGGCCAGGCGGCCTATCATCAACCCAACACCTCTTCAGCTGACAGCCTCATCGCCACGACGACCAATCTAGGCTCGCAAATTGAACTTATCGAGGCAGCTTGCAAGTCTACAAATACGTACGCACTGTTGCATTGCTGGCTCAGTCTAGAACCTTGGCAGAAAGAATCCACAGCCCTGCGTGTGGCAGTTGCGTGGCGGGTGGGGCCCGGCGAGTCCTCGGTGTGTCCATCTTGAAGTGTCAGATTTCCCCGCGCGGGAGTTGCAATCTGTGGCTCCCTGGTGGGACCAATTTGGCTTATCGCTTCCAGCATTGACCTCGGTCCACGGTATACGAAGCCCTCTCGAAAACGTACGAGAACCCGTGAAGATGGCGGCGAAACGACAGATGCCACTGATGAACCTTTGCCTTGCAAGTCCTCCACAAATCGGTTATCGGCACACAGGGTATAACCCAGTCGAGACAGGTTCTGCAGGTGGCTCGATTCGACATCCTTCCCCACCTTGATAACGCGGAGAAGCTAAGATTGAGTGCGTCCGAGTCAAGGCATCGATATCAACGCCGCAACGGTGTCTTGGCAAGTCGAGAACACGCCGAACCCCGCCTCCCCAGAGGACAGAACGGCATCTTTGCGACGAGGAACAGGCTCGAGACAGGGAAACCGCGGCTCGTCAGTTTTGGCGCTTACCCAGTTTCTCTACCGACTTGTCGGAACTGCCGACGCACGATTAAGCGGTGCAACGATTCCATTTGGCGCATTGATCCCGAACCATCCCCGCGCTGACCTGCTGGCTCGGATAGTCGCGGTTGATGGACAGAGCCAAGTCGGCGCAAAACAGGGACCGCCCATCACTGGTTCGAGTTGGGCGGCCAGAGTGGGTCGACTGCCGCGGCGATCAGCACGGTTTTCGGCACTAAAACGACGCTGTGCTATGATCGATTAGGAAGGTCGACGACATCAACCAAGCAACACCAACCTCGCCCCCATCCAGAGTCGAGACGAACCGGACATCCACCGAGTTGCCCCTCCTCCGCTTCCCCGGACATGGGTCCGGCACTGTCTCCGTCCCATGCCAACGTTTCCACGTGCAACGCGCTGGACTAAGCAGCCCAAATCGGCCAAGTGACGACCTTGTCCAGATGTGTACCACGCTGTCGCGTGGTGATGGCATGTTTTTTACACTTTTTATTCCGCGCCCCTGGCCCAATCTGCCGCCAATTGATGGGAACTGGCGTCCGGCTACTACCCACCCTTCTTGCCCCGGCATCCCCGGCATCCCCAGCTCACCCACAGCCCCGGATCCTCTTCAATCTCGTCTCCACCCCCTCGCAGGGTGTCGGCATGGGGTGCAGGGGTCAATGAGAAGATAAGAGCAGGCGCGCATCCTTAACATTCCTGCGTCTCGTTCCCTCTCTCTTTCGGAGGACGAAAACCTCAACAGCATCCCAAGATGAAGAGCGAAAAGTCATTCGATGGCCCCCTGGCCGACGAGGCCCAGGGCGGCTCGCACATTGTCGACGGCGTGGTGTCGCTTGACCAGGACACACAACTACAACGCGGTCTCAAGAGCCGGCACATTCAGTTCCTGGCGCTGGGTGGCGCGTGAGTTTTTTCTCTCCTGTCTTCTGCTCCCTGACCTTCGCTGACCTGGGCTCGACAGTATCGGAACGGGCCTCTTCGTCGGATCCGGTGGCATCCTGGCCATGGTCGGCCCCGTGCCGCTATGGCTGGGCTACCTCTCCATGATGTTGGTGGTCTGGATCGTCATGAACACGATTGCCGAGATGACGACGTACCTACCGATGAAGGGCATCACGCTCCCCTACTTTACCGACCGCTTCGTCGACAGGAGTCTGGCCTTTGCATCGGGGTGGAACTACTGGTATGCATATGCGATCCTGGTGGCCGCCGAGGCTTCGGCCGGCGCCATCCTGCTCGACTACTGGGACACACCAGTCCCCGCGGCCGTCTGGATCACCATCATCCTGGTCGTCTGCCTCTTTCTCAACATCATTGCCGTCGAGATCTTTGGTGAGGCCGAGTTCTGGTTCGCCAGTATCAAGCTCATCACTATTATTGGCTTGGTCATCGTGGGTATCGTCATCATGGCCGGTGGCGCGCCTGAGGGTGGCGCCATCGGGTTCAGCTACTGGAAGGACCCCGGCGCGTTCAAGGAGTACGTCGGAACGGGCGCGACGGGGCGCTTCACGGCCTACTGGACAGCCTTTGTGCGCGCGGGCTTCAGCTTCATCACCTCGCCCGAGCTCATCGGTCTTGCGGCTGGCGAGACGGTCGCCCCCCGCCGCAACATCCCCAAGGCGGCGCGCCGCTTCCTCTGGCGTCTTGCCATCTTCTACGGTGTCAGCAGCTTGATCATTGGCGCCATCGTGCGGTCCGACGACGAGCGGCTGCTCTCGCCCGAGTCCAACGCCAACGCCAGCCCCTGGGTCATTGGCATTCAGCGCGCCGGCATCGGCGGCCTCAACCACGTCATCAACGCCGCCATCCTGACCTCGGCCTGGTCCGCCGGCAACGCCTTCTTGTACTCGGGCTCGCGTGTCCTCTACTCCATGGCCGCCACCGGCCAAGCCCCCCGCATCTTTGCCAAAACCACCAAGCGCGGCGTGCCCTGGGCGGCGGTGCTCGCTACCTGGTCGGTCGGCTTGCTGGCGTACCTCAACGTGAACCAGAACGGCGCCCAAGTCTTCCTCTGGTTCTCCAACATCTCGACCATCTCGGGCTTCATCGCGTGGATCGTCGTCATGATCACGTACCTGCGCTTCCGCAAGGCCATGACGTACCAGGGCCTGCTGGACACGCTCCCCTTCCGCACCATCGCGCAGCCCTACGCGACCTGGGTCACGCTGTTCATCGTCACGCTGCTGACCATCACCAACGGGTTCCAGGTGTTTGCCAAGTGGAACTACAAGGACTTTTTGGCGGCCTACATTACGATCCCCGTGTTTTTGATCCTGTATCTCGGCCACAAGCTCTGGGCGCGCGGCCCCTGGCTCAAGCCGGCGCACGAGGTGGATGTGATTACGGGCAAGAAGGAGATGGACGAGTTTTGCGCGCACGATCACGAGGGCCCGGTACCCAAGAACTGGCTGCAGAAGATTTGGTTTTGGCTTGCATAGATATGCGGCGTGTGTACATTTAGCTAGGCGTGGTCTTGGGATTCAAGGAGTTTGTTTTGATACCCGCCAGTCTCTTATTTTGGGAGAGTAGAACAATGCACTTGGTCAATTCAGCAAAATTCATGTGTGAACAGTGTGAACAAGAATTGGAATTTAAAAAGTCAGAAAGGCGAGGTATACTGACCTTGACTGAGCGCGAAGCCAAAGTTTTGACCAGATGGCGTGCGTGAGAGATCATGTTCGAAGAGCAGAACGAATAATCTCGCTCACGCTGGAACCGACTCTATCAATTGCATTTAAACTGCCCATACCATCACAGGCCTGATGGCGCAACGGTAGCGCGTTACTTTCCGGTTCAGCATGAGAAATCATGTTCACTAGCTGGTAAAGGTTCTGGGTTCGAGTCCCAGTTGGGTCGTGATACTTTTGCTGGTGTTGTCCTGACTGGGACTCTCCAGTGTCTCCACTTTTTACGATCCGGGCCGCGGCACTCGAGGGTTCAGGGGTTGCAGCATTCCAATAATTCAGCTGCACTTGGCAAAACCAAGGCTTGGAACTTCGAATCTGAGCCTCCTTTTTTTTCCTACCTGGTATTATTTGTTTTCGCTGTGGAGCAGACATGTGAGGGTGCCCAATGCCCCTCTGTTGGCCGATGACGTAATGATACGAGTGAAGAGCGTCCCCGCTCTCTTGTTCTTACCTTCGTCATACTTTATTTATACTTTAATACTTTTCTTCCGAAGAGAGAAAAGAAACGAAGATGAAACCGGACAAAGCAAGGGAATTGGAAAATGGAAATTAAACATCATGGGAAAGAAAACGAAACATGACAAGAGAACAATGCAAATAAAATGATGCAACTCAATCGGGCTGTCACATTCCCGGCACTCCGCCCAAGTCAGCCGATGGGCTCAGGGCTGTGACAACAAGCGTCGCCGAGGTGGATTTGGGAAATCAGACCACCTGGTTCAGGAAACATGCCAAACCGCCAAGCTGAACCACTGGAATTCACATGTGCAAGATTAGAGAGAACCACTTTGAGGCACAACGTACGGGAGTCTCGGGCGCAATCTCGCGGCCCAATGTGGTCGCCAAGGAGTTCCGATCCCTCGCATCATCGTGCCTTGGGCTGAGTATAAAATATTCAAGCCACCACCGCTCTCTGTCCAGCTCCTTGGCGTCATCAACCCTTTTCATCATCGTCAAAGTCAAAGTTGAAGAAAAAAAAGACAACACAACACACACATCCTGAAATGCCTCAACAACCCCCATCCCATGTCAAGGCAAGCCCCCTTACGCCGCCGATTTCATCCCCTACTAACACCTCTTAGATCGTCATCGTCGGCGCGGGCTCCGTTGGCGTGACGACCGCCTACGCGCTACTCATCGACGGCCTGGCCTCGGACATTGTCCTCATCGACATCGACAAGAACCGCGCGCTCGGCGAGGTCATGGACCTGTCGCACGCGGCCCACTTTGCCCAGGCGCGCGTGCGCGTCGGTGACTACGAGGACTGCGCGCACGCCGCCGCAGTCATCATCACGGCGGGCGTCAACCAGAAGCCCGGCCAGACGCGCCTCGACCTCGTCAAGACCAACTACGCCCTGTTCCGCGACGTCGTTCCGCGCATCGCCCGCCACGCGCCCGACACCATCCTAGTGGTGGCCACCAACCCCGTGGACGTCCTCACCCATGCCGCGCACCAGCTGTCCGGGTTCCCCGTCGAGCGCGTCATCGGCTCCGGCACGGCCATGGATACCACGCGCTTCCGCCACGAGCTGGGCAAGCACTTTGGCGTGAACCCGCGCAACGTGCACGCCGTGATTGTCGGCGAGCACGGCGACAGCCAGCTGCCCGTGTGGTCGCTCGCGACCATCTCGGGGATGCGCCTGCGCGACTACTGTGAGCAGTCCGGGCGGGAGTATAGCGAGCCCGAGCTGGAAGGGTGCGCGAAGCGGACCAAGGAGGCGGCGTACGAGATTATTCAGCGGAAGGGCAAGACGAATTACGGGGTTGCGTCCGTGTTGGTGGATGTGCTGCGGCCGATTATCACGAATGGGGATGCGATTATGACGGTGTCGAGGGTGGGGACGTATGGTGGGGTGGAGGATGTCGCGCTGAGTATGCCGTGCAAGTTGAATCGGCAGGGCGCGCATCAGGATGTGCCGCTGTTGATGAGTGACGTCGAGAAGGAGGGGTTGAGGCAGTCGGCGTTGAGTGTGAAGGAGGTTATAGCCAAGTTGTGACTCTTTGGGTGGAGGATGAGGCTGCAGGAGTGGTTTTCTCGGTTGTGGAGGCGTGGAGGATAACACAGCGCGTTTGCTTTTATGTATTCGTTGTTTTCGATTGGATTATACCCTGGAGTCTCGAGTCAAGCCTGGCTGGCGACAGGCAAACTGTTTCTTTACACTCCTTCTGTTTCTCACTTTTGTCTGGAACAAACGCGTCATACAGACAAAGGAACAAGAGTATTCAGATCCGTTAACAAATGAATTTTGCTTTGCAGAAATATATAATTAGCGCCTCTTTGCTACCAGCTTGACGTCTGCTTTCGTAACCCACATCCTCGACAATGGCCAATGTTTCTCTGAATCGATACAACTATCGCGACTCTCGGCTCGACAAGGTATCCCAGGTAAGTGTTCGACTAACCTCCTCGGTACCCCCCTTTCTTCCAACAACTCCATCTCCAAACAAAGAAAATGCCATACTACATGGGCATCAACACCTACCCGCAGATCGTAACGTATAACTGTAACCACCTTGTGGCATCCGGGCAGCTTCGGAGCCCCATAGAGGGCTGTTACATTGACCACGTGCGGTTTCGCAGGGTTTTCAAAGACCAGCCGTGCCCTGCTTGCGAGAGGCTAGCTGAAAGAGAGCTTCGTCGCACTGCCCGGTGGCTACGGCGAGTGCAAGCCTTCAAGTATGAAGGCGAATGGATAGTGATAACCCGGGACGGCCCGGACAGTCGAGTACAAGACCCATTGGGAAATCCTTTCCGGCCCCGGCTTCAGGACGAGTTTGTTATAAACGGAGACAATGAGCCCGGAGAACAGACCCTGTCAGGGGTTGTAGAGGAGGCCGACGCGAGTAATCCCACCACCTCTTCTGGTGCAAACAGCATCCTGAGTAAGGACACTACAGAGCTTCAAGAGCATCCAAGCCTTGAAACTGACCACACGGAGGGAAATCTGACGACAAAGCATGAAAAGGAGGGCAAGCAGCCGAACAGCAGCACTCCAGGTGATCAGTGCCCTGTAATGTGACCGGGCGCTTAGTGAAATCAATTCAGATATTTTTCAATTTGACCAATCAATAAGTTCAGTTAACAAACCGATGCTTTATTACCGTTCTGGCGCGTCATGAAACACCCTGCTCGGTGAGGCCAGGCCTCGTCCCGACTCTCGCCCATGCCTGCACCAAGTCCACGACTCCACTGACACGATGGTGACTAAGGAACCACCAGGCTGGATTAACGATGCCCACAATAGAAAAGTTGGAAAGCTTCCATGCGGATGTTGCGACTGTCAATGGCTAATCGGATCTCTGGGCATTGGAACAAGTTGATATCGTGAAACATGGTGCAAGTGTTGGCTCTTTTCGCGGACCTTGGCGGCTAACTGGGGATTCGAAACGGATTCCCAGGCCCTCCCTCGACTCGGCATCAACGTGATAATCGCGCGCTTGTGGATTGTTGAAACTGCCTTCGGGTCATCAATTCTGCCCTCAAAATTCGGTTCCAGACTGTCGGGTCTGCAGATGCTTGTCATGGGGCGTCGACGTCCAATCCATGCCACTTCATGGCCGAAACGGAGGTTCAGCCGCTGAAGAATGCGGGGACCAGAGCTCTGAAAAAAAGGCATAGCCGCCTGGCGGCCTCGACATGGCGGCCGGCTGGCAAGACCAACTGCATATTTTTGGAAGGCGGTGCGGTGGGTCTTTCCGCTTCCAAACTCGGGGCATTTCACCTTGTCTCCTGCCTTGTGGAATTGTGCAACCCCATTCGCTGGCTGCTGCCTGCGGCATTCCCCATCTTGCCTCTCCCCTGCACAAATTGCTGCATGAAGGGATTGGTTCCCTCTGCTTGCCGGGCTGAGCCATCCCGTGCGGGATGCCCCACCACACCTGACACTGCAGCCAGCCAGGTCCGACCTCATGGGCCATGGAGGTGATGTCCTCACGGTGAGATGACTCCGTCCTCTTTTTCCAGGCAGAACACACGCAGATTGTGGAATGCGCACCCCAGACGTCATGAGCAGCCTGAGTCTATATAGGGCCTGCCCCCGGCCTCACCATTCCGGCCATGGCACAAGCATCTCATCCAACTTCATCCATCCATCGAAGTCCCATTGCCTTCGACTTGTATCGCCAGTCTTATTCCACTTCGAGTAGCACGCCCTAACAGTCCTAACCACCACCACCCACCGTGTACACCCGAAACACATTTCGTCTACCATCATAGAACATCAGCGTTTCTCATCCACATTGCCCACCATGCCGCACGTCCACTACACGGCCGATGAGCCGACCAGCCACCGGCACCGACACCGTCACCACCACGCCCACCACCATGATTCTCACCGCCACCAGGATTCCCACCGTCACCACCCCGAGGCCCCCGACTTCCGCTTCTGCGTCGAGCTCGGCCTCGTCATCCGCAGCCGCCGCCAAGACCACAAAACCTCCTCCTCCCTCGAATCTGAACTCAGCACCCAGCTCTCCCTCGCCAACATTCCCAACCACACCGCCACCACCCACCCTTCCCGCTCCTCCCCCGACAAATGGACCATCTCCCCAGAGCTCTGCATCCCGTCCCGCCCGCGCGACCACCGCTTCGGCATGCGCCTAACCTCCCCCTTCTTCCGCTTCTCCCGCCACCCAAAAAAGACCTGGCAATCCGCCCTCACCACCTTATTCACCACCCTCAACACCCACTTCGAACTCACCACCACCCACCAATGCTACACCCACATCCACCTCGTCCCCGCCCAGGGCTACTGGTCCCTGCCCCAAGCCAAAGCCCTCGCCAAATCCGCCCTCTACTTTGAGCGCTGCCTCGACGCCCTCGTCCCGCCCTACCGTCGCAAGTCGGTCTGGGCGAAGAGTAACAGGCTGAACCGGTACTTTGGCGCGTGCGGGAGCATGGCGGAGTGTTTTGCGCGGGTGGATGCGCAGGTGTCGGTGGCGGGGCTGGCGACGAGGATGAACTGGTGTGCTGGGGACTCGGCGACGGGGTTGGCGCTGGGCAAGGCGGAGGGGAGGGGGGAGGATTTCAGGCATGAGGGGTTTCGGTGGGGGTTTGGGGGGTTGAATGGGAAGGAGGAGAGCGGGTTTGGGACGGTGGCGTATCGGCAGCCACCTGGGGCGACGAGTGGTGAGGAGGTGATGACGTGGGTTATGTTGGTGGGGTGTTTGGCGAGGTTGAGTTGTGGGCTGGGAGGGGGGTTGGAGTTGCAGCCTGGGGTGAAGGCGCAGTTGGGGAGTTTGGGGGAGTGGTTGGTGTATGAGGCCGAGTGGTGCGGGATGCCGAATAAGGGGTTGTTGAAGGAGTTGGTGAGGCAGGCGGTGCCCGTGACCGAGGCAAAGGGGGTGAGGGCGGGGATGGATGCGGATGTGATTACGATTGATGAGGATCAGAGGCTCAGGTGGAAGGAGCATGATCGGGACATTGTGGATGAAAAGTACAGGCGGCTGTTGAAGATTGCTTGAACAGGCTGCGGATTCTACGTTTGGCTCTACTAGGGATTTGGATTTGGATCGGAGTTACAGGAGATACCACAAGATACCACGGGACGCACAATGGGGCAACGATTTTCTGTTTACATTTGGACCTCACTTGAAGCTATTCCCACGACTAGTACGTCCCAGTTCTCTGGTGATTGTCAAGTCCGATAGACGGAGAGCCCACTTGCACGGCAGTGAGTCATCTGATGCTCACCGAGACTAGCGGACATAGTGGCCTCCACTCTAGGCTTCCCGCTCCAGGCTCCCGAACACCTGACGGTGGCGGCCAGCTGGATGGCCCGCGTTCCCGAGCCTTGCCTCAGCTGCCGTGCCGACCTCGGAGCTACTGCAATCAACTTCTGTCACCCAGCTGACCCTACCAATGGCCCAACAAATTCCACATGATGAGTAGAGGTGGCAATTCAGAACTTGTTCGAATTGCGGCATGTTCAGCCCCATCAGAGCACCACACGTCGTCATGCAAGCCACCCTTACGTGCATACGCGTCTCGTGGTACACTGTTATTGTGTAACATACACAATAGCCAATCCGTTCCAAGTCGATCATGATCACAACGGTAATCTCCTCCATACTAACATCAGCTTTCGGTGAGGCAAGGGGCAATGGAGTGGTCCGAGTCGTTACCCGAGCCATCCACGTGTCAAGCAGCGAGTTGGGGTCATGCCTGTGCTTCACCATGAGATCACACCAAGGAGAACAGGCTGTGACAAATGTTGGCTGCCGACACAGCAACCTGATTTTGCCGAACCACAAGGGCGGTACCAGGGCTGTCTGTGTTCCGTTGGGGTGTCTGCAGAGTCTAGGCATGGCGGATATCGCCTGTGGCTCGACCCGGTTTTTGGGATACATGATATTTATAGTCGGTATCACAAGACGGAACGGAGACGGCTGTTCCTACAGAGCTTTATGTACGTCTTCTTGCAGGATAGATGTGGCGTAGCTGCGAACGCCATCCCCGATGTCTGACTTGTATGGGCATGGCCGTCCGCCTGTCTGGCTTGTCCCCATACCAAGCTTCATCAGGTGTCTTGCTCAAGTGTGATGCCGGTGTGCCAAATTTCAAAGAGGCCCGATCAGTTTTGCGATGCAGGGACAATAATTACTGCTTGCCAACCTGGGCAGAGTCCACTGATAGAGTATGGGTTCTTTTACTCACCCAACTTGGCATGCACCCTCATCATGCCCGGCGTCTTGTCTGGAAATCAAGTAACACTTTCTCCCATTTCAACCCTTTTACGAAACATTGAAAATAACTCCGTTCGCCCCTGAGCCGTCAAATTTAGACGCACGTGTTATTGATCAAAGGCTACCTAACTAGAGGCTACCTAACCAGAGGCTACCTGACCAGAGGCTACCTGACCAGACGCTATCTTACAGTTTCAATCTCCCGGCCCTGGCTGCCTGCAGCTCGGGCGCTAAGCCGATGTTGCTCATTTCTTGTTCTCCATGCGCCTGTTACGGCTGACGTTTCCGGCGTTGATCGTGGCCTGCTTCGCCGCCTCCTGCCTGGCTGCTTCCGCCTCGTCCTCCTTTTTCTTCCTCGCCTCATCGCGTCTCGCTTTGGTGACGTCGCCGGCTGCAATCATCGCATCTTCATGGCCGTCCTGGTACGTTCCTGGGCTGTCACGGCCACTGCTATCGCGGCCAGAACCCGTGGACAAGTCCATGGGGCGGCCAGAAGAAGATCGGGAGCCGCCGGCCTTTGTACCGCGGCCAGAACCAGGCCGAGGGGCCGTACCATGGCTAGGAGGCCGAGAGGTTCCACCGTGGCTGGACGGCCGGGAGGTTCCACCGTGGCTGGAAGGCCGGGAGGTGGCACCGTGGCTGGAAGGCCGGGAGGTGTTGCCCGTCTTGGTGCCTTGATCAAAGTTAGCCAGACTTCTGCAGCTCATGTCTGGGAACATACCCTGTCTCATTGTGGCGGTTGGGACTTGAAAATATTTCTGGATGCGAGGTTCTGAATGAGCGGGTTGACAAAGAAGAGTTGGCAAATGGATTGTTCAATAAGTGTCTGTGGAGGGAAGCTTTGTGTTGTCAGAAGTGTTGTTGTGCTGTCGGAAGTGTTGTTGCGTTGTTGGAAGTGGTTTGGTGGCCCTCAACTCCTCGAGGACGGCATGCTTTATACACCTATTTTCCCTGACATCGCGAGACACATCGTGATCTATTTTTTGCACTGCGTCTGGCTGAGCCACAAACTCTTCACTCCTGATTCTTTGGCCTTGTCGTGTTGGTCGTAGATGATGGCGGCGTTTGAGGATAATGTTCCACGTTGGGTCTCGACTCTCGCGACGTCCCAAGGATATTTGGCAGGTATACCATATTGAAGCAGGTACTCTTGGTTGGTCACCGTCTGATGTCGACCGCCCGCGCCCCAAAGCCGCAACCTTGGGCCACCATCTAATGTTTCAACTTCGGACTAGGGCCAGCGGCGGCCTGTGTCTAACTTCGGATCACGGCCGGCGGCCTGTGGGCTGTGTCTAACTTCGGATCAGGCCACGGCCGCCCGCGCCCCAAGGTCGCAATTTTTGGGCCACCGCCTGATGTTTCAACTTCAGATCAGCGCCGGCAGCGGCCTGTGTCTAACTAACTTCGGATCAGGGCCGGCGGCCTGTGTCTAACTTTGGATCAGGCCACGGCAGCCCGGATTGGCTCAGCGACATCCCCGGGAGGCCCACCGCTTGTCTTGTTGGGGCGCCAAGGTGCATGGAACCAACACGTTTCAGCAGATGCGCGGTTCCAACTTCCCTAGGCAATCGAACCAACGTTAAATATCTATGCTTTTTTCTCTTCGTGTTTGTTGGGCCTGCTCATCTTTCATTTCCTTCCATCGTTGGTTTCTTCTCATTCCACACTCTCTACCGACTTCATCTTTTCCGGCCAGCCTTTGCACACTTTATTCAACATGGCATTTCGACAGGAGGCTGACAACCTTGCATGGGACCGGAGCGATGAGCTCTGGGAGAAGGCCATGAGCTACGTTCGATTGTCTTCAACCTGTCGCAAAATCGAATTGTTCGCCGAGAAGCTGTTCGAAAAACCCGCGACCCTTGTCACCCCGTTGATTATCGGCGGCTTCAACGTGCTCTATCCCATCAGCTCCGAGGGCACTCCCGACAATGTTCTCATTCGTTTACCGTGCCCCGACCAGGCCGTGTTTCCCGAAGAGAAGACGCTTGCCGAGGCCGCGACAGCTACGTGCATCAGCCAGCGCACTCAGATCCCGATTCCGAAAGTTTTCAATCACGGCGTTGACCCCGACATTGGGCCGTTCATGGTCATTCAAGACATGGGGACCCGTGATATCATGAACAAGATCCTGGCAGCCCCGCGAGAGAATCTTTCCATACCGGCCGTGTTGCGAACCGACTTTTCCGAGAGCAGGCTCCAGGGCGTGTACGTGAAAGTGGCGCGGCTTTTGCTACAGCTCGCGCAGCCTGTTTTCCCGCGCATCGGGGCTCTCGTTGAGACAAGCCCCGGATCCTTCGACGTCTTGGGTCGGCCGCTCACGCTCAACATGAACAACATGGCCCAGCTCTCCAACATTCCAAAGTCCATCTTCCCCCCCGAGGGCACTACCTATCGGACCGCCGACGAGTGGTACACCGCGCTGGCCGAGATGCACATGGCGGCCCTCGTGTTCCAGCACAACGACATGGTTCGCTCCGAGGATGATTGCAGGACAAAGTATGTGGCTCGCCAACTGTTTCGCAGGCTGGCCAAACAAGGCCGGCTGTCCACTTTTGGATTTGCTCAAGACAACTGGTCCGCCCAACACCGCAAGGGCGATTGCGTTGGAACGTTGCCGGCCCCAGACGGTTCGGGCTCGTTTTGCTTTTGGTCCGATGATTTTCGGCCGGCCAACATTCTTGTTGATGAGGAGGAAAATATTCTCGGGGTCATCGACTGGGAATATGCGTATGCCGCACCGACGCAGTTTACCCTCAACTCACCTTGGTGGCTGCTACTGGAGGTGCCCGAGTTGTGGAAGGAGGGCATCGATGACTGGGTCAGCATGTACGAGAAACGACTGCAGACCTGGCTTTCGGCAGTGGAAGAGGCGGAGCAAGACATGGCCCCCGGCTCTTTGTTGCTCTCGGCGTACATGCGCGAGAGCTGGGCGACGGGCCGCTTCTGGCTCGATTACGCTGCCAGAAAGAGCTCGGTCTTTGATGGCCTCTACTGGAAGTACCTGGACGAAAGATTCTTTGGCGAGCGGGAGGCGGGTGTTCCCGAGGAAGAACTATGGAAGACGAGGGTGCAGCTTTTGAGCCAAGAAGAGCGCGACGCGATGGAGCCGCTGGTCAAGATCAAGATGGAGGAATCCAAGGAGCGGGTTTTGGTGGAGTGGGAGGCTGCCGAGGCGAAGGAGCGACTGTCTTCTTATCTCTTTGACTGATTGCGGGGGTTTGAGTTTTGATTGAGCATTTAGATTTGGTATTTGTGTAGTTCTGCATTTTCAAGAGCACTGGCTTTCCAATCTGTCTCCTGACCCTTGAACCGTTTCCTTCTACCCCGACTCCTCTGTTATCATAACCCTTCTCCCTGCTCGAGCGGAAAGTTGAGCCAGTAAAACGCCGCCGTGCCTTCGAAACCCGTTCCCTTGTCAAGCGCCAAGTGAATCAAAGCCGTGATAATTCTCGTTTCAACCTTCTGAATCGTCAATTACACCCCATCACCAGCTTCCCAACTCCTCGTCTCAACCTCCAACTCCGCCTCATACCCCCCAAACTCATCAAACACCCTCTTGACCAAATCCCGATACCGTCTCGTCCACCGAAACCCCTCAAACAGCGCCTTAGTATAATCCCAATACTCGGGAAAATACCCGGCCGTCTCCCAGTCCACAATCCCCGTCACCCTCCATCTCGTCGTACCTGGGACCCGATCCACCAGAATATTCCTTGGATTCAGATCCGCATGCGTAAACACAATCCTATGCCCCCTTCGACTCGGCTCGTCCGAGAAGCGTAGGCACTGGCTGAAGGCAGCTTCGTCCGCAAACGGCCCGATGGGGTCGCCACTGCGGATGCGATGGTCTTGGCAGGGCCCGCCGAGGGTGTTACAGATGGCAATGCCATCGCGGTTGGCTGTGTTGGGGATGGCGCGCAGCTGGGTTAGGTAGTCCTTCATCTGGGTGGCTAGGTCGTCGAGGTCGGTGTCGGAGAGGATATGCTGGCAGCGCCAGAGGGGGATTCCTGGGACCCGCGAGATGAGGAGGTAGGAGCTGTCGTTGAATTGCGGGATTAGGTCAAGGGGTTGTGGGGCGGGGATTGAGGTGTGTTGGTGGACAAGATGCAGCGCGTTGAATTCGTTGCGGGTCATATCGGTGTCTTCCTGGTATTTAAGGTAGAGCCCAAACGGCAGTTGCTGGACGGTGGCCGTGTCATGGGGGGCTCCGTATATCATCTTGCCGAGCTTTCTTAGGACGTTGTAGGCGGCCACCCGGACGCTGGTTGGCAAAAGTCTCCAGGCGGAGAAGAAGGTATAGGTGCGAAGGTTCATCAGAGAGTTGGACTGTGTACCGGGCTGTGTTGGGGATTTCGCCAAACGCCGCGTCGATAGGTCACTAGCACTTGCAGCCAACGGGCCTGGCGGCTCGCACGAAAGGATCTCGGGCGCGATCTCCTTGGCGATATCGACAAATCGAAAGCTTGTACAGAGTCGGGCCTGAGTGCCGATGAAGCGTGCGTCTACCGTCTGGATGCCTGCCCGCGAGTGATCGCCCAGGAGTGGGTAGGAGCCGTCGACCTCGATGGGGTCCTCGAGTCCGATGACAACGGGCTTGACCTCGTACTGCCCATTGGAAGTGTCAGAAATATGGTAGGGACAACGATACAAGGTCCGAGCCGCCGCGACTCACCTCAATCATGGATGGCTGTCGCCTGTCTAACTTGACGCAGCCCTGTGCAAATGCCCTCGCAGCAGACTTTCGAACCAGCCAGTGGTTGTGGTAGGGGGCCATGTGCTCAGGCGTCCTGGCGTAAGACAACCACCAGTCACGGTAGGGAGGGCCGAAGAAAGCGCCAAGCATTTCAAATATTTGGGGCTTGCGAGATGAACCGTCAGCTTCCTGATGCTGTCGTAACAGCACCTGCTTCTCGTTTTACCTTCTCTGAGATCCAACAAGACAGAACTGGAAGAATGGGCGTAACGATCAAAGGGTCCCAGATTGTACCGGCCTTGCCGGTGATACAGCACCTATTGCCATCCCGTCTTGTTATAGTTTTCCGAGTGTTGGCGTCTGGTGGCGGTGGGGGACGGCCAGCTTGAGAGACTTGAACATAATCAGAACTACGAAACGCAAAATAAACGCTGAATTGGAGGAGAATGAACGCACTGGATTGAACAACATAGACCCAATCAGATACTAGCGAGCGAGCGTCGCCTGCTGATAACCTAGCATTGACATAACGGGCAGCCAATGCAGGATGAAGAGCCTCCTTGACAAAGGACGAGAGCAGTGCGCTCGAAGGATGTGGCAGATCGATTGCCTCGATGAGGGATAATGTTTCGTTCACTCCATTGCGATTGTCCATTGAGGTGTGTGGCGGGCAAGGTAAGTTCGTAAGGTAGGTTGAGATGCGACCCGCCTTGCCTCTTTGGTGTACGTAATTATGTAGATCCTGGTAAACAGAGAATGGGTACAATTGTTTGCTCGACGTTCAGAATCTTGGAGATCCCATCTCACTCCTTGTAAAGCGCTATTTTCAACGAGAGAAAGTGCAGGGACAAGAGAGCTGTGTTTCTCAATCCTCTCTCTCTTTGCGCTGAGAGTTTGCTTTGGTCTGGTCGTCGGTTTCCACGCCAACGAGAAACAGGGGTTGATACTAACTATGGAAATTGGACTCGAAGACGGTGTTGAGTGTGTTGGGAACTGGGCGAGCCGAATTTCGGAAAGAACCGTTCTTGGACGCGTTTCGGATCTGTGCTCGATTCTCAATGTTTCAAAACGAAACGTTGATTGGATCAGAATTCGAGATTGGCCATTCGAAATTCGCCATTCGCGATTTCGATGCTCGGATGGTTGACTCGCGGTCGCCATCTCAGCCCTGGAAGTGGCCCATGCGTGCGTCATTGCGATGTGCCCAGTGGCCCGGGGTGCCGGGCGCCCGGGCCATTGCTTCCAGCGCCAAGGACAGGGCCAGCCCTGTGCCTTGCAGTGGCGCTTCTCTTGCAGGGAATGACTGGTCAGGTCCCTGACACCAGCAGAGCCGCGTCAAAAACCATCAAACGTCTGTCTAGCCATCCCCGAGCCATCCCAACGTCAAGAACGAATCGTCGAATCATCGCATCACTCGCGCGCACGCAGTGTTTCGGGGCTGCCGGGGGCTTTCCAGGTTATTCGGCAAAAAGGGCGGGAAATTGATGGATTGTTTGTTGGTTGGCTGTTGGGCACCAATCGAACTCCTGACGCCGTTGGATTTCCGGCCCTTGTCCGTCATCGGCATAATTCTCTGCTTGAGTCACAAAATGTCGAATATGGTGCGAGGCCATCACGGTTCACGTTATGTTCACCCATCACGATCACGATCAGCCCAGCATTGAGCATCCGGCGGTCTGTGGTTACTTCGAGCCATACCAGGAATAGCTGATGCAATCGGCTGCACAATGACGGCGGGGCCCTGATACGCAACAAGCGATGCAGAAACTGCAGATCTCGGCCGACGTTCAAAGCTTCCACTTGGCTGGCCCTTGGCTGGCACAGCCTGGCCCACCATCCCGTCCCGCGGATGACGTTTACCGCCCGCTGATACCGCTGATAGCAAGCTCGCTTGGCGCCGCTCAACACCAAAAAACTCGAAACCGATGGCCCACCAAAGTGGCGGAAGACTATGCGCACCATCCAGGATACGAGGACACTCCTTCGCATTAGCTTGGGAGCGTCATCGCTTCGGAATACCGACTCATCAGCTTCTTGCGACTCAACTGGCCTGGCGAGCCTGGATCGCATCTCTGCAGGGAGTCCAGGGAGTCCCATGGAGTCCAGGGACCCGCGAAAGATAGAGACCCAACCGAAAATCACAAAAAAGCCACTCCATCGGATCCATCCTCGTTCATCCCAGACACCGTGGGTTCCATGGGATAATGGGTTCCACATTCCCGGTCAGCTCCCGGCGTCTGGACCGGCTTTGCTCCATTCAGGATTTCCATCACGCGCACCGAAATACTGCATCTGCTCCGCCGTCCCCGACCCCAGATTTCCTCCGTCTCCTCTTGTCTCCCCAATCTCCCGCGTTTACGACCTGTGTGCGTTTGTTGTGATTTGATATTGCCATTACACCCCTTTTTCTGTCTGTCGATCCGGATCTGCCCTGCCCCGAGCTTCACTCACCCGGCCCACCAACGCCAAAACACGAAATTGTGTCTGAGCCTCTGATAGTGCTCGACCGACATCGAGATTTGGAGTATCTTTTGGGAGACGTCCAGGGCTTCGTCCCGGAAGGTCATCCCAATCTCATCAGACCGCTCCTCGTCAGCCTCCGATCCCTTCGCCCGGGATCGTCTCGCCGCGATGGCGTCCCCGCAAGATGCCGAAAACCCCTTTGCTACGCCCAGTGCTGGCGGTGACCGACCAAAGGACTCGCCGCAGGAGAATGCCGAGGGTCTGCAGCCGCCCAAGGGCAAGGAGAAGAAGAGAGTGGGTTTTGCAAGCGACAGGCAACCGCAAACCACAAACTTCCCCAGCTCGTCCTACCTCACACCGGACCAATCGCAGGGTGCTGCTCTGGACTACTTCTCCTTCACTCCTTCCCCCTACAGCAACGCCTCCACGCCCCTGCACGGCGACGGCGGTCCGGCCAAGAGGGATTCATTCGACAGGGAGGAGCTTGCCGCCGCGCTTGCCCAGATTCTGAGCTCCGAGCGGGAGGGCGGTAGCCAGAGCTCGGGCGACCCAAGCCCCGGCAACGGCCCAAGCAGGCCACGCCCGGTGCTCCGCAAGCCGACTGCTCTCAAAAGCCCCGTCGATCTGACAGAGCCCACGGCGCCTCACCGGTCCGAGGTGGAAGCCAAGGACCGTGCTGACAGGCTAGCTTACTCGGTTGGGACTGCCTCCGCCCCCGTCTCGAGGAGGCCATCCATCGACTCTCAAAGGGAAACCGCCTTGGACCACGACACCTTGCTCGAGGGCTCGACAACCACTACTGCCCAAGACTTCGCGTCGCCAACGCAGCCCGACACCCTCCGGTCGCGCAAAAAGGCACAGCTGGAGGCAGACCACCTCGTGAGGACCCATACACGCCGAAAGAGCCCTCTGATGCAGTCGTTTGTCGCACCTCGGTCTGGGACAGTCACCCCAGTCGAGCATGACCTGGAATACATCCCCAAGCCCGAGAAATACAAGGGAGGAGTCCTGGGCACGTTGCTCAAATTGTACAGCAGCTCCGAGGACAAGTACTCCTCACCACCATATGGCACCAGCGCGCCGAGCACCCCGGCGGGGAGTCCACCGAATTCGAGGCCCACCACCCCGAAGCCCGAAAGCCGGCGTCGGCCATGGAGGACCCATTCGTCAAACACCTTGACAGGCCTCATGGAGTCGTCCTTCATGTTCGCCGCGCCGGGATCTAGCGGCAACATCTCCGAGGCCGTCTCCGAAAAGGTCAAGCACGAGGCCGAGCGGACCAAGAAGTCGGCAAAGTCAAAGAAGAAGGCCGAAGAGTACCGCATCAAGATCCACATCGCCGAGATTATCAAGCGCCACGCCTACCTGCTCAAACTGTGCCGTGCCCTGATGATTTACGGCGCGCCAACCCACCGGCTCGAGACCTACATGCGCATGTCGGCCCGTGTCCTCGGCATCGAAGGCCAGTTTCTGTACCTGCCCGACACCATGATCATCTCGTTCGACGACAGCAACACCCACACGACCGAGGTCAAGATTGTGCGCGCCAACCAGGGCCTGGACTTTGGCCGCTTGCGCGATGTCCACGAGATCTACAAGGAGGTGGTGCACGACCGCATCGGTGTCGAGGAGGCGACGGCGCGCCTGCACGAGGTCACGGAGCGCAAGGCGAAGTTCCCCGTCTGGTTGCGTGTCCTGCTGTACGGGGTCGCCTCGGCATGTGTGGCTCCCTTTGGCTTCGAGGGCCGCTACATTGACATGCCCATCTGCTTCATCCTCGGCTGCCTGGTCGGGTTCCTGCAGCTCTACTTGGCCCCCTCGAACGAGCTCTACGCCAACGTCTTTGAGATCACCGCGGCCGTGACGACGTCGTTCCTCGCTCGGGTTTTCGGGTCGATACGTGGCGGGCGGCTGTTTTGCTTTTCGTCCATCGCCCAGGCACCCATCGCCCTAATTTTACCCGGATACATGGTCCTGTCGGCGAGTCTCGAGCTTCAGAGCCACCAAATGATATCGGGGTCGGTGCGCATGGTGTATGCGCTCATCTACACGCTCTTCCTTGGCTATGGCTTCACTATCGGGTCCGTCATCTACGGGTACATGGACGACAACGCCGTCAGTGCCGTTCACTGCTCGGTCGGCGACCCCTGGTACACCAAGCGGCCGCCTGAGAACTATTATCTGCTCTTTGTCCTCCCGTTTACACTCTGCCTCTGCTCCATCAACCAGGCCAAGTGGAAACAAACACCAGGTATGTTGTTATCTTCGTCCACATGTTCCGTTCCAGCCACTAACACCCAACAGTCCAAGTTGCCATCTCCCTCGCCGGCTTCTGCGTCAACAACTTCTCGGCCCGCTACTTCAAAGGCAACGGCATCGTCTCGTCCTCCCTCGGCGCCCTCACCATCGGCGTCCTCGCCAACCTCTACTCCCGTCTCGGCCGCTACAGCAAGAATTACCTCCTCGACATCTGGGAGCGCTACATCGAGCCGCGCCTTCACCTCATCTCCCCCACCCACCTCAAACCCCGCCCCGGCGCCAACCACCACTCCCCTTACTACGACCTCCGCTCGGCCGCCGGCTCAGCCGACTCCATCCCCACCAAAGAGCGCGAGCGCCAGCGCCAGCGCAGCGAGCCCGACCTCGAACTCGGCCCCGCCCCCTCCTCCACCTCCTCTACTGCCTCCGGCGGCGGCATCACCCCTCGCGTCCGCCAAATCGGCTACGGCCTCGCCGCCGCCGCCATGCTCCCCGCCATCTTTGTCCAAGTCCCCTCCGGTCTGGCCGCCACGGGCTCGCTGCTCAGCGGCGTGACGAGCGCGGATCAAATTGTGCGCAACGAGACGATTCTGGCGAACGGGACGGTGATTAACGGGACGTGGACGACCATGGCCGCGACACAGGAATCTTCGGGGACAGATCTGAACGGGTCGGCGTTTAATGTCCTGTTTAGTGTGATTCAGGTGGCGATTAACATCTCGGTGGGGTTGTCGTTGAGCGCGTTGTTGGTGTATCCGTTTGGGAAGAGGAGAAGTGGGTTGTTTAGTTTTTAGGGTACCCGGTTGGGGGGGTTTTTCTTTTTTTTTTTTAACTGTTACGTTCTTTCTATGTGTGTGGTTTAGCGTCGGGATGTGGTGGGTTTGGTTTAGATTCTCGGCGTTGGCATTATCACCATCATTCTCAACATCATCATGACTACTAGGGCGGGAGTTTGGGATGCTTGGTTGGGATTAGCGACGGATCTGGCTTTTTTTTTTTTTATTGGCGTCAAGGGCTGGGGATACATCATGAGAGAGCATGGACAGACGCCATGCATACATTCGCGACAAACAGGGTCGATAGACAGCATTCTTTCAGAGGCAAGGCCGGATTAGACCAGCATTGGCATTGGCATATTAGACATTAGATGCATTATACATAGTTGTAATTCGCCTTCGTTATTAGACAGAAGATAAGAGCTAGACGGTGTTGGAGTAAGCAAAGCATATTGTGGAGCGAACACTTCAATAATACAATACTTCAAGAACGCAAATCATGGCATAAGCACATCTGTTGAGTTCGGTTGATACGGTTGGGAGCGACGTTAAGCTAGAAGTAAGGCATTGTAGGTATCTCGAAGCGGACTCGGTCATGGAAGATGCAAGCAGGAAGTTGGGCTGATCCTCTCCCCGTGGCAACTTCGCTCCTCTCCCTCTCGTTGCTCGACGTCACCCATCACGGCCGACCGGGTCACCACCACGCTGATCAACGAACCTAAGCAAGGATCCGTTCGGCCAAGGGCTGGTTCCGGATCGGCCCGGTAACGGTTGTGGACCACGCCAGGAAGGCAATCCCTGCGATCATCCGTCCGCCCGAGTGGTGAGCGGGACAACACCAAACAAGACATACCATGTTGCTACGTCACGTCGATCAAGTCACCAAAGAGATGTCAAGTCACAGAAAAACAATCCCGTGCTATAGTGAGATCTGGCCTATCTAGGATAGAAACAGAGCAGGTATCAACTAGGAGACCAATGCAACAACTACCACCCGGATGCCATGCCAGCCACAGAAACCAACCACTCTTCACCAAAGCAGTGACATGATTGGATCCAGGCATGCATCAAAAGATTACGCCGCCTCCAGTCCCTAAACAACCCAATGCCCATGTCACCCAACGACGCCAGTCCCTTTCCGATTTCCGAGTCCCCCAAACGCCGCCACCCGTAAAACGCCCCAAGCATTTTTGTACACGCTGGTAGAACCCCTCAAGATGTCGGGGTCACCTGCTGTGGCTACTGAGCCGCGCGTTTAGGCCTTGGCCTCGTTGTCGGCCGCCTTGTCGGCAGCGACGGCATCCTTGTCGGACGCCTCGGTGGCAGGGGCCTCCTCGGCCGGCTTGGCCTCGGTGCTGGCGGCGCGGGTAGCCCCGGGGGAGACAGAGGCGCGCTGTTTGTCATCGGCGGGCTCGGCATTGCCGGCACGCTCGGCGGTGTCCGCAGCAGCAGGGCTCTTGGCGGGCTCCGCCTCGGTGGCCGGCACGTCCTCGACTTCCTCCTCCTTGATGGTGGTCTCGGTCGCCTTGTCGTCACCCACGGCGGCCTCGGCCATGTCGACATCGCCGTCCGAGTCGACCTTAGGCTTGTCGGTCGCGACGTGCTGCTCGGTCGTAGCAGGCTTCTCGGCATCGGTCGCAGCTTCGACAGCTTCGGCCACCTCGGGGGCTTCGGCGACTTCGGCAGCCTCGGTAGTACCGGCAGCTTCGGGAGCGACGGCCACGGCCTCGTCAATCATGGTGTCATCATTGTCAGCAGCTGCCTCTGCAGCCCCGACCAATTGGTCGAGCTCGGCGAGCTCGCCCGGCGTGGGAACGCTGCTGTCGACCTCCATGGTGTCATCGTTTTGGATGTTCTGAAAGTTGGTCTCCTGGAGGGAGTGGCCGTTGGGCTTGAAGACGCCGTTGGCGCGAGCCATGTCCTCATCATCCGACTCCTCGAATTCATCCTGGCGCTCGACGCGCTTCTCCCACTGGCGCTGAGTCATGCGGACGTCCTTGTTTTCATCCTCATCGCGGTCGTCAATCTCGGCCTCTTGCTCATCCGACATGCCCAGAGACTGGCGGGGAACGTCCTGCATCTGGACAGAGGGGACTGCGGCAGTGCGCTTCAGGTTCTCAATGACAGCAATCTTGATCTTCTCGAGATACTCATAGCTGTTGGCGTTCTCCATGTTGGAAGAGCGAACGTTGAGCTCATAGTCGGGACCATAGTACTAGCCCCTGTTAGTTTGGCTCATCATGGGGTATCGCCGAGGAAAACTCACGTCGTAGTACTCGTTGTAGGGGAGGACGGGGTCCATCTCCACGCCGACCAGGCGGCCAGTCTCGTAGGCCCAGGTGCGGGCAACATTGCGCATCGTGTAGCCACCGCCACCGAGCACCAGAGTAGGCAGGTTGAAGCTACGTACGTAGTTAACGCAGTTCGCATGGCCGCGCATGCTCAGGTTGAAGCAGCCGAGGCGGTCGCCAGACAGACTGTCGCCACCGCACTGGAGGACCACGGCCTCGGGCTGGTAGTACTTCATGACAGCCGAGATGACGGGCTCGAAGATGGTCTCGTACGCGACGTCGTCAATGCCATCGCGCAGGGGGAAGTTGACGGCGTAGTTCTTGCCAGCGCCGATGCCGATGTCACGGAGCTCGCCCGTGCCGGGGAAATACTCGCCGTACTTGTGGAACGAGACGGTCATGACGCGGTCGGTCGTGTAGAAAGCCTCCTCGACGCCATCGCCGTGGTGGACATCAATGTCAACGTAGAGAACGCGCTTCTTGAAGCGCAGAAGCTCCAGAATGGCCAGAACAATGTCTGCAGAGAGGGCTCGTTAGTCAATTGGCACCAAGCAAGAAGCGGCAGCGACATACCGTTGACGTAGCAGAATCCACTAGCTTCGCTCTTCTTCGCGTGATGAAGGCCGCCAGCCCAGTTGATGGCGATGTCGCACTTGTTCCTATTCAGGCGCGCCGCGCCTTCCATGCTGCCGCCGGCGCTGATTCCGCAAAACTCGAAGAGACCGTCAAATACAGGACAATCGTCGCCGACGTTGTACTTGCCCTGCTCTCTCATAAAGGAGTCCATGTTGTCGGGCGTGACCTTCTGAAGGAATTCAATGTACTCGTCGGTATGGAATTGAGTCATCTCTGATGTGACGGCGGGCTTAGCGCGCTGTCGGAAGGGCACGCCATCAGTAACTGTGCTCCCCATGAAGACTGCGGGGCAGGCGGTCGGGAACGACTTACGTAGATCTCCAAGAACTTGTAGACATCATAGTTCATGACCAGACTATGTGCGAGACGGATACGGTGCGGCTTCATGGGATGGCCGGTGACGTAGGCATAGTTGCCAATGTCCGAGTCGTAAAAGTACGCGACGCGCTTCTTGTCATCGTTGACGACCTCGTAGAGGGGCCGGGAGCGCTGAACGCCCGCCTTGTCGGTTGCCGTCTTGGGCATGATGCGTTCAGCCGTCTCTTCGCCGCCGCGCGGGAGCCGTTTCTGGAAGTTCTGAATGATGGGCTTTGCGTAAAAGGTGCCAACGCGCCAGTCCTCGCCGAGGAAATCGTCGAGCACCAACAGCACCTCGGGTTTGAGCTTGGGCACGCGTTTGCCTTGCTTGTCGAAAAAGAAATTGCACTCGGAATTGCTCTCTTCGCCGTCGCTCAGCAGATAGTCGCTGCCCTCGTTGTCGTCACGATTGACGCGCGATTCCTCGTTCTCGCTCGATTCGTCGTTCTCTTCGGGGGAGAGGCGGTCGGTTCTTGGCGACTCGTTCAGAAGCCTCGTGCGGTTGGTGGGGAATGGGATCAAGGTCAAGCAGGGACCTCGAGCCTGGGAGCTGAAGGGAGCCATGGCGAAAGATTAGCTCAGTCTTGACGCGGATTGGCTCGCTTATACTCGCTTAACTCTCATAGCACGTGATGATGCCAAAGTTGCGATCGGTGATTGGATCGGTTAAAATTCGGAAGAGGTTTCTGCAAGGCTGTGATTTTGGAGACTTTTGTGGGCGGGGCAAGCCTTGTGGGGGATACCTAGTGGGTCCGGTAATTCACGTCAGTGCACACACCCCCAGCCTTAGGTAATCGGGCTGCAGGCTGCCAGGGCTTTCGTCAACAGCAGCTGGCGGGCAGCTCCAATCTGACCAGTAACTGCGGCTATCAGCTCCAACTCCAACTTCCAACGCCCACCTTCCCTTTCCCGCCGCGAAGCATCCAACAACACCCAACCCTGCGCCCATTGAATCAGTGACTTTGCAACACCGCGCCTTACGAAGACGCGACCAAAACCAAGCCCACCTCTACTTCTATCTACAGTCACAAGCCAAACATGGAGCGATTCAGAAGCCTGCTCGGCGGCGGCAACCTTGGCATGGGCGGAGCTGCCCCCGGTGCTGTATGCGCTCCTGATCACCGACGATGCAGGCATTTACTGACATGGGCACTCCCTTAGGATAACACCACGCTGATCGACAACTCCGAGACAGTCCACATCTCGTCTCTCGCACTCCTCAAGATGCTGCGGCACGGTCGCGCCGGTGTGCCGATGGAAGTCATGGGTTTGATGCTGGGCGAGTTTGTGGACGAGTTTACTGTGCGCGTGGTGGATGTGTTTGCGATGCCCCAGAGCGGTACTGGCGTCAGCGTAGAGGCTGTCGACCCTGTATTCCAGATGAAGATGATGGACATGCTCCGGCAAACGGGCAGGTATGATCAGCCCTCCGTACGCTTTCCAAAGGCACTTTGCGCTGACATGTACCTAGGCCCGAGTCTGTCGTTGGCTGGTACCATTCCCATCCCGGGTTCGGGTGCTGGCTGTCGTCGGTCGATATCAACACCCAACAGAGTTTCGAGCAGCTGACCCCCCGCGCGGTCGCCGTCGTCGTCGATCCCATCCAGTCGGTCAAGGGCAAGGTCGTCATCGACGCGTTCCGTCTCATCAACCCGCAATCCCTCATGATGGGCCAAGAGCCCCGTCAGAGCACATCCAACTTGGGCCACCTGAACAAGCCCTCGATCCAGGCGCTCATTCACGGCCTCAACCGACACTACTACTCGATCGGCATCAACTACCGCAAGACGGCGCTGGAGGAGAACATGCTGATGAACTTGCACAAGCACGAGTGGACAGAGGCGCTGCAGATGGAGGACTTCCGGTGCGAGGGCCAGCGGACCAAGGACCGCCTGGAGCGCCTCGTCAGCCTCGCCGAGGGCTACGAGAAGAGGGTCAAGGAAGAGACGGAGATGACCAAGGACCAGCTCAAGACGCGCTATGTCGGCAAGCTGGATCCCAAGAAGCACTTGGAGGATGTCGGGCAGCAGCTTATCGAGGACAATATTGTCGCCGTGTCGAGGCAAATGATTGACAAGGAGGCGACCATGGCGAAGAAGGACGCGCCGGCGGGGGCCAACGGCCAACCGAACGGCGACCAGATGGAAGTAGAAGAAGAGGAACTCTGAAAATAACGACTATTTCAACATACCCTCGGGCGAGCGGTCGGGACCAGGCGTTGTGTGACTAGGCGTTGGGCAAGGCTGGGAGCTAGACTGGTAGCCATGTATACAATGTTTTCTGCATGGTGTTGGTTGATGCGAGCTTGTGATGGTATTTTTGTGCTCTTGCTTGGTAAGTTCTTTGTTCTGCGACTCTCCTTTCGAAGAGTTTACTCGAACTCTCCACAAAGGGATTGTCTTGTGCCATTGTGGGAATACACCTGTGCCCTGAACAGTTGACAAAGTACCAGTGTTAGCGAAGACTCGCAACATCTTTAAGCGCTGGCCCCGGCCCACGTATCATGCTACCGAACCACGTCTCATCGCCATGCCGTCGAAACTTGTCTGGGACATTATATATCTGCTCAATTACCTCGCCTGCCGTACCCACAGAGCAAAGCAGCGTATGCCTCTGGATGACAACACAATGGCTTGCCCCAACGAAGAACTACAAGTCGCTGTGTTGCCGGCCCGGTTTGACAGCCAGCGTCACCATAACATGGACCGGAGAGAGAAGCTAGGCGATCGGCCGTCGAGGACAACCTGGATAGCACAGGGGGGCAGACCTTTGCAGTGGGGAGGACAAGAACCTCCTCGTCCTTACACCCAGCCGTCGCTCACTGTCGCACCCCTCCGGATTGTAAAGGCCGAAACTAATACAAGCAAAGGTACGTCAGTCCCAAACTGCTCTCATCCCACCGCCGCGACCCCCAGACCACCATCCCCGTCCACTGAACCCCCCAGCAGACGCACCCAACCACCTCCACCACCACCACCAATGCCCGGCACCACCCCTCCCCTTCCAACCACCACCACTCCTTCTCCTCCCGCTCCCCCAATCCCTGCCCGCCACCCTTCCCGCCGTACCCTAACCCCAGGTATCATCACCCGCACCCCGACCCCCCGCACCACCACTATCCGCCCCCCACCCCTCTCCACCACCCCCCTCACCCCCGCAACCCTCAAACCCCTCCTCGACGCCTTCGACCGCGCCCTCGCCCACACGCGTTACGCCGTCTGCGGCCGCGCGGCCCTCGCCGTCTGGGGCTACCGCGGCCGCGGCATGCCGCCGCACGTCACCGTCACCTGTTCGGCGAGCGACAAAAAGGTGTTGGTGGCCTGGGCGAGAGCGGTTGGGTGGGGGGTTTATTATTCATCTCCTGATGAAGGGGGTGGGGAGGTTATTGGGGTGCCGCTGCGGGGGAGGGATGGGGAGGGGGTGTATGGGTTCCGGGTGAAGACGGTGAGGGATGAGGTGTGGGAGGGGGGAGGGGTGGAGGTTGTCAGGCCCGGGGAGATGGAGATGCCGTATGTGGGGTGGGTGGGGGAGATGATGCGGACTGGGGCGAGGGTGGTGAGTGTGCCGTCGGTGTTGGATTATTTTGGGAGGGCGTGGTGGGTTTGTGTGGGGAGGGAGAAGGGTGGGGAGAAGGAGGCGGCGGGGTTGATTTTGTGGGTGTTGAAGAAGCTGGCGCTGGACGCGGAGAAGTGTAGGGGGCGGGGGAGGTGGATGTTGACGGTGAGGAATGTGCCGTGGGTTTCGGATAGGCGGTTTTTGGAGGCGTTTGTGCGTCGGTATCCCGAGGCGCTGCTGCTGATGGAGACGTGTGGGTTGTTTGCACTTTCGGTGAAGGGGTGCGGGGAGAGCCCTGGTGAGAGCGATCAGAGCTGGGTGGAGGAGTATAACTGGATATAACCTTGCCCAGGTTCATCTCTGCGTCGTTGTATATGTTGGTGCATTCTGCTTAGTATATGGGATAGATTTGGGCACAATAAACTTCTTTGGATATTATTTGATGGCTTTACCTTGATGCTAACATGGGCGATTCAGGTTAGGTAGGTGCGTCAGTAGATGGTGTTGCAGGTGCTTTTTATTCACAGAACATGTCATCACGAGGAGACCGAACTAATTTCAATGTGCATTTTCATCGTCATATGTCCTCAAAGGCTATGTACGACCAGCCCTCTCCCCCACTAGCCACCCAAGAGACTGACTATGCACAAACTTGTCCACCTTGAAGCCTCCATCCACTGGAATAGCTCTCCCACCAGAGCCACCAAATGGATCAAGTCACCCCAACCGGGTCTCTCACCAGAGCCCATTCACCCAAATACCTATCGATATCCCATGCGTGGAATGTGAACCCATGGTCAGTAGGTAGCAGGTTAATAAGCCTGGCCTAGAGCCAAACCACCATCAACAACATCCACGATCCTGCCCCAGTAACACACCGTTCCCTCGGCCACATCGTGGGGCACCGCCCAACCAAAGTCGCACAGCCCCGACTTCTTGCCCTCATCAAAACACACCATCTGC
Source organism: Trichocladium uniseriatum (assembly GCA_017139535.1). NCBI lineage: Eukaryota > Fungi > Ascomycota > Sordariomycetes > Sordariales > Chaetomiaceae > Trichocladium > Trichocladium uniseriatum. Next base: position 1,013,664 of record WOUO01000007.1, on the reverse strand, counting down.
CCATTGATCTCGCACGCCACGGCGTTCTTGCCGGGCTGCGCACCCACAGACGGCGAAAGCGATGGCATCGCCGAGATGGGGGAAACCATCGGGCCCGGGCCCAGGGGAGTGACGGTGGGAGTGGGAGCAGCCGTAGTAGTAGTTGTGTTAGTAGTGTCGGTCGGGGCCGCACCGGTGGCGGTGACGGTCGTGACGACAGTCGTGGAGGGGACGGTGGTGGTCACGACCACGACTGCGGCACCGCCGTTGTGGGCCGAATCGACGGTGGAGGTGGGCTCAATGATGGAGTCGACTTCCGGGGGAGAAGAGACCGGGGTGATGTCGGCCGGCTCGCTTGTGGGGCCCGGGAGGATAGAGTCCATTGTGGGCTCGTCATCATCAGAGAGGGGGGAGCTGGTGCTCGTGGGTGTGGTCAGGGAAGAAGAAGTGGTGCTGGTGCTCTCAATCTCGGCCGAGTCGGGCAGGAAAGTAGGCAGCAAAAAGGGAGGGGGGATTTCATCGCAGTAGTTGAGTGGCTTGTAGAAAGGCTCGAGAGGAGCCTGGGCGATGCGGCCAAAGTTCCCGGGCTCGGGGAAATTGAGCACGACCTTGTCCTCTGCGGTGCCGGTGACGCAGTTGGGAACGGTCGGGTCGTTCGGGTAGTTTGCGACAAAGATGTCGGGCAGCAAGTCGATCTGCTCTTGGTCACCGGTACCACCGGTGATGTTGACGGGTGCGCAGTTCCTGGAATCAAGTCAGTACAGGTCGGTCGATTTCTTTGAGTCTTTCACTCTGAAACTTACATGTACATCTCCTTGTTGCCAACCTTGTTGAACCAGGTCCAGGCAAAAGTAGCCGGGCCATTCTTGAGGCTATTGTGTATTAGCAAAGATTCATGTCGTCGCTTCCAGGATTGTACTTACAAGCCAGGAATAGGAACATTGAACTGGCGGATGCAGTTGATGCCATAGTCGTTACCACAGTGCTTGCTGTCCTCGCGCATGTCCATGTCCATGCCTTCAACGGGGAGGTTGGCGTCCTCGTTGGTGAAGACGCCCGGGCAGCCACCGACGATGCTGTAGATGGTCTTAAAAGTGGCCGACTTGTTCCAGTCGCCGCCGTGAACAGGCTCGTCGTACGAGATGCTAAACTGGCACGACCCGCCGCCATGCTGACTGCCGCCCGTGAAGTTGACCAGGGTAGAAGCACCCGCCTCGATCGAGGTGCGCGAAGTGAAGGCATACTGGTTGTGGCAAGGGAATGGATAGGTGTTTCCGGCAATGGGGTCAACCTGGAGATACGGAGCGATGTCGAAGTTGTAGGGGATGGGGGTATTCATGATCATGTGGGCGTGGGCGCCGAGGATCAGAAGCATCCCGACCAGGGCCGCCGAGATGGGCGACATGACAGGCGACATCATCGCGCGCGAGGTTTTACCTAATGAAGTCGTTATGATGTCGGCGATGTGGGAATTGTTGTATTGGATCAAAAGAACGGTGAGGTCGGTGGGAATTATCGCAAAGAGTGAAGCTGTGAACGAATGTTGCGAACGGAAAGTCAATAGCGAAAGAAGGATCGAGTTCGCGGGGGAGAGAAGAAAAAAGAATCGAAGAACTGGGCAGCAGGATTTAGAATTTATTCTTTCGTTGCCCCGCGAAACTCTACGTGGACTGCCCTCGCGCTAGGTTCGCGTTCATCACGCGGTGTCAAAAACGGAACGAATCTATCTGGCGTGTGTGGGAAGACTCCCTTGGAGGCCTTTGTTTTTGTCCATAGAGGTGTCCAGGCGTCCGAGCCAGGTGGGGTTCCTTGAGTCTTCTCCAACCCAGGGACAAAGGAATCCAGTATACACTTGGACGGAAGAGACAGCTTCGAGGCCTAGGGCATATGGGAGGTAGGTGAATCATCAGGGGGGCTTGCGGTTGGTAACATGCTCTGCTTTCCAAGATTGCCCAAGGTGATTTATACGACTTCTATTAAGACATGTATCCGTCTTTCAAAACACAGCATTTCCTGAGTCTAAACCAAGGCACAAACCAAAAACCTCCACTCATACCATCCTTTTTCCTCGACTTTGGCTTTGGACAAGTGTGACGCAAACAGTGCTTATTTCCCACTCTAATCCCTTGACTCATCGCTTTCCCCGACAAACTGCATTCCGCGTTCCGTGACTACTTGCTGATGATGGGGGGACTGGCAAGGGAGTGTAGATGCGTGTGCGCCAATCAGTACTCCCGGAACCTGATGGTTTTGACGACGAACTACCATACGAGTAGTTGCTGTCGTTGTTGTCGTTGTTGTCCATGTTTGTTGTGGAATCTGGTCTGACTTTGAGCTGTGATGATGATGATGATGATGATGATGATGATGATGATGATGATGATGATGATGATGATGATGATGGAGTTGTGGAGTTGTGGACTAAGGGTGTCGGTTAGTCTCAGTGTCTTGGTAATTCAAACATTTGGCTTAAGCCCCGGTAATTAATTCCAATCTCTTACCTTAGTAGCCAACTAATCACGATTTGATTAATCTCGGGGTCAAGGGAACTCGATGTTTGGAGCAGTGGTTGCAACAAGACTCTGTATCAACACCTCTCTCTGTCTTGGCCTCTAACCAAACCTCCACCAACGGCAACAACCCACCGCGTTTATACTAGATCTCTCACCCTAGAGATTACGGCTCGACCCGTTCGACCCGCCTCCACAAACAACTCCCGGCTTCGACCCGAGCCCCCGACGTCTCACCAGATTTCGGGGCGCGATGTGCGGCTGAAGGGTTTAGCCAGAGACCAATCAAGCCGCAACGGATGCACAGAAGCGGAAGCGGAAGCTGTAAAAACTACCCACCAAGCAGGCCGCATGCGCGCCAGCCTCACCTCTGCAGCCACCGGGTACGGATACATGTATCAGCTCCAGCTAGAGTTTGTCTTGGTGCCAATTTTGATTCGGCGGTCCCCCGCCATACACCGTACACAACAGACGACGCGCGTGCAGGAAAAGCCAATAATTAATCCAAGCCAGGCAATTCGGTGATTCGGTCCGAACCCGCAGCGTCGGCCCCTCTGCTGCGTCGTCAGCGTCCGGGCAAGAAAGACGTGGTGTCATGGCCCGAACGGGGCAAGATTGACAGACCTTCGAATTCTAGACCGTGAACTGTCTGTCTGCCGTGTAGCTTCACCGCTTTCACTACGGGTCTCCGGACGGCGACGTGGGATGCACGAGAAGAGAGCAAGCTTGGTTTGGGTATACGACAAGACCGAATGGCTGCTGTCCAGCGCAGTGGTATTTCATTTCACGACATTATCATCATTACGTACTTCGTGACACCGCCTCGCCTCCCCTACGTTGCACCAAGCAGCTCCAGCGCATTGCGCAGCTCCCTTACCGCCGTCGGCACGTCCTCAAAGTTGAGCGCCGAGATAGCCCACCTTGCGTGTTTTTGTGCCGCAACCATGGCCGCCTCATCTGGCACAACTCCTCCGGGTGGAGCCGAAGAGTAGTTCACGGCTGGCGCTGCCGGGGGAGCCGTCGGGGCTGCAGCGTGAGCTGTCGGGGCCATGTTGACGGGGTAGGGGTTAGTTGGCGGGCTGACAGGCGGCAAAGCGACTGCGGCTGTGGACGGGAGGTTCGTTGCAAATGTTGGCGGCGGTATTGTTGGGGGAGCTGTGGGTTGGTTGTAAAAGCCGGAAACCGGGGGCGGGGCCGGAGGGCTCACGGGCGGCCGTGACCATGCTGTCGGCGGGGGGCTTGTCTCTGGACTTGGTGGTGAGGCCGTCCACCCAGTTGGCGGGGCAGGAAGATCAGGCGCACCCTGTTGATGTGGCGAGGGAGGAAGTGCTGGCTCGGAGTCAAAGTATCCCGGCGCGGATGGGGCTGGTTGGGCGAGATCGGTGGGAACCCCCGGCAGTTTCAGCTCGTCCGACGGACCGGCCGAAAGAGGGCTGGGTGGTAATGACACGCCGGCAGCATCTTTGGGTAAAGCCGCATCGGGCACCTCTTCCACGCTGACTGGTCTCGGTATCGCACTCGACGGGACATTTCCTAGGCTCAGGACCGCCGGGTCGTTGGGATCCAGCTCCGGCTGCTGAGGAGGCTCTTCATGCTTGGGGTTCGACTCGTTGGGGTCGTTGCCCTCTTTTATCGCCTTCACGATTCGCGCCGCGTTCCACTTTGCGTATTTGATCTTCTGCTGTGTCTCCTGATCGACCGGACCCCAGATATTCGCGACGTGGAAGAAGGTTGCCGCGGCGTCGAAGGTTGTCGCGGTTTGCCTGGGCTAGTCAGCACAAGTCAGCCAAGGGGAGTATCGAAGACGTACTGCGTAACCCGGTTCGCTTTCACCACCCGTTCGGCGCGGTCAAGAGTGTCCTGGGCAAACTGCTCGACATATGCCTGACCAGCCGCATCGTCGGTAACGGCGTCTTCGTTTGCGTATTCTGCCTTTGTCTGTCGGCATCCCTTGTCAGCTCCGTCGTGTGTTGCGCCCGCCTCTAAAGCTTCGAACCTGTTCCAGCTTGTCCATCAGGCCCATGGTGTAATTCAGGATGTCGTCGTCGGTGGTGTGAAGCTGCTTCGCCAGGATCTGGTTGACGGCCCAGTATTCGCCTGCAACTATCAGCTACCGCGCTACCTGAGGAGCGTCTGGACAAAACATACACCAATATGCCATGATAGGCTTCACGCTTTGGAGCTGCGCGGCTTTCGTGGCGCATTTCCAGATGTTGACATCGGCCTGTCGCAAGGCCGCCGGGACGTCTGCCATGGTGACGGATGAATAGACGCAAGAGGGACGTGGGACGTTGTTGACGAGACGGAGAAACACCAAGGGAATGCGGGTTTCCAAAATGTTGATACTTCGTCTGTCGCAACCTTGGACCCTGAGCTCAACTCTGGTTGCCTGCCAATTGAGATGTCAGCTGTCGTCACTCCTCATCCCGACCACCCAACCAACGCCCCACCAAAGCTGCGAGGGGTAGGAGCTCTGACCACCTGGTGGTACGAGCTTCCTCTTCCAGCGGATTCTCGATGGCGGCGCCAGGGAGCTCAAGCATTGGAAATGTGTTCTTTTGCCGAACATGGAAACATGACAGCCTGTAATTATTCTCTTTGCATCCAGAACCTCTCCCTCGGTTCTGCCTCAGATATATGCATGCCCGGTAGGCATTCAGACTCCAATTCCATGAATTAGCACCCTCTCCGGTTTCTTGCTTGCCCATCATTTCCTTTCTCAATTCCCCACCTGCCAACAACAACACCAAGCAGTTGCACCATCATCCCGCAGGCTGTAAGAGCCGCCAACATGCATCACCCCACACTCTGCGCTGTGGCAGTTGCCCTGCTGTCCGCCCTCCCGGGCGCCCAGGCTGGCATTTACACAAAGAAGTCTCCTGTTTTGCAGGTGGACGCGAAGAACTATGATAGACTGATTGCCAAGAGCAACTACACTTCTGTATGCTATTACCTAGCATTTCCTGATCACCTGCGGACACACTAACTTGAGCTCAGATTGTCGAATTCTACGCCCCATGGTGCGGCCACTGCCAGAACCTCAAGCCCGCCTACGAAAAGGCAGCCAAGAACCTCGAAGGCTTGGCCAAGGTGGCCGCTGTAAACTGTGACGATGATGCCAACAAGCCACTTTGCGGCTCCATGGGCGTCCAGGGCTTCCCGACCCTCAAGATCGTCCGCCCCAAGAAGGGTGGCGGCAAGCCCATGGTCCAGGACTACCAGGGCCAGCGGACAGCGACCGCCATGGTTGAGGCCGTCGTGCAGCAGATCAACAACTACGTCGTCAAAATCGAGGACAAGTCCCTGGACAAGTTCCTGAGTGACAAGAAGGAGTCGCCCAAGGCGATCCTCTTCACCGAGAAGGGAACCACTTCGGCACTGCTGAAGAGCATTGCTATCGACTTTGCCGATGTGATTACCATCGGACAGGCACGGAACAAGGAGACCAAGACTGTCGAGAAATTCGGCATCGAAAAGTTCCCCACTCTCGTCCTCCTCCCGGGTGGTGATGCTCCTGCTATTGTCTACGATGGTGAGCTAAAGAAAGAGGCCATGGTCAAGTTCCTTTCACAAGCTGGCGCACCGAACCCGGATTCACCGGTCAAGGCCAACGGCGAGAAGAAGGACAAGAAGGAGAAGAAAACGGAAAAGAAGGCCAGCAAAGCAGCAGACAAGGAATCCTCATCCAAGTCTTCTGAGCCGTCGTCCGCCACGCCCGAGTCCGAGTCCGAGACCACGACACAGGAAGCCCCCGTCATCGTGGAAACCGCCCTGCCCATCCCCACCATCAACACCCCCGAGAAGCTCATCAAGGAGTGCCTGACGGAAAAGTCCCACACCTGCGTGCTCGCCCTAGTCTCATCGAGCGAGGACGAGACGGCCAAAACAGCCCTCGCGAGCCTCTCCCAGCTGGCCTTCAAGCACGCCCAGAGCAAGCGCAACCTATTCCCCTTCTACGAGGTGCCCCAAAGCAACGAGGGCGCCGCCTCGCTACTCAAGGCGCTCGATCTGAGCGCCGACGTCGAGATCATCGCCATCAACGCCCGCCGCGGCTGGTGGCGCCACTACGAGGGCGCCGACTTTGGACACGAGGGCGTCGAGGCCTGGATCGACGCCATCCGGATGAGCGAGGGCGTTAAGAAGAAGCTACCCGAGGGCGTCGTGGCCGCTTCGGTCGATGAGACCGCGTCAGCGTCGTCGTCAGAGGAGCCCACTCCCGAAGCAACCCCTGAGGCTGAGAGCAGCGACTCCACCGAGGAGACCAAGGGTACTGACCCCACTGGGGAGCCCGAGACTGCGGCTGAGCATGACGAGCTCTAATTCCGAGCTGCCTTGTTTTCTCCTCTAGGTGTTCTGTGCTAGGCTTGTTAGCTGGAGCGTCAACAGGTTGTTGTAATGAACTCTGAAAATCACAGCCAAAAAAGCACAAAATTGGTCGCCATGTAAGGTAAATAACGGAGTCCCGGGTCGGGGGGCTGTGTAGTAGTAAGAAAAAGGAAGGTTCTCTCACCGGTCGATTCGCCACGCTGAAAACACATCCGAGATATCCCTTCGTGACCCAGTCTCGTATCCATCAACCCGTTTCAACTCCCCAACCAAAACAGGCTTTGAATTAGTCCACGTCCATTTCATTCAACCCGACCCCCTTCTCCACTGTCCCCTCCTGAATCATCCGCCGCCCCTTGTCCCGCACCACCCGATCCAGAATCATCCTCATCTGCTTGCACCCGTCCACCCCGACCGCCAGCATCCCCTCCAGCCGTCCCACTTGCACCCGGCTCTCGCACACCAGCACCGCCACCCGGTCGCTGTCCCCCAGCGTCGCAACCGTCAGTCCCGGGAGTTCCTGCTCCTCCTGGTGGTTCAGGTCCAGCAGCGGGTCCGCCCCTTCGTCGTTGGCCGCGTACGTCGACGTTGACCCGGCCGTGCAGGCGGCTACGTAGTCTGTCATGGGGATGCCCGCGTCCACGCACGCCAGCGTCGCGGCATTGATGAGTGCGGCGAGCAGCGAGCCGTCTTGCGAGAGCACGTGCAGCGAGATGTTGATTTGGCTGTGCGGGAAGAGGTGCGTGTGAAGGCTGGCGGAGAGGGCGTTGGAGACGGTGGATTGGAGTTCGAGGGTGCGTCTGGTTGGGGGTTAGCTGCTGCCATGGACGTGTGTGTGAGGAAGGAGAGTCCATACTTGTCGCCTCGCCCGTGCCGCTTGCGGTCGACCGAGCTGAACCCCGCGATGACGATGCTCACGGCCACCTCGGCCTCCTTTTGCCCTCCGGCACCGGCGCCGCCGCCCCCACCTCCTCCGCCGCGCCGCGGACCCGGCTCGCTAGGCCCCGTCACCACGCACATGACTTTGGTGTGGCCCATCTCGAGGTAGCTGGAGCCGTCGGCGGCGGCCTGCGTGCGGATCTGGGCGTGCACGCGCCGCAGCTCGTTCCATCGCCGGCCGTCGACGCGCAGCAGCGCCAGGTTGTAGGCGGATGTGTCGAGGGGCATGGTGAAACGCGGACGGGATGGTGCGGTGGGGTGATCGGATCAGGCGCAGCTCGGCTGACTGGCTGGCTTTGTTGTTCCCTTGGGCGGGAGAGTTGCGGCTGTGCCCCGATTTCCCGGGCCTGGATCGCTGGTCTGGGTCGGTCTGGTGGGCGTGTTTGGGATCTGCTTCGGGTTCGGACAGCCAGGTCGAATGTCTGCCGTTTCCTGTTCTCAGTGGGCTGAGAGCAAACTGAATCGGCTTTCCCGGCGCTAAGGATGAATGCCTTTCGTTGGTATCTGTGGTTTGTTTGCTCCTCAACGGCGTTGCTTCACGTCGCCAAATTTAGACGAAAAAACGGATCGCGGGGCGCAGAGCAAGCTTGGGCCACAACACGATGCCACTCAGCAAATTGGAGTGGGGCAGTATGGTTGGGTTGGCAGCTGGCAGGTCTTCTGCAAACTTGAGCCTTGAAAGAAACCAGAGGACTGAGATCACAATTTTCATCCAGTATTTCTGTTTTCTTCTTTTTTCTTATTCTGTTTTTTATTTTATTTCTTTAATTATTTTTTTCGTTCTTTTTCTCTTGAATTCAACCAACGACATCAGCATTAAAAAATGCTCTAGAGAATCGGACGTTTCTCTCCAACGGCTGGCTGGTGGGGTTTCGAGCCGGTGTCGGTCCATCCTGTTGGCAGTGATCTACGACACAATGTCGCCCTATCCTGATTCAGAACATGGGACGCCAACCAGCTTGTTGGCTCGGCGTCCGGTCGACTTCGCCCTGTCGTTAAATCATCCAAAACGGCAATGAGGCCCCAGCTGGGCTTGTGCGCGTTTGATGAAACAAAGAACAATGGCCTGGGGTGACCGGATGCCGAGCCAGCCCACGCGACTGTGCAATAAAACCAATAGGGGGCCAAGGGCGGCTTAACATTCTTCGCTGTAAAATTGAAGGTTCTTTGTTATGCCAGGATCCGCTGCCAATACGATGTACAGAATTGACTTTCCTAGATCTGGAAGCTCCGCTTCTCCCCTTGCCACGCGTCCATCAAGTAACTCGATCGACGACATCCGTTGTGTTTCGCGGATAATGGATTGTCGAAACGCTGGATTGCAGAAAAGATAGAAGCATAAAGTGACGGTAGGTATTGTACTGAATAGTAGCACAAGATGGAAGCTTCCTGCAGGGCCACAACAAACCGTGACACCAGCGCACCAGAACAAGTTGCATGAGGGCACGACTGCGACCAGAGCGGAGAAATCGGCGTCAAAGCAATGATGAACTGCAACCAATGACACGGGTCGGGGACCTGCATGCGCCTGGCTTGGTTGTGGGTCAGACGAACCATCAGGGGCCAAACACCTCAGAGATCGCCGTTCTGGGCCTGGCCAGGGCATCGGGCCAAGCAGGGCGGTTGACCGGGATTATTCAGGGACATTTCGGCTCATTTTAGCGCCCCTTGCCTGCATCTTTTCAAGTCTTCATCTCCTTCCCCTTCCCCTCTCCCAACTTCCTCCACAACGACGCACTTTGCGCTTCAATCGCTCCTTTCGAGATCTCGCATCTCAGTTCACTCTTTTTGACCGCGACGCAAAGCAATATCCCTCCTTCGAACCACCCAAATCGCGAGCATCGATTGCAAGCATCACTCCCACAACATTTGCGATACACAAAAACGCCAATTCTTGCGCCCAAGCAGCCAGTCTGCATCTGTCCAGGCCATCTCGACGTACATCGGTTACGAGACCAACGAACCCAGGATAGACAAAACGGCCCCTTTTTTCTAGAGCCACTCTCCAACATTGAAGATGCAGCTCCCTACTTTTCTTCTGCTCGCCGGCGTGCTCGGTGCCGCCGCGCACCCTTCGGGCCATGTCCACGGTCACCTCCACCGCAGCGCCCACGCCCACGGCCACGCCAAGCGCGACGCTCCCGTCTTCGTCAAGAACGTCCACAAGCCGATCCCCAAGCCGACCGTGAAGGCGGCGGCTGCTACCCCGTCTACCACCAAGGCCGCGGCCACCCCCTCGGCCACCCCGCAGAAGCAGCAGGAGAGCAGCGAGTCCAGCAGCTCCAGCAAGTCTAGCGATTCGAGCGATTCGAGCGAGGTCAAGGCCTTCTGCGGCAGCAGCTCCGGCAAGTCGAAGCGCGTGACGTACGACCAGATCATGTACACGGGCAACCTTGGCACCAGCGACGGCTGCAAGTGGAACTCCAACTTGATGGAGGTCTCCAACAAGGTGGCCGACAAGTACACCTACATTCAGAAGTACACCAACGTCGCGTCGGAGCCGTACCAGGTCATCTGCGCCAACAAGATGGGCGCCGACGGCCAGCTCACGGGCATGTTCAAGGTTGACGGCCAGGAGCAGCTCATCTTCATGCTCCAGCCCGGCGAGACCAAGACGGTCGCGGCCGACGTTAACACGCAGGGCGTCTGTGCCTTTGCGCCTAACGAGGTCCCTCGCACCACCCACGGCCAGTACGCCGGTGTCTGGGCCGAGTTTGACTTTTCCAACGAGAGCAACGGTGGCTGGTCGGGCGCCGACTGCTCGTCGCTCGTTGCGCAGGCTTACGACATGGACGTTCCCGGCTGCCGCATGTCGCACGGCGGCATCGACTCGACCATTCTCCCCGGCGGCAAGGGTGACAACGCCTACACCAAGGGCATGGAGGCACTCGACGGCATTGGCCTCAACATTGTCCCCGGCAAGACCGTCATCGAGGTCAAGGTCGGCTTCTCGGGTTAACTTTGGGGTTGAGACTTGTTTATCTTCTTATCATTGATGGTGTCATATAGAGCAATAATGGCGCCTGATAGGGGTTGTTTTTTTTTTTTTGGTTCAGTGTCTCTACTTGGGTTCTTCAATATCATGTGGTTGTGCTTGATGTGTTAGCTTCTCGTGGGAGCCCAGGACGTCGTATACCTAATGTCCATCCATATTCTTTTCCTTGACGTTGCTTCAACCGTGAACCAGTGCGGCGTTGCCCCTTGTCAACCTCGTGTGGCGCCCTCGAACACTCCCTCCCCAACGACAAAGATCGATTGTGCCCCTCCCCGAAAGCCGAAGTCTGAACGCAAACCATCGGATCAAGGGACGCGGTACGTCATCAACCCGTACCCCTTGCACTTGTGTAACTTGAGACATGAACAAATAGGTGAGACAGAACACTAGCAGGTCCAATCGATTAGGGTTACCGTCTGCCCAGTCAAGGTTCGGCTGCATATAGGATTATTCTCACGTTCCACCATGTGCATCCCCCGCGGGGCCTTCCGATGGCTGTCGAACCACATTCCATTCTAGAAGCGGGGTTGAACATCGGGTTTTCTGTCGTTATACATGCACGGAGGATTCCTGGTTCTACGGAGTGTGATTGGAATCCACCGACACATACACCAGCAGGGGGATAGACACATCCACGCGTACAAGCCACAGGACACTGATGCGGAAACTGTCTCCCCTCCCAAGGGCCAACACTTTACTTACCCTTCCCCGCAAACACTCTTTGCCCACGGTCTAATCGCTCTGCCGGCAACCTACATGTCGCCGAGTGCTCAATTATTTGACATCTAACCAGAGAGGACCACGTGGCATGTCATCTGTAAGTGTGCTGCAAGAGCCCTGTTTCCTGACCTGCAAAGTACGAACTAGACTCTATTTTCTGCGAGGCAAAAGCAGATAAGAGGAGGCGATGAGCTTGGGTCCTTGAAATTTGGGCGGTTGAATCAACTGTCCTTCCAGCACCATTGCTCAAGAAATCCCATGATTAGAAGATGGAGTTGCCGGTTCTTGACTTGTCGTTGTTGTTTCCTTGCCGCGCCTCAGAAAATACAAGCACAGCGACCTGAGATGCAAAGACCCTCACCGCGTAAGGTTGTGCCTTCCGCATGGCACATTAGATCAAACATGACTGGTCAAGAGCAGAAAGAAATTTCAATTCATTTCCCGACCTAATCAAGGACTGAAAGCCTCCAACGCCAGTCATAAATTGCCCCATCCTGTTCATCGTATCCAACCATCGTGAGAGTGCCATTACTTTTCCAACCTCTGCTTGCTCAGCTTGATGGCGACATCCGCAGTCGCACCATCAATCCAATCATTCATCATGACAACCAGCTGATCAAGCTCGCAGGTCCGCAGCACATTATCCCTACACCATGGCAGCATCTTGGAGTCGCATATCCCCTTGGTCGCCAACAGACAACTTGTCGTGGCACTCGCTTCAAGCACAGAGTACACCACCACCTTCGGGATATTCGACGCCGTCGCCTGGCACTGAATATTTGTAAACGCCTTCCCCCTCTGATTCTCCTTGGTCAACACCTTGGGCAGCGCAGCCAGCATGCTCTCCCCATCCAGCGTCGCGTTGCCCTCGTCCGTGTACGTCGACAGCGAGTCCACGCTGTCCAGCATAATCAACCTCTTCTTCTCCTTCCTCAGGTCCCCAATACTCTTCCGCTTCATATCCTCCAGCCCACCCGCCACAATCTCCCCTTTCGCCTGCTTCAACGCCTCCTCCAGATACGTCTTCTTCTCCTCCTTCGACGGCTGCGCACACTCGGCCGGCACCCCGTCCCACCGCAGCTGCACCACCACAATCTCTGCGGGATGTGCCCGCAAAAAGACAATCACATCCCCCAGAAACGCGTCGTACGCCATTCCCGGGATCGCGCTGTGCTGGAAATACAACCGATCCGGCAGCGCGCCGGTCGGGATGATCGACTTGTGCAGGTGCGCCGGGCGGAACTCAAAGTAGCGCGCGCCGATGCGCAGCATGGTCTCGAGCGAGTCCTTTTGCGTGACGGCCAGGCTGAAGACGATGTTGGGCGCGATGAGGGCGATGGCGTCGCGCGAGAGGGCGTCGGCGAGCTGGGTGAGGAGGCGGTGGTTGTTGATGAGCGTGCCGACGACGGCGCCGCCGACGCGCTGGAGCACGGCTTGCGTGCTTTGCATGCTGTTCATGCCGACATCGTGGGCCGAGGGGAGGACGAGGCGGGCGAAGCGCTTCTTTTCGAGGTCTGAGCCGGGCGGCGCGACGGTGCGCATCCAGTGGGAGTTGTTGGGGGTCACGGTGATGTAGCATTGGTGGCGGTTGGGCAGGACGTGGTTGTCGGCGTGGTGGCCCTTGCCGGCTTCGTACAGGCCGTACGAGATGATGAGGTTATCGCCGTGGAAGATGGAGGGCGTGTCGGCGATGGATTCCATGGTGCCGCCGCTGGCGTTGCCAGTAAGGGCGTTGACGTCGATCCATTGCTCCGTGATCTGCTTGCCGTGCTGGAAGACCTTGAAGGTGAAGCGGCCCCGCTTGTCGAAGAGGCTCTTGATGGCAAAGGCCTCCACCTCCAGACTGTCGTTGCGAAAACGGTTCAGCTCATTGATGGTGATGGTCTGCTTGGGCACCGAGAGCTCAATCGAGCAGCCCGGCACGGCGATGTAGGTGAAGGCCTGGACTCCTTTGCTGGGCATCTTGTCGACCAGGGGCAGCGATCCGATAAGCGGCAGCGAACGTGGGGTTGGGAGATCATCTTGCCATTTCTCTGGTGGTGGGGGCCATCAGCCTTAAAGCCGGCCCCCCGCCCCGGGTCTGCTGGAGAGGAGCTGAAACCGTGGAATTCGGGGCTTGGCCGGCGCCAATTCCAGCCGCGCTGCCCGGATCTGCAGAGCCTCTCCAATCGCTGAAGCGCGTGGGTGTGATGTGGACCGAGGCATGGTCCTGCAAGCCAGCATCCCCCACCATTTCATAAGAAGTCTCAAGTTTCAAGTCCCGGAGCGTCGAGAGTTGAGAGTGAAAAAGGCCATGGGGGAGCATCTCAAAGCTGTGTTTGAGCCTTCGGCTGGCACCTGATCTCCAGTGTCTTTGGCCAATGAGCTCCTGTGAGGACCTGGAGACTGACTCGTGGTGGTGGGGTGGAGTCGGGGTTTCAGGGGTAAACCGTTCTAGAAAAGGGGTCGAGATCATGCGCACACACCTGACAAGAACACATCGCTGCACCACGGCTCACATTACATTCGGGTTCCTGACGGCGAGCAAGAATCACGGTGAGTGGCATCGAATCTCAACTCATCAAAGAATTATTACTCGACTCCGTCACCGACTTGCCTGACTCACACGTTTCCCTTGTGGTGACACTCTGGCACTGTCTGCAATTAATAAAATGTGTTGAAGATTATCTTTTCGAGTATCAATCATCGCTGTTGAGGATAACGGAAAGCTTGAAATAAGGAGGTTGCAGGTTAACAGGACATGAGACAACCGTACAAATATGATGTCTTTGATTATCACAAGACTTTGTCTTTTACACCTTTAGACCTGCATTCACGTTCACTTTCGTATGTTTCAGTGTCTAAGCATCAATACTCCGAACCAATCTTCCCCGGGCCCAAGACGTTCCATGCGACCCGACATCCGTTTCGACCGAACTCCATCTCGGAACCTTAGCTTGGCTAACCCCGCACCTCGGAATTAGTCTCCAGTCTCCTAGACCAGCTTTCAACATCGACCCATCCGAGATAACTCTTCCCAACCATATCATCACAAACTCAACCCGCAAGTTCCATCCCCATCCAACATCATGACACCCCCAACACCCTCCCCAGTCTACATCAACCCCTCCGCCGCCTCCTGGCGGCACCAGCCCTCTAACAAACCCCTTTCACCCGCCCCTAACCAGCCCCAATCACCCGTCCAAACCCTCCACCGCCTCCTCCCCTCCTACGCCCCAACTCCTCTCCACCCCCTCCCGGCCCTCGCCCGCTCCCTCGGCCTCGCCCACGTCCTCCTCAAAGACGAGTCCCACCGCTTCGGCCTGCCCTCGTTCAAGATCCTCGGCGCCTCCTGGGCCGTCTACCGCGCGGTGGCTGACAGGCTTGGTGTGGATGCCCTCGCGCTGTTGGGGGAGGATGAGGGGAAGTTGAGTTTGGGGAGGTTGGGTGAGTTAGTTAGGGAGAAGGGGGCAGAGATCAAGATTGTGACGTGCACTGAGGGGAACTGGGGCCGGGCGGTGGCGAGGATGGCGGGGTATCTGGGGTTGGAGGTCGTGGTGTTTGTGCCGGGGTATATGGCGGAGGCGACGAGGAGGTTGATTAGGGGGGAGGGGGCGGAGGTGAGGGCGGTGGAGGGGGATTATGATGCTGCGGTAGAGGTTGCAAAGCGGGTGGCGGGGGAGGTGGAGGGGGGGTTGTTGGTTATGGATATTGGGTGGGAGGGGTATGAGGCGGTGCCGGAGGTAGGTGGTCTTTGATTTGCTTCTCCCTTGGTTAATGTGTCTCGAACTGACGTGGTATAGTGGGTTGTTGAGGGCTACCAAACGATGCTGGATGAGTCCGACGCCCAAGTCCTGTTGGCAACCGGTGGACAAGCTTCTACGCATGCCATCGTCCCTGCCGGATGCGGGTCAATTGCGCAGGCAGTCACGCAGCACTTCAAGAGCGTGACGAGAGAGCAGGATGGCACACCAGCGGCTTCCGTACTTGCCGTCGAGTCGGACACCGCTGCCTGCCTGAGGGCATCGCTTGAGAACGGCAAGATGACGAGCGTGACGACCAGTGATAGCATCATGTGCGGCATGAACTGTGGGACCTTGTCTACCGCCGCGTGGCCGGTGCTCAAGTCAGGGGTTGATGCCGCCGTCGTTGTGAGAGACTCAGAATCTCACGACGCCATTAAGGTCTTGGAAGAGCTGGGGATTAAAGCAGGTCCTTGCGGAGCCGCCGCGTTGGCTGCCCTGAAACGGGTCTGTGAGGCAGATGCAGGAGCGTTGGGGCTGTCTGACAAGTCAGTGGTGGTGCTGTACTGCACAGAAGGGCCGAGAGAGTACGAGGTACCTGTTTGAGATGTTACAGAGCTGGCTGCTTGTCTTTTGAATCTCTAGGCCCGGCAAAAGTTTCGCGTACACCCCGTGGTTGGTGATTGGAAAGGAGGGGGAGGACATACAAGCGCAGCAACAGGGCATGGGCTGAGAAGACCCGAGATAGACAGGTTTATATATCACGTCCGCTCTGCACTGGCCTGTCTCCTGATTCCCACGACCTCCACTAGATACAAAATATACTCATATAAAAATCAAGAAATAAGTATTTCGCATTTCTTCGGTATCAGTGACCTCGAGATCGGCCGCCCGCCCGCCAACGGGAACTTTGCGCGCCACACCTGCCGTCAGGGCACCGCTGTCGCGGGGATCGGTCATGCAGAAGCACGATCTTGGCGGATTCCCATCCGGAGCATTTATTGCAATGGTAGGTGAAATGAATGGCAATACGCTTTTAGGGGTGCGGTGACCACGGTAGCATTGCCTGTATCTACTGATATTGACATTCGCTTGTCGATCCATCAGGACCTTGACCACCTCATCACGTCCCCGTCTTGCTGCTAGTGGATGGCAGTCTAGCCGTCCTCAGACGTGGATTGGTCCATGCCGGCACCGTGATCAAGGAGACTCCCAAGTAATTACAGAAATCTCCCGAGATTCGATGGCGTGGGTCAGCAGCAATCGCGCTAGATGGGTTTTAGTTACCAAAGACCGGCACATTTGGTACAATGTGATCGAAGACCTCAGCCAGACCAGATGGATACCAGAACAACTGGATCAGGTTCTTGCGTATGGGTTGCGGCTCTCGCATAAACAAATCTTGCTCAGATATCAATCAGGTAATAGGCAATGGGTTTGTAGCCACAAAAAATGCCATCCATTCTTTGAAAGGCGTGCGTGCTTTCCCGACGTAAGTCCTGACGACTTGTCCCTCGTCCTCCCAACGATGCAACGCTTCGGGAGAACGTTGAGGGCCCCGGATGCTCGGTTTCCAACAAGAGGCGTGGAAAAGGTCCACCGAAAAGAAGGTTGCCCCCGAATTTGGACATGATGAGATTCTTGGTGTTTTATAGCAATGGAACGAAACAACAGCCTCAGACGAAGAAACGGATCCAGGTATTGGACCTTGAACTCGAGTTGGGAGAGAAGCAACACTGCAGCATCGTACCAGTTCGTGCGGGGTCGGTGAGATTGAACATGCTGGTCGTATCGCCTGCGCCTCGACGCATTGTCTGTTGCCTGCAGCTCAATAGCACTCCGTATATACCCTCCATTTCGGCCGCAAAAGCAGCAATTACATTGGGGCAAGATGCTTTGCTGTTTCCAGCGCCACTGTGCCTTGATGCCCATTTCTGCGTAGGCACTTGCTTGTGACACTCGTGCAGGCCGCAGTCAAGCCTCCAGCCGAGACCGCCCACCGCCTCATCAGCTGTGTGCAAGGCATACTGCTTGATATGCCTTCAGCTCTTTTGAGAACTCGAAACCGCGGACGAGGAAGTGAGTTTGATCACAGGACGATTGCATTCCGGAGCTCGTTGTAACGCCCGTCGGTTTTGGTGGCATGAGAAAACCACCGGCAACAGTTCGCCAGCATCAGTCTCAACTGCCTGCCATTAATGGGCTTCCGTCATCGCAAAGCCTGGAGGCCCATTGTCCTCAATTGTCAGTGTTGGCTGTTGACAGTGAGAACGTGGGGCAAGAAAAAAGAAAAAAGACGAAAGACTGCGGTGTTTCTTGTTGGCAGGGGCGGAGACGGGAACCCACCGGGTTCAGGGGCGGCGTCCGGAGACGGGCCGACCGGACTTGGCACACCGGCCCACTCGGCAGGGATCCGCAGGATTGCGTTGGTCTCCACTCTCGGGATGCGGCTCGTGGCGGTTTTGTATGTCACGTTGGTTGTCGGCGAGTCAGGTACCAGCGGTGTGGCTGCCCGTTACTGTGGCGGCCCCGTGCCGGTAAGCCGACGGCGAGAGGGCCTTCCTTCGCCGGAACCGAGGCCGTTAACACGCTGCTGTCGGTTTTGACCGGTGTTAAACACATGTCAACCGGTCCGTGCTCATGTTTATATTTACGGAGTATTCCGTGCTTCTGTTGCGTGCCCTAGTGGCGGGTGCGGGGACTGTGCGACGGCGGCGGCAGCGGCGCGCGTTGAGCTTTTCAGGGATGAAGAGTCGAGGCAACTCGTCAATTGTTGTCTCTGACCCGCCTTCGCATTCGCACTGCAAATGTTTATTATTATCCAATTCGGTTATTCCTCGAACCTAGAATCCGGGGATCAACAGCAGCCTGTGGTCGGGAACCAAGGCACATCTGCCTGTGATCGGCATCGAGAGTTGAGAAGGTGTAGGGGATCATCGAGATACTGCCGGCGCGTTTGCCGAGTCGAGACGACGGAGACGCCGTCATTGGTCTAGTGGCATTGGGATCCTTGAGATGGCGCTCCATCGCCCATGTGGCCGAACAGGTCTGCGCTGCGTCTGATGCGGCTGCATGCACCATCCCAACTCAGACAGACCAGGGGAATATTTTGCGAGCATCAGGACAGGCCGCCGTCTTGGTGCCGTGGGGGCCGTGGGGACAAACTAGCTTTGAAGGAAGAATGGTGCGATTCATTATGGATTTCCAGGGTCTTCCCCAGGCCGATCACTCGATGACGCGGAGGAGATTTGTTCAAATTTCAGGTTGTTAGGGCTTTTTGGGTGGATGGTGGATGGAAGAAGAGTGCTGGAAGGCGTGAGAGCCTAATTCGGGGTCCTTAGTGCGCAGGGGTCCACTGTCGATTGTTCAAACGGGCGTGGGGCATGAGGCAGGTGCCACACCGACCAGCTGTGTTGGTTCGGATTACCAAGTAGGGATCAAAGTTTCTCGACACCTTCCCCAGAAACACTAGCCGAGTTCCATTTTTCCATTTCCATCATTTCCATCGCCAAATCATTGCAACTTTGGAGAAATCACCTTTATGCAGGCCATCCTTCTGGAACGCCGTTATCGGCCACAGCAGAGGCAGCCAGCTCTCCTTTGCTTGAGATTGAAGAAGACTTCACATGAAGAGAGAAAACCCTTCACCCATCACGGTTGCCCACCGTTGCCGAGACGGGATGGGATCGGCGATGTTACCGTTGCATTCTGCTCACAAACCAACAGCGGCGACAGCAGCAAAAATCTGAGACGGCTGACGGAAGAAGGCTTAACCCTGGCACTTGCGGATCCGGCACTGTCGTGTGACGACATTGGTCCACTTGGTTGGAGAGAAACGGTGCCATTCTCCGGTGTTTTCCACGCCAAGCTTCTGGTTGGCTTCCAGTCCATCGTCCGACAGCAACACGATGGGACATTCTGCATTGAGATGAACTTGCAGAACGCTGCAGCTGCCAAAACTTCAAGGTGTGGCCACTCCCGAGGTCCTGTCTCTCGTTTTTGTCCTCCACATGCATTCTGCCAGCCGAGGCAACACTGAATCACTAACTTTGCCTTCTCTTGAATCTTCCTCAGGCCGAATGCCGACGCCACCTCCAGTGATTGCAGTGATATTGTCCGGCCGCCGCACACTAGCGCATCACCAAGCTTTCGGGTTGACAGGTGCCGAGACGCCAGGGGAACAGTTTTCAACATCCCCACGGGATGACTTCATACTCCACGATGCTCCACGACGGGTGGACCTCCCGTGCCGCAACGCGGTCCGACGGCGGGCGACATGTGCGGCGGGCTGGCCTATGACGGTCGTGTATCGGAGCATTCGCCCAAGGATGGTTCCTGCTGCACCACCGAAGATCCCAATCCTGAACCCAGATTTGTCACAGTCCTGCGACACCCCGCCGCAGCGTGATCGTCTAACGTTGCACCTTTTGCCTTCCAGGAACATGAATCTCGCCCGAAGTCTACCCCGATGCCTGCCTCGGCCACGCGCCACCATCCAGGAACCACATCCCGTCAGTCGTTCGGTTTTTCCCCACGCTGGATGACACCGCTCCAGCACAGCTTCTCCATGCGTTCCACTCGACTGGCGCCTCGCTATCTGGGCTTATTGTCCCGCTTCTTTCGTATATAGGGAGCCATCCGCCCGTCTTTCCTCCTCGCACACGCATTCTTCTTCTTCGTGCCAGGTGCAAGTTTCTGGAAGACGTCGACAATATGGCCCCTCCAACGTTTATGGGCCTCTCGGGCAGGCCCCTCTCGATGATGGTTACGACCGTCGCGACAACGGGCTTCCTTCTCTTCGGATACGACCAAGGGTGAGTAGAGCTTATCCACTCGGCGTCATTATCCGGGGCCTGGTTGTTTAACCTTTTTGTCCAGTGTTATGAGCGGTATCATCACTGCTCCGGCCTTCAACGATGTTTTTACCGAAACCAAGGATAACCCGACGATGCAGGGGTTGGTGACGGCGATTTACGAAATTGGCTGCCTGGCGGGCGCCATGTTTATTCTCGGCGCCGGTGATCTGCTGGGCAGACGGAGGGCAATCATGCTCGGCGCGTTCGTCATGTTGCTAGGCGTCATCATCCAGGTCACCGCCTTCCCCGGCTCGAAGCCGATCGCGCAGATGATCACGGGACGCGTGGTCATGGGCGTTGGCAACGGAATCAACACATCAACTATCCCTACGTATCAAGGTGGGCACTGCCAACTCGTCACCGTGATGAGCGGTGTACGCTAACTGGAACCAGCCGAATGCAGTAAAACGTCCAACAGAGGCCTGCTGATCTGCATCGAGGGTGCCACTATCGCCTTCGGAACCCTGATCGCCTATTGGATCGACTACGGCGCATCTTACGGCCCGAACGACCTGGTCTGGCGATTCCCCATCGCGTTCCAGGTCATCTTTGCGATTGGTATCATGGTTCCCATGACCTTCCTGCCCGAATCTCCGAGATGGCTCTTGAGCCACCAACGCATCGAAGATGCAGACCGTGTCATTGCGGCCATCCGCGGCTACGATATCGACAGCGAGGAGACAGTGCAGGAGCGCAACAACGTTCTCGACTCGCTGCGCGCCGCCGGTAACTTCGGCCAGAAGAGCACTCCGCTCAAGGCTCTCTTTACGAGCGGCAAGACGCAGCATTTCCGTCGCATGCTCCTCGGATCGAGCTCCCAGTTCTTCCAGCAGGTCGGCGGCTGCAACGCTGTCATCTACTACTTCCCCATTCTGTTCAAGGAGTCGATCAAGGAGACCCCCTCAATGAGTCTCCTTCTCGGTGGCATCAACATGATTGTCTACTCCATCTTCGCCACCAGCTCGTGGTTCCTCATTGAGCGCGTCGGTCGCCGGCGCCTCTTTCTCATCGGCTCGGTTGGCCAGTGTCTCAGCATGGTTCTCACCTTTGCGTGCCTGATCCCTGACGACCCCATGATCGCCCGGGGCGCTGCCGTCGGCCTCTTCACTTACATCGCCTTCTTCGGCGCGACCTGGCTGCCGCTCCCCTGGCTGTACCCGGCCGAGCTTAACCCGGTCAAGACCCGCGGCAAGGCCAACGCCGTCAGCACGTGCGTCAACTGGAGCTTCAACTTTCTTATTGTCATGGTGACGCCCATCATGATCGACAAGATCGGCTGGGGTACCTACCTCTTCTTTGCCGCCATCAACGCCTGCTTCATCCCCGTCATCTACTTCTTCTACCCCGAGACGGCACGCCGCTCCCTCGAGGAGATCGATCTCATCTTTGCCAAGGGTTACGTCGAGAAAATGTCGTACGTCAAGGCCGCCAAGGAGCTGCCCAACCTCCGGGACCACGAGCTGGAAGAGTACAACATCCGCTACGGCCTCGTCGACGAGACCACCCGTGCCGGCGGCGGCCGTCTCGCCCGCGACGAGGAAGAGAAGCCGAACGCGTCCAGCAGCAGCAGCAACGACATGATTGCCGATGGCTTCAACACGCCCAGGAAGGATGAGAACTAGGCCAGGTGACCTGGGTTCTAAGTTGGATGAGTCGGACAAGGTTTGGGAGATGAGGCCCTAGACGGGCCCGCGGACCAGCCTCTGTCCCTTTTTTTTTTCTTTTTCTATTTTCAGGTTCCTGATGCGGCGCAACGCTAGATGGGATATGGGGGGCCTTGTGCATTCTCGGTGTACTTGAGCAAGGTAGAGCAGGATACCCATTGATGATTTGATTGATTTAGAGTTAGATACTTATGACCATAGACGGCACAAGTAGACAAAAGCTTTTTACCAAGTTTTGATTCAACTGACTGGCACAATTTGAGATGTGATGGCGTACGAGTCATGCACTCAGCTGAGACTTCAAACTTCAGCCCTCAACAACTACCTAAATCAACCTGTTTCTGGCCAAGTCTTTTCTATCGCCACGAGTGTATTACCAAGGGTATTGATACATACGTATACTTGGTTCATGTAAAGTCCAAGTCGAAGGGTAATATTGGCTTGTTATGGCCAAAAACAACCAAGCAGCCGTGGTGTTCAACTTTTCTTTCAAAGTACCAAGACCTAAATTCTTCAAGCATTCGATCTCCGCGGGAGTGTGTCCACAGGATGCCTTCTTCTCGCCATTGCTACCCGATGCGGGGTTTCAGGTAAGGGAGTCCGAAGTACCCACGGCAGATCTCTCAACGCTGCACAACGGGCATGTTGCATCCGGATCTCACGGCAGTGTCACACCCATCTCAGGGTCCGGATCGGCGGTGAAAACGAATAACAAAGCAGATTGTGCATTATCTGTACCTGGTATGGTTGGTTCGGACAAATATCCCTCCAATCGGTAGATTCATTCCAAAAGGGCTGAAACCCGGAACAAGGAAGACGGTGTTGAGGACGAAGGGCACACTTCCTCCCCTGTTTTTTTCTTAGTGTGGTACCCCGGGTGGATGATAGCTCACACTGATCGCCCTCGGACGATGAATCTGGTACTTGGAGAAGAGAGAAGAGAGAAGAGAAAGGAGAAAAGAAAGAAAACAAGAAAAAACAAGAAAACCGACAAGGAGGGAAAGAGAAAAGAGAGAAATAAAGTAGGAAAACAAAGAGAAGAGAAAAATAAGAATAGGTAGCACGCTAACAAACAAACAGGGGAGGAAGTGTACGCAGTGAAAGCGTGAACTATAATTGGAGAGCGGTATGCAAAGCGGATTGGATTCATAATTCATATTCACAACTCTTGTTAAGTTGTGTCAAGCAATGCTCATGGCGCCGTTTTCCAGATAACCTCACATCATCAACGCTGGCTTTACCCTGGCTATATATCAGTTGTATCCTCCAGGACTGTAAGGCGTGAGTCGACATCATGCCCGATGGTTGTGAGAATTAGGGGCAAGAGCACACTGTCTCAACGGAATACTATAGGGAACCCCATTAAGGAGCCGAGCAGCCCCGAGTCCCCAAATGTGTAGCGAATGATACCTATTCTAATAAATTCAATATCTCGACCACAGAGAAAGTCTTACACTTTGCATACATGTGACATCGCCGAGACACACCAGCATGGGAATCAATAGACATGATCGCACTACGTAAGGGGAAAGATAGCACGCCGCGGCCCATGTCGAACCCATCAACCGTGATGCGTTTCTTAGAGTTTTGATGGCTAGATGGTCCGGCTTTCGATTTCCAACAAGTTGTGCGTTTCCTGAACAATTGATCCCCGGTGTTAGATCCGAGACTTATAATCAACACCCGCTTACTCTGTCCCTAGCTGGCCGCTTTGTCGCGGCTTACTGGTACGCAGAAATAAATAGATAAAAACCTCAAACAGAGCTTGACAACGAATAGGAGTTCAGCCACTTCAAAGCTGTTGCTAATGGAACGATAGAAGAAACAGATCGCATACTCGATCGATCCTGCCTGTGTTGATATCTGCTAACTTGCTGATGGGTGATGCCAGGATAGCTGACGGTGCCGCCTGATTGGACCGGAAACATCAGCTAACCAACCACCTTTTATTTCATACACACCTGACCGCGACCGCGTTCGATTATCACGGTACCTAATCAACCTGAGTATCACAGTACCTTCGATCTCTCAAACATGTTTGCGTTGGTCTCCAAAATCCCACGCGTATCGCCACTGGCGCACGTTCCCCCTCTCCATCGTCACTTCTCGGCCAAGGCAATCTACTCTTCCTTCCCCGCGACTCTGCACTACTACAGCCCGCACCGCGTTTCCAGCCTGTTTGATAACAAGGAGGCAGAGAGCCGCCCATATGATCTGCCAACCGAACGGGTCATTGTGGCGAAGGATGGTCTCGTGTACCCGGGCGTCAAAAACTTTGGTTCGTTCAGCCTTCCTGCCTTGCTTGTCCTTTGCGCCCAGTCTCGGCTTACCTGACGATTTCTTAGCCCTTGGACAACCAGTCTCAAACGGAGCCGAGTTTCGTCCAAACACTACCCCCATGCAGGAATTCACGCGAATGTTATATGACCAATATTATCTCGACGTGCAAGACGAAGGGAAACAGGTCGAGGAGCCGTACATGTACACCGTCTCCAAAGGCACCCCGGTGCCTGGTAATCTCCTGCTCATTCATGAGAAACTCGACTGGTTTTCTCTGCAACCTATGCGTGGCATGTCGCTTGATGGTGAGATGGCCCCAAGCCTATACAGCGTAGTCCGTGTCGTCCTAACAGCCTGCCCTGTAGATCTGAACCGTGCCCTAGACGAGTTCTATGACAAACATGCCGTGAAAGAGACTGCAGATGAATGGTTTGACAAGCACCCCTTCTTGGAGACCATAAACAGGGCCAAGGAGGATATGTGGATGGAAAAATGATGTGAACGCACCAGTCATAGACAAAGAAGATGCATGTACGAATACTTTACGTACTTAGACGGAATGGACGACTTCCCTCAATTAGAAGCCACTGCTTAAAAGTCATGCCATCCCTCTAGAGCATCCAAACCGACAACAGCACTCTGACCTTCCTTCCCCATCTACGACCAACGACCACCAACGTCCACAACCCCCCGGATCTCATCCACCCTCCAATCTAGGCCTACTCCAATCAACCAACCGCCCCCGACTCAACACCCCCCACGCAGGCCTCAACCTCAACCTCAACACAGCAAATCAGTAGGTCACCCTCAGACCAAGCGAATATCCCACCCCGGACAACCCCACCGTCCAGCCCCTCAGGATTTGGCACATAGCTTCCATCACCAGCACCAGCACCACACACACACACACCATACGAGATGCCACAGGAATGGGGGTAGGGACCAACCACATAGCATGGGAGCGGTGGGGGCCAGGGGGTCCAGGGTTACCGCACCGAAGGAGGGGGTGGGTCGCGATAGGATGGTTGCTGTGTGAACAGTGGCATCTAGACCGCGGCGGAGTGAGGGGATTGTTGTGCAGTGGTTCCGGCGGAGGGGATGGCGTTTGAGTTTTGGTTAGAGGAGGCTGTCGGGATGTGTGAGGGTGGTAGGGAAGCTTACGAGGGAAAGAACCAGGTCAGAAGAGGGCAGCCGTGGCGTTCTCATATCAATGCACCGGCATCAGTTCGGTTGAGGTAGCAGCCGGGGGGAGTACACATAAGTGGAGGTCTATTGTCTAGAGTATCATGCCCATGGTTCTATACGCTAGTATGTAAACCGGAAACCCTCCTAAATCACCATTAGTCGACCGAAAATGCCAACAGGAGTAGTAGCAAGACCTACCGTGTTCTCCAAAACGCCAACCCGCTTGCTCTGGGATCTATTGGCGCAGTAGAAGTGAACTGAAAGCGCAGCAACGACAGAAATCATCAGGATGTGCGACCTAGACGTCCGTTAGCGCGTGGAGGTCAACTCGAACGTAGAGAGGACATACCCGATGGACACCCAAACAGCAGTGGTATACGTCGGCGCCTCAAAGTTCCGCACGATGAAACTCCCGGCAATGCCGCCCGCACCATTGAACATGGTACACGCCGCGGCAGTAAACACACGCTTCCATTGCCTGCAAAACCCAAGTTAGTTTTGGCCCCTGACCACAAACGCCGCGTCTCCACATACCCAACAACATTGTTTGCTTGGTACGCCGTCAAGGCGGCCCAGTTGGCCACGTAGGCGCCCGTCGCAAGAAAGACGCCAAAGTAGCGCGCCCCCGAGTTGCCCGCAAACCCCAGCACGGCAAAGCCAGTGATGAGGCAGATGGCATTGAAGGTGATGATGGGCGCGCGGACCCGGAACTTGTCGGCGTACCACGACGAGATTAGAACCGGTACAACAGCGTAGTAATACGGCGGCGCCGAGAGGATGATGGCGGCATTGGAGGAGTAGCCTAGGCCGTTCTGTAGAATGATGGGCACAAAGTAGGCCAGCGCAGTCGACACAATGTTCTGCATGAAGAAGAGCGAGGCGAAGGCCCAGATCTTGAGGTCCTTGGCGTGAACGAGCACCTTTTTGAGCTCAAACTCCTGCGCGACCAGGTCGCCACGGTC
The DNA here is from genome assembly GCA_017139535.1 of Trichocladium uniseriatum. Classification (NCBI taxonomy): domain Eukaryota; kingdom Fungi; phylum Ascomycota; class Sordariomycetes; order Sordariales; family Chaetomiaceae; genus Trichocladium; species Trichocladium uniseriatum. The sequence continues at coordinate 987,526 of WOUO01000007.1, read as the reverse complement.
CGACTGGATGCGCTTGGACACGATGGCGGCCTCTTCGGGCGTCAGGAAGCGGAAGCTGTGGTGCGAGTTCTCGGGGAAGTCGACCATCCACCAGTACGTGACAATGCCGATTACCGCGGTGCAGAGACCTTGCACGACAAACATCCACTGCCACCCCGCAAGACCGCCTCGCCCGTCCAGGCGGTTCAGGCCGTAGTTGACCAGGCTGCCCGTCGCGAGCACAATGACCTCGCCGCTCTGCATAAAGGCGAAGCGCAGCTGCTGCTCCCGGCGCGGGTACCACGTGCTGATGAGGTAGGCGAGGCCCGGGAAGATGCCCGACATGGCGGCACCCAGCAGGATGCGCAGGACAATCATCTGCTGCCAGGTGCGGACGAAGCCGGTGCACAGGGTGATGATGCCAAAGGCGAGGGTGATGGCGCTGAACCAAACGCGGGGGCCGAGCAGGCGCACGGCGATGGTGGAGGGCAGCTGAAAGACGATGCTCGAGATGGTGAAGATGAAGATGGAGACGGAGAAGCGGTTGCCGTGGTCGAGGCCCAGGTCGGACAGCATGGACGTGACGGCGGCGCTCGAGAGCACGCCGCTGTCGAGCAGATTCAGGCTGCACAGGATGCCGGCGATGGTGCACAGGCGCAGGTCCACCTTGCGGCGGATACGGCGCTCGACGGCATCGTCGTCCGGGCCGGCGGCGGGGGCAGTGCCGGCGGCCACGGCGTCGTCGTCCACTTCATAGACGGTCTCGGCAGCGAAATCCCGGTCGGTGGGGTCATTGGCGTGTTTACCGGGCTTGCCCTGGTCTTGGCCGCCTGTTTTCTGCGGCGCCGACGACACGGTTGGCTCGGCTGAGGCCGACATTCTTCCCTAATCGGGATTCGTGGTCGAATTGCCCGGCTTGTCGGTGTCAAGACATGATGCATCCCCGAGAAGCAGAGAGACGGGCTGGAAGCTTTAAAGGGTCGCGTGTCGGGACAGGGATTGTGGGGCGACGTTGCCGCCCTCGGGTATCCATCGGCCTTGCTCGCCCGCAGCGGTTCGACCGACTCCGGTGCTTGAAATGCTTACGGAGTATAGTTATTGGCTGACTAATTTGCTGCGTTGCTACGAAGAGAACCATTCAAAGTCAGACGATTGAATGCCGTGGAACTGCAAAGACACAACGAGACTAATGAGCCCGACGAGAAATGCCGGCCACTGTCCCTCTCCAAGTTGGTGATTTGTTGTTGCTTATTCAGGAAGCTGAGGAAAACTGTGCGTTCAGTCACATGCTTTCCCCCGCGCCCCACGTGACCCCTCGCCTTCCGAAAATATCTCCGAGGATGAATGAGCACCGCCACAAGAACGCCACAAGAGAACAAGTATGCCACCCCCTAACTCCTTAAAGCAATGGCAATTGTAAACAATCTTTGGTTGAATCAAATGTGCCGGTTATTGCAATATAATTCAACCAATAACGGATGATGCAGTTTTCCGTTGGACAGAGTTGCGGCTGTTGTTTCAGCCACACTGATAATTGATTCTGCTTCAACTTCCGTTCTGAAAGTGAAAACCCGACCTAAGAACGGTGACCATCATGTCGCCCCTCTACACCCAAGATCCCCATGAGGATGAGGTAGAGTGTTCTTCTCTTCCACATTGGTCAAGATAGACGACTTACTAACTCAACTGTAGGGCAACACCCGAGCCCCGAGCACAGATGGCGTAGAACACACTAAGAGTTGGTTTGTCCAACTCTTGGCAGACGTCCCCGGCGTCGTAACCAAGATATATACCGTTAGCCGTGTCGTGTCATGGCTCGAGGCCTAAAAGGATCAAGCGACCACCACGGGCGCGGCATTTGTCTTCATCGTGGGGACTCGTCATCGTGGCCTTGGCCGCTCTTCAGACCCAGGTTCTGGCTGCCCAGGCGCAGCTCAGACTCCGTGAGTTCAAGGCCCGGGAGAAGCTCGAGGACAAGGTCGGTTCCACTTCACTCAAAGCTCGACAAGATTGAGTTTGCTAATCTTGACGATGTCTGCAGGACATGATCATCGAGCTCAGCAGAATCAGGGCTGAGTTGCAGATCGAACTTGCTAGAATCAAACTCAAGCAGGACATCGAGCTCGCGAGAATCAAGGCTCAGACTGAAGAGCATTGATCCAACCCCACCACCTACACGGTCTATGGCGGGCGGAGAGGAGAGTGGGAAAAGTCGAACAAAAACAAGCATAGGGGTACCTAGCGAGGCCACTCATCTGCGGATAGGTCTAAAGAGATGGCACTGAGACTGTCAACGCCCAAATCCGCGTCCGTTGCGTTTCGTAAACTTTCTTTAGTCGTCCACCCTTGTTGCTTTTTGCTCTCTGACCTCAAGACAGTTGCGAACCTCGCGACATCACCCCTCATCACCTTCGTGGTTGAGCTCTAGAATTTGATGGAAACTCGAGCGTAATGATGTCGTCATCATCAGCTTGTCAGCCACGCAACGCCGGCATCACCTGAACTTCCCGGCCGTCACTCGGCCCGGGAACAGCCAACTCGGGTTGCCGAGTACGAAATCGCACACGCCATTCTATACTGTGTGTAACCGGGCCTGCATTGCACACCTCGCCAAAGGTCGTCAATGAAGAAGGGTGTTGCGTGGGCAACTCAGCAGACACAGCAAAAAAATCATGACGTTTTCAAACAAACCTGAACAGCCACACCCCCTTCAACGCCAGAAAAAAGCATCGTTTGTGCTCCGATTCGGACGGCTTATTCTGAAGCCAGAGAAGTCCAGCCCCACCAACACTTTTGACAGACTCCAACAGCGGGGCAACACAATTACCTCAGCCAAGCGGCAAGACTTTTAGCCTTGGGCTCCGTCTTTGTTGTTCACGGAAGTAGGGCGATGGTCGGTCATAGGGAGCAGTACCCCGACGGCACTGAAACCCGAAGCTTAGTTGCGGGAAGTGGAGAGGCTAGACTGCTTGAGCATGTTTGTTTCAAGCTAAGGCCGATAAGCGGGGATATTGAGGATTCAAACGGCCGGCCAGGAGTGGTGGTTGTGGTTTGGGCCAGAATTATCACCCCTTGCAAGTAGGCTTACCTTTCTCCGGCATAACCTTCGTAACCCTCTGGCAATGTCCACACCCGGAATGGTCGATAGTGCTCTGTGGTGTTACGGGAGGGGTATGCTCGACTAGTACTACAACTAGTCTCTGGTCGCGATGGTGTAACAAAGCATCACGTTACCAGAATGTTTCAACGCGGGGGAGGCAACTGCCGGGTGATGACGGTGAACAAGGTCCCGGCGCTACGGCGCGTGCCGTCCGCGCCCGATTGACGTGAGCCAACGCTGCTTGCTGGCCAATCTAAACCGTGCTGATTCCCTGAATCAGTCGATGCCGAGACGGACCGATGACGAGCGACAGGGGCAAGGCCCGGGAGGGGTCAGGGGCGACGGGGCTCGTCACTTCATGCGGAGGAACGGTAATCGACGACGGTTTTGCAGCTCGTATCGTTGCGCATGACGATCGATGAGCCATTTAAAAAATCAATCGAGGAAGGGTTCCTGTCGATGAAGCTGATGAGGATGTTCGCCTGGGTGATTGCTCTCCTGCAAGCAAAAGGGTGCTCTTGAAGAGGGTTCCCTGTCTCGTCCAACAAAGTCAAATCGGAACCGGGATCAAGTTCCAACCTTTATCGAGCTCATCGGGGATCGTAAGCAAGCATGCCGCTGCGTTCACCGCGAGAGCTGCCCGCCCAGAGCGCCTCTCCTTGTTTGCGAGGCTCGCTAGGGCACCGTTGAGTCGCATGTGGCTCAGCGGTTGGGGGCTATGATCTTGGCAGGCCGACGTGTGCCGAGTTCCGGAGATCTGACAAGAGGCGGAGGCCCTCGGACGACACGTGGGTTGGGTGTGGTTTCCGAACCCCAGAAGCTGCAGTTGACAGTTGACTCGCGATTGCTACAAATATCCCGACGTCGGCAACGAGTCGCGACGGTCCGATCGACGCGTTAAGGAGCATCGACTGGAGAATGGGAATGAGCTTGAGTCGAGCAGCACGTCCACCGCTAGACTGACGTTGTTGGAAGAGCGGCTGTTCGGGTTGATGAGAGACCCAAGGTTTGATTTTTTTTGCAGCGGAGAAAGCTCGACCGGCAGGTGACACGGTGTGACTGGTGATTCGCTGCGGGCTGTTTGGCAGAGATTGGCTCGGGTATGACGGCCGTGGAGGTGATCGACATTTTGGCCGGCACAGTGCGATTCATGCACCCGTCAGGTAGAGAGTACATGGCATGGAGAGGGATGAAGAAGCTCACCCCCGTTGCGTCAATAGCCTGGCGGTGACCACCTGGGAGTGGGTGAGAAGGACGGATCGTGGAATTCCACGGGCCGGCATGGGCCGATAGTTATTCTTGAGAGGTCGGGATTTTCTGGTAGCAGCTATTTTTCCGTTTCAGCGGTGAGCTTGTTCCTGTCGTCGATCCCTCAGGCTTTCGTCCGGGAATAGGCTGCGAACGGTAACATCAACACCGTCCTGGCTTCGTGGATTCTCGCAGGCATTTCGGTGGTTTGGTTTGCGGGACCTGTAACCTCAGCCGCCCCAAGTCTAACCAAAGAACAAATTTTGGATTTATTGAAATCGTGCATCGTGGCCCTTCGGCGGCTGGACGGGTACATTGTCCAATGCCAGACAAGGACGTCGGATCGCGGGGGTCATCAAACCCTTGCTGGCCGGCGGCCGGGGAGCGAAGTGGCTGGTCAAAACGTCAGTCGGGAAAAAGGTGACACAACAGCTTACTTATGACATAACAAGCCATCGCTGGGAGCCAGTCAGGCGTCGTGCACTCTCGGCGTTGACCCTGTCTTAGCCTTCCGAAACCCGGCCGCACAGCTCGTTCCCTGTGCGAATCTGGAGAACAGGACTCAAGGCGTTGCAGCCACGTCTGAAGATTTCCGAACATTGCCTCAGGAGGACACAGTGCGCCTCGCTTCTTCCAGGGTCCAGTCGGTCTCGTGCTGTTGGTGCCTGGGTTTCTCATTCGTCGGTGGCGGCGGGGTAAACGCTGGGATTGCCGCCTGCCAAAACAGGGAACGTCGACGTTGCAAGCTTCATCGACTTTGGGTCTCTGTCACGGCGGCCGTCGGTGTTTGTGGCACGGGCGATTTTGCTGACATCGGCGGCAGCCTGACCCGCAACTCTTCAGGGCTGACGGCATTAGGCGGACGCTGGCCTTAAATGCTGCTGTTTGCATATCTATCGCCCAATACAGATACGTGAGTACGAAGTACGGGTTTCGGTTGCGGCTCCGGATGCCATCAAGAGTGCTGACCTGACGTCTGATGCGATGGGTGCAGGAAGCGGGAAAGAATGCGTCGTCTGCAGGGGAGGCGGAAACGTGGTGAAGCGGGCGGATCCATTTTTGTTGCACTTTTGGAATCCCATTCTCCGCAATTTTCTGGCAACCCCTGCTGTCCTTTTGCATTTTGGGGGTCCAAGAGACCCGCCGCTGGAAGCCAATCAACGCGGCCAACTCTGGTGTCATGGTGCCGATCGCCGACCGCATTAGCCGAATCTGGTTGCTAGCTACTCCGGTTTGTACCCAGTGCCTACACCGTATCGAGAACGTACACGTGGGTTTCTCTCCCTGGGGCGGGCAGGCCACAGCATCTCCTCATCGCCCATCACAGTGGGCCAAGGCGGCCAAGGTGCAGGCTGAGAGAAACGAGACATCGGTTTGGCAAGACCCGACGCCTTCTCCGGCGCCGCGGTACCGCGAACGCCAAACTCCACGCTTCCATCGCTGTCGCCGTTTCCAGAAACCCTTCTTCCGCTTCTTTCGGTTGCTTTCGGTTCGGACCTCGTGCAGCCCGAGTTTGAAGCCTCTTCGCCCTAAATAGCCTCAGTGCTGCGACCGTGCTGCGTGCAGAGGCCGGCCGACTCGCAAACCTTTTGTCGCTCCCACCGATCGACATCCCGCTTTCCACAGACAGCCTCCCCAAACAAGTCCCGGTTCTCCGCTCCTGTGACCACACCGAGGGCAACTTTCGCAACCAGTCGCCGCCCAGTGCAGCAAGGCACAGGTTGCTGATCGCGGCAGTGGAAACAGGTCATAGAATCACCGGAACCGACTCCTGACCAGCCCCCATCCACTGCCCAACGACTCCACCTCTCGCTGCCCTTTCGCTCCCCTTCTGGCATTCTCCCGACCACAAGAGTCCACCGAGGTTTTGCACACAGCAATTGCCCAGCAGCGCCGGATTTCCCCGTCGCTCTGCGTTGTCCTTCTTTTCAGCTTCTTTTCAGCTGTCCGACAGCCGTACGGTTTTGGTGAACCGGCCGCTTTGCCTTGTTGGGTGGTTGACAGCTTGACACAACTTTACCCAAGGAGCCCCCAGGACTGGTTCCTCGTCCGCCCCAGTGCCCCACGACTCCACGAGGAGAACCGCGACCTTGACCCACGGACCACCACTGCCTCGCCGTCTTTTGCTCTACCCCTCAGAGTTTCCGCTCCCAGATTTGCACCCCGACTCCTCGTCCAACCCCCAACCGCCCGAACCCTACACCCGCGTCCACGATCCGCCAGCTCCGACTCTGCGACCAACTCGCAGCCCGCCGCCACCCAGATTGACGAATGGTGGCGACAGCCGCCTTGCTGGGTTGACAGCGAAGGAGGAGCAGGATATTTTTGCTCATATGTTCACGGCGTCGCTTGCTCTTTACTACTCAAACCTTTTGCGCGCCCGTTCACAACCTTAATCGACCGACCGGTCACCACCTACCTCGCCGCCTACCGGCACCACCCATAATCCATAATGGAAGACGCCAGTCCGCACAAGGCCACAAGTCCGGACTGGTCGGATTCATCGGGGTCAATCGACCAACCCATCCACGCGCCGATTCCCGTACGACCGCCCCTACCGAGCCGCAAGAGCAGCGGCACCATGATCGTTCCCCGCGATTCGACAGACGTTGGACCGATTGAGCTGCATCTCGGACCAAACGACGTAAGGGCCATGAGCCCAAGACGAACGAGCGAGGACATCGAAACCCTGGGCAAAGAAGCGCGAGAAGAGCTGCAAAGGTGAGTCGGAAGCTGATGGGGAGCACTCACCGCTCGTCGACAACCTTTCTCAAGGCTAGCGGCTAGCGCAAGAAATGGGAATGGCACCAGCTGACACGCGCCAAGACACGCTCGAGCGTTGCAAGACTCCCTCGTCACCCTCTTCAACCGGATAGAAGCGGTCAAGGAAGAGCACGACAAACTCGACAGCCACAACAAATTTCTACAAAAGTACATCGGGGACCTAATGACGACGAGCAAGATCACGGCCTCGAGCAGCCGGGCCAAGAAATGACCTGCCAAGGACCTCACCTTTTTCTTCTGTTTATTTAGGACGGGGACGGGATTCGATAGGGGGGATGATTTGGGAACCACGAAGCGAACCTACGAGGGCATGCCGGCCGAGCACGTCCCAACACATCACTGTCATCTGGCAAGAAGCCGCGAAAACCTCGACAAGGCCACGGTCGATTTTCCTGGGGAATTTACACTGCCCGCTGCAACATTTGGTCGATGGCAGTGGGGGAGCAGCAATTTCGATGACAACGACGGATGGGCATCGGTCTGGAGTTTGGCTCGACTTTCGGTTCAATTCATCGGGCGTCGGAAAGCACGGAGCTCGAGGGTACCAACGTAGGGCTCTTCTCAACGCCCGAGACCGACACATTTTTGACTTGTTACAGTTGCACTGGGACTGCGGGATTGGAGTTTTTGTGCGCGCGAATTTGTTTGATACCGACGAAAGACGTTTATACCACTGCGCAACTCGATTCGGCGGTGTTGGGGAGGGGGGCAGACAAAAATTCACCCGGGTACGCGCTCCTGAGGGCAGGGCAACGGGATACCACTGGCGATCGAACTCAGCGAGCGGGGATTTGGATGGAAAGCATTTGTGCTACACTACATTACAAGGCGTTTGGCCGCGTCGGCCGGAAGGGGTTGCATCTTTTTTTTATTGAAAGGGGAACGAGCGCATGCACCCTCATCCCACGATTGCTTTTACTTACTCCTTAGCAGCCGATTGTGTAAATAGGGAACAACAAACCTCTTTTAGTCACCCTCGAGAAGCAGCAAAAATGCGCCAAGATGACAACAACCCAATGAACCTACCCCGGTGCCTGCCCGTTTTGCGGGATAGGATGGGATGACAAGCAAGCTCTGAGTCGTAGAGGAACGGGCCCCCTTTTGCCACCTCGTGTCAGCGTTCGGGGAAGCCTGGGCTGGGGTTCGTGAAGCCGGGATGGATGCCTCCGCCCCTGACTGACGTCAGAGGAGGTCAAGGCTGGCCGGGGACTCGGTGAGACGGCCTGCAATCCGTGGACCAACGGGCAGCCTTGCCCGTCGATCTTCTTTTTGCATGCAGCGTGCACATACCTCTCCTCATGTGTACCGTTCCCAACCGCGCAACGGATTGCAACGAAATCTTGTTCCGGGACCAACCCCCCAACCACTTTGGTCCCGTCCCGTCAAAGTAGAACACATCTAACGCCAGGTCAACTAGGTGAAGGAGGTAAGCACGGATAATGCCCACACCGCAATCTTCCGAGTACCCTTCCGCTCGAAGTTTGCCTTGCCATGTGCGCTGCCGGCCGGGGTTTGCCTCCGGCAAGATTTTCCCCACATTCCCGTCCCGTTCCTGACGCAACGAACGAGACGGAGGTTCGCCCACATCCGCGTGTGTGTTAGTGGATCCAATGTCCGATCAACGTCTGAAAACTGCTGAGTTGTGAGTGGGTTTTTGATACGTGTTTCGAAACATTTTGAGACAGCGGCGACTTGGATCATGATAATCAATTACTCACACCAAACAACGCAACCAAGCAAAAGACTGTGGTGCGAATATGGGCGCGCTTACGCCCCTTGTGATGCATACCCAATCATCATCCCTTTCAGAACAAAGCCCGTGTGGCGCAATTGGTTAGCGCGTCAGACTTTTAATCTGAATGTTGCGAGTTCGAGTCTCGCCATGGGCGGTTGGTATTCGAGGGGTTGGTTGGCAGCTCTTTTTGGGTTTCGTGTGGGTTTCGTGTCTTAAACCTTGTAATAGCTTACAATAACCTTGCATTTGCGTTCCGTTTGTTTTCAGTCGTTATATTTGCCCTCGCCTTGGAACTGTGGTCATGTCTTACACGTTGCTGGTCAGGGGGTATCCCACGCTCAACTTAGTAGGCAACCATGGAAAGCATCCTGGGTTCCATTGCAGTGATATACATTGACACGTCGCAATCACAGCGATCTCGGACAAGAAAGAGGGTTGCTTCAATGCATCCCTGAATATCATCCACCATTCCAGGCAGCTGATTTGCGTATGGATGGTCAGGGGGGCAACTTTTTCGCACTGCACGTGCATAAAAACTGTCTCCTCGGTTTGACTCTCGATAAAGCCTTTCTCCGTCATGTTGTTTGTTCTAAGCAGGCACTGTCCAGTACACGGCTGCTCTCGTAGGCTTGGCTAAACTTCGGTTCTCTGAGTAGAAATGCCTCCTTTCCCCAGACGAATTCTGCTATCTGATGACTCTCTCGGTTCAAAGTCCCGCGTCACTGACACTTGACGGCCGAGGGAGCCCCTGTCCGCCATTTAAACATGAAAGAAAATGTATTAGCTTCGAGTTGATATTCTCCTAAACTATGATAAGACTTCTTGAACATCATGTTGTTGAATGGTCACACAGTCCATTTCCGCAACTTGGACCCTCCAAGTCACCATTGGGGCAGAGACACGAAGCCTGAGACAAGTCTCATTTACTTTGACGAAATAATCGATGTTGGGGTATACTTCTTTATTTTATTACATCAAAGATATGAAAGAACCAATACAACGACTTGAATGACTTGTTTTATACTCGCGGTGAGACTTGACCTCAGAGGGTACTTGTTTGACAATGATGACCATGGTAAGTTATTCTAGGAACATTCAATATGAATGTCCTATGCTGACATAGCCACCATATTATTAAGACGAAGTACACTTAGGCAGATCTGTAATACGCTAGCTACGATTAAACATTCGTACATGCATTATGATGGACTAAGAAGAACAGGCCTGACTTGGTTCCATGTATGTACACTACTCAATGGTTTCATGTGGCCGAAACTGCCGTGCACCACCAGTTAGTGGATCAACTAGCCATTGCTTTGAAGTTTAGTTTGAACCTTCACTGTGTTTAGATTCTCGAATTCAGTTCACTAGCCGCTTTGTGACTGCATATCAACGATGCCAGGGCGTGACCTCGAGCAGAACGAAATAACCAAACCAACGTGCTCAACCTTCAATTTAATGGCAGAACAATCGATACTTCTCTCCCAAGCTCCCAAAGAATCACCAAAGCTCATCTCCAATTCCATGAATCACAAACAAGCCAGAAAAGAAGACTTACACCCAAGCCAGCCAATCACCGCCATCCATTCTCTGCAGTCCTTCACCAATGTCGAATCAAACCTCACCCCCAAATTCGTCATCGCTCCCTGCCCGTCACGGCATCCACAGTCCCCGATCCTACAACAACAGCGGGCGCAGCGGCAGCAACTGCAGCAGCGGGGCCCGCCACCCCGGCGATGGCGTGCTGCTGCCCGTGCGGGCCGCGGGCAGCCGCCCACGAATTTATAGTGGACCCCCGCCGCCCCCGGCGGTGGCGATGACAACCTCCAGGGAATTTCCGTCGCCAAGCCCGCTGTTCGAGTCACCTCACTCCTCAGCATCACCAGACTCATCAACGCCGGAGTTTGAGTCGGATCCACCACCGCTCGTTTTTTACTCGCGGTACGTCTCGCTGCCGTGCACACCACCGACGCCACCCGTCGACGAAGAAGAAGACGACGACGACGAAGGGGGTTGCGATTGCAGGCCTGGAAGCTGTGGTATTTCCCAGGAGAAGAATAGGAGGACGAGAAAGAAGATGGCGGCGGATTCGGCATCGCGCTCGCCCCAGCGAAGTGGAAGCGATGATGGTGCTGCCGCTGCAGCGGAACGGAGGCCGCTCTTGGCGGGTACTGGTTCCGGCGCGGAGGTAGACCGCGTCGGTGAGGAGGAGGTGGTTGTCGGGGGCGGCGCGGGGACGTTCAAGCGCAACCTGGGCGCCGTCGAGGCGTTTGCAATTGTTATCAGTATTGTTATTGGCAGCGGCGTGTTTACTTCGCCTGGGTCGATCGACACCAACGTGCCGTCGCCGGGTGCTGCGCTGGTGGTGTGGTTCGTTGGCGGGATCCTGGCGTGGACGGGGGCGAGTACCATGGCGGAGCTGGGAACGGCGATTCCGGGGGAAGGTTGGTCTATTTGCAAGGCACCTATGGGCTGGAGCGGAATGAGATTGCTGACAGTGCTGCAGGCGGAGTGCAGCCGTATCTCAAGTACATCTTTGGCGATGTGTTTGGGTTCTTGGCGGCGTGGACTTGGGTGGTCGCCGTCATGCCTGCAACGCTGGCCATCCTGAGCATCGTGTTTATTGAGAGCATCTACTCGGCTGCGGGGGTGACGGGTCAAGGCGACAGGATCGAGCACAAGCTCCTGTCGATTGTGGTGCTGGCTTTCATCGGCGTGGCCAACTCCATCAGCACCAAGGCCAGCACCCGACTGAACAACTTCTTCGTCGCCACCAAGTTTGTCACGATAGCTGCGATTGTCGTGGCTGGTGTTGTTGTGGTTGCTCTCCAGCTGGCAGATCCCAATCGGGAGGTTGGCGGGCGCGACTGGGCGACGAAGCCGTGGTTCGGGTACCGGGACAGCGTCAATCCTGATGGTAGCATCACACACTGGGCTGATCTTGGGCAATGGGACATGTTTGGACACCTATCGGCTGCCCTGTATGCTGCCTTGTGGGCGTACTCAGGATGGGACAAGGTGGGTTGGGCAACTTGAACCCTTCCTTCTGACTTTAGCAGCAAAGCTGACCATGTTCAGGCCATTTACATCTCGGCAGAGCTTTCGGCACCGGCCCGTCAGCTCCCTCTCGCCATCAACACCTCCATTCCCTCCATCATCCTCTGCTTCATCGCAGCAAATGCGGCCTACTACATCCTGTTACCCTGGGATGTAGTTTCGACAACGGACAGTGTCGCTGTGGTACGTCTAAGCACAACCCCGATTTAAATTGCCCGTTTCTGTTACTAACGAACCGGTCCAGACGGCCATCACCCGGCTCCTTGGCCCTGCCTTCGGTATTGTAGCCGCCATCTTCATATGCCTCGTCGTTGCAGGCTCGTTGCTTGGAAACTCGTTCGTCGCCGGCCGCATGGCCGTCGCCGCGGCAAACCAAAACTGGCTCCCCCGCCTACTCGGTGTGGTTGGCCGTGTCGGTACCGAGCAACAGCGCCTGAGCACTCCAGACGAACATGACCCTCAGAAGGCACCCGAGTCAGATGCCCCCGTCAACGCCATCATCCTCTCCACGGTACTCTCGGCGTTGTACATTCTGCTTGGCAACTTCCGCGCTCTCTTGACATTCAACGGCCTGGGAGAGTACACTTTCTTTTTCCTGACAGTCCTCGGCGCTATTATTCTACGATACCGTGAGTCACATCTGGAGAGGCCTTACAAGCCTTTCATTTTGATTCCCATCACCTTTGCGTTGGTAAGCGGGTTTGTGGTCATTCGTGGAGCTGCGTTTGCGCCAGCGCAGGCTTTGATTCTGGCTGGGCTGTGGTCTTTAGGATTGGTCTTCTATTGGATTCGGAGACGCCTCCAGGGGCAAGATTTTGACTAGAGCGTTTTTGTTTACTACCTTTCTGTTGGGCTTTAGAGAAGTAGGGTGATGGAACTAGTAGGATCAAAGTCAAGGTTTGTCTTGCATGCAAAGCCAAGGGAATAAATAATCACCTAGATTCCGCATGCATGGCCTTATCCGTCTCAGCTCGCTCAGAATTAACCTGCATTTACCCCTTGCTTAGGACTAGACAAAGTACACGTCTATTTGCCCATTTATAACATAACCTAGCATGTATTCCCAGCAGCACACCTTTCGAGAGGATAAGGAATTGTCACTCACTGAATACCTACGTATATCATTCGCTTTGAGGTTAAGAAGTCACACGCAATCCTAGAAATTCACTTTTTCTGACAAAATAAACATGGATACCGCCTCAAAGCTAGATAGATGGAAGGAAATGCATGGGTGGAACATGGTCTACGAAGACATCACCACACTTGAGGTCATCTCTGGAGGAGGATCGACCCAGGGTTAGGGATGATGCTGGGATTACCCCTCTCACAAGGAAGTCAATAACCGGGATGACCGAGGAATACAGCTCCTCTGAACCCGGAGACGAAAAGGGGCATCCCGCATCTTCACAACGGACCTTGGGCACGCGCAAGTCAACGAACCACATCATGTCCCTACCCGCCCTCCCGCGGCGGGCCGCGTACATCACGCTCAACGCCCCGCAGCGCCGGAACGCGCTCTCCCTCGGCGAGCTGCGCTCCCTTCGTGACCAGCTCATCAAGCACAACACATCGCCGACCACAGGTCGAACCCTGCTCCTCCCACCTTTCAAACCCTCGGTCCTCTCCCAACTCGAACAGTCTCACGCCAACCTCTCAGCCAACCCAACCACGAACAAGACATCACGCGACGACTACGACTGGCTCGTCTCTTCCCGCGCCTTCGCCGCCGAGCGTGCCTCCCTCCCCTCCGTCCTCGTCCTCGCCGCCCACGGCCCCGTCTTCAGCTCCGGCCATGACCTGCGCGAGCTGCGCGCCCTGCCGCCGGCCCAGGTCTCCGAAACCTTTGCGCTCTGCGCCGAGGTCATGTCGCTGATCCGGCGCAGCCCGGCACTCGTCGTGGGGCGCATCTCGGGGCTAGCAGTGGCGGCGGGGTGTCAGCTGGCGCTAACGACCGACCTACCGATAGCGCACGCCGATTTGGTGCGGTTCCGGCTGCCGGGGGCGGGGTTGGGTTTGCCATGTTCGAGCCCCGTGACGGCGGTGAGTCGGCGGTTGGGGAATGCACGAGCGTTTCGGATGCTGGCGACGGCGGAGGACGTGGGGGCGGACGAGGTGGCGGATACCGTACGGGTGGTGCGCGGGGGGAACGGCTCCGAGGAACGGATACGGGTGCTGGACAGGGAAGTGGGGTCGACGGTGGAGAGGCTGATCGGCATGTCTCCGCAGCAGAACGCCATGGGGAAGTGGGCTTTTTGGACCCAGGCCAGCCTGACAGGCCATGATTACGTCGGTGCGGATGGAGCGGAGGTCGAGGGAAGCGGTGGAGATGGGTATCATGATGCGGTTGGTTGGGCGGGGAGAGTGATGGCGCTGCATGCGAAGAGCGAGGATGCCATGGAAGGAATGGATGCGTTTCTAGAAAAGAGGGAACCCGTATGGTCTGGGTTTGGGGGTTAGGTTGTCGGATACCCGCATGTGTTGATCATCAGCAGTTGATGATCTCCGAGTCCCGAGCCCGGGCGATCCGACGGTGACATGCCGCTTTCCCATGCCAGTGTCAACGAAGCTTGAATCATACGATTGGATCCTTCCACTGCAAAATGCAGGATCGAAATAGAAAAATTGAATGGGCGAGTTGTTTGGCTGCTCCTTCCAAGATAGGTGCCCGCTGCAAACTCTGTTCAGTCCGGTTGGTAGCTCCTTCTCTGTCCAGGTAGATTGTGATCCAAATTCTTGCTCACCCATTGTGGGATATTCTTTCCAGATTCCTCGTTCTTTGTCAAGAAAAAAACTGGTGTAGTCCCGCAAACTCCAAGATTCTGTTGCACTCACAGTCCCGGGCGAACTGCCAAATCCTTGTCAGTCGATCATTTCAACCCCGAAGCTGTTGTCCCGAATCGACACACACGGCATCGGCGTCAATGTGTCAACTTGAGCTTGAGTAAAAAGCATCAGATCGCCAGAAGGCCGGGGCCATTCAGCCCAACAACAGGTACAGCCCGCTGCGCGCTCGCCCGTTTCTTGTTTCTTCCAGTTGATGAACACCTGAATCCGGTGCCAGAGACTGACAAAGCACCTCGTACCCAGAGACCGAGTAAGTCTGGGTCAAACATGGGTTTTTGCTGCAGTGCTACCCACTATCTTGGAAACAGGCGTCAGCAGGTCTTGAGTACTTGGTACCCTCGCAGTTCCGAAGACGGGTCATGTGAGTGAAACTGTCTGCTCAATACTGCAAGACAATGCTTCCATCCACGAAGTACGAAGGAAGCTGTGGAGATAGGTGAAAAGCAGACGTCTGGAGTTTCACTCATGAATTGAATCACGAGGCGGCAGGAGGAATAACCGAACTCAATAGTGTCAGTCAAACTCTGGCTCCGATCCCTGGCCACGGCGACCCAGACGAACATTGCGTGCTCAACAACATCCATCCTGCCCAATAGCCTTTCGCTACTTTTGTCCTCATTCCAACTCGATCGCCACCTTCAATCAGGCCACTAGTTGCAACAAAGCCCCGCACACCCCGCTGCGACAGGCCCGTTTTATGCCACCCCAACATGTCGTGGAGGCTCGATCGGGCGACGGCATGCTCCTGGGACGCCAATCTACGCGGCGATCCCAACGCATGCGGCTGCTGCAATTTCGCCTGGGGCTGCGTTGCCTCAGGCACTTCGTTCCTGGCGCGGGTTCCTGTATCTTCAATGGCTACCTCATGGAGATGGAGACTCAACCCCTGGCAGGGTTGGGCCAGAATTGGGTCTCGGAGTAACCGAGCACCCACCCAAACTCGACGATGGGCCACTGAGCTGCAAGTAACTGGGATATAAACAGCGGATGCGGCTGGCCGACAGCCTTGGCTTTTTGAGGTGTGTTTGACAGTGTCACGTCTCCAGAATCCAGGCTCACTAGGCTCCCAGGTTACATGTCTGCATGCACCGTATGGGAGACGACTGACCAATGGCAGTCTTGATGGACAGTCAATCCACAATCCCTCGTGCAATCCTGAAGGCTTTGCGTGATGGTTCCGGATCAGCGATGCCGCCACCTGCAATCAAGCGCCGTCTTGCCCTTGCTGTTGGTGTGACTGTGTGTGACTGTGTTGGGCTCGACGCCTTGCGAGGACAGGCGGCCAGACCTTGCTCCATCGGATTGATTTCAGTCTGATCCGACGACGAAAGTTGAGACGGCAGAGAGACGAAGGGTTGCTTTCGGCCTCGAGGACTCGGCAGCCGGCTCCTGCTGCAAGTCTCCGACCACGGCCACTCAGCGCCTCAGTTCTGGGACCCAGCAAGGGACCTCGACGGGCTAGGACGGCAGCTGTCGCGGCGAGCCAAGTCTCGGCGCATGGGTGCTTTCCTCGATTTGGCCGCCGCCTGCAGCACATGAAGGGTTCGAGAAGGAAAGATCCGGGGATTGCGGGCCTTGCAAGTGTACCCCATGGGCCATCTTCGACTCTGCAGCGTCACGGTTGACGTGGGCCGACTTGACGGAACCGCAAGCCAAGTTCTCCGGAGCACCAGCGGGGCAGATTGCTCGATTGGGTTGGGACGATCTACGATTTGAGAGTGGTGCGGTACGAGGCTGCGGATGGTAGCAGCGCTAGCAGAGGTGCCACCCAAAAACGTGCAGGCGGCGCGAGACGCAATGGTACCCAGGTTACCTAGTCCCCGCGGGAACCCACAACAGGGGCTAGACCTTGCAGCATTGTTGGCGGAAGGATCACGCGCATCTGATTCGGGTGGGATGCAGCGCTGTGGCCAATATTCGCTAAGCAGGCACTGATCGCGGTCAAGCCGAGACTTGTCCCAGGGGTTCGGGAAGAGGCCCTCCCATGGGCGCAAAAAAAAACCGTTGGCGGTTTGCCCCCCTGTCAGCTCCCGCCTGGGGTTCGCGGGGCGTGCGCTAACCACAGCTCAGGAATCGAGGCCCGATGTCCGTCAAACGCGGCGGCGTGGCGGCGCGCCTCTGTCATTTTTCACCACACTCGCATGCCGCTCACGACGCTTCCAGGCCGGCGAATTGCAATCCTTCTCTCCCCCAGACTACCCCATGGGAGCTGATCCGGAGAATCCTGGTCAAAAACTCAATCGGAGAATTTGTGGTCAATCACGTTGCAGCTCGGGCGTTGCACGCTCCTCGCTTCTCTTTTGGACGCTCGGAGGAAGGCCCTCCGCGGCCGCATTCGGAAATTGTAGCCTCCTTCTGGAAAACCGACAGTAACACGCTTCCGCTGCCACGCCCAGGGCCTGCAACTCCTATATGAATGTCGATGCCGCCACCGTTTGTTCCTGTCCTCCCTCTCGACATCGCTCCCCATCATCACCCCTAAGCCGTCGCAAAGATGTCGTCTCACGGGTCCCACGATATCACCGGTGACGAGAAGCACCCCGCCCCGGAGGTGTCCACTGCCGTCCCTACTATTGCCCATGCCGGCGAGAAGGCGGCTGGCAAGAAGTCCAAGCAGGTGCACAACGCCGAGCTGTACGCCGCTATCCAGGAGGCCAACATCAACCCCAGGAGCAAGGAGTCTCTGAAACTCTTCTGTGAGCAACGCCACAACACTTGAAGTCCTCCTGGCGCAACTACTAACCGCCATCATCTAGACTGTGTCTTCGTTGCTTTCTGCTGGTATGCTTCGGCCGAATCGAGACTTCCAACTTGGGAGGGTGACAACTAACAGAATCCAGCGCCTGCGCCAACGGTTACGATGGCTCCCTCATGACTTCCATCATTGCGATGAAGCACTTCCAGCAGCAGTTCGAGACCAAGGACGATGGTCCCGAGGCCGCTGTTATCTTCTCTCTGTACACTGTGTACGTTCTCTCAGAGGCATTGGGGTGCAACATTTTCAGAGACGTCAATCAGCTAACATTTCTTGGGATCGCAGTGGTTCCATGGTTGGCGCTCCGTTCGCCGCTACTATCTCTGATAAATTCGGTCGCCGCATCAGCATGTTCGCTGGAGGTTGCGTTATCATTATCGGCATGATCATTATTTCCACTTCGATGCACGTTCCGCAGATTGTCGTCGGCCGTTTCGTTCTCGGCTTCGGCATTGCCATCATGACCGTTGCCGCGCCTTCATACGCCATTGAGATTGCCCCGCCTCACTGGCGCGGTCGCTTCGCTGGTGAGTGCTTTTACTCCCTTGGAAACGCTGAATTGCCTTCTAACCTTTTGTTTTAACAGGCTTCTACAACTGCGGTTGGTTCGGCGGTGCCATCCCTGCTGCCTGCGTCACCTTCGGCACGAACTACATCGACAACCACTACTCGTGGCGCATTCCCCTGATTCTCCAGGCCTTTGCTTGCGTTATTGTCATGGCCTCCGTCTTCTTCCTGCCCGAGTCTCCCCGTTTCCAGATGGCCAACGGCCGGGAGGAGGAAGCCATTGCTTTCCTCGTCAAGTACCACGGAAACAACGACCCCAACTCGCGCCTTGTCCGCCTCGAGGTTGAGGAGATGAAGGAGGGTATCGCTCTCGATGGTATCGACAAGACGTGGTGGGACTACCGCCCCTTCCTCATGTCTCACTCTGGCCGCTGGAGACTGCTCCAAGTCTTGATGATTTCCATCTTCGGTCAGTTCTCCGGCAACGGTCTCGGTTATTTCAACACGACTATTTTCAAGAACATCGGCATCACCTCGGTTCCCCAGCAGCTCGGCTACAACATCCTTAACCAGGCTCTTTCGGCCGTCGGCGCTCTGACTGCCGTCTCGCTTACTGACCGCATGCCCCGCCGTAAGGTCCTGGTCACCGGTACTTTCCTCTGCGCCTGCGCTCTTGCCGCCAACTCGGGTCTCTCCGAGGTCATGTCGAAGCAGATCGCTGAGCGCGGCGAGGGCAACATTGATTTGAACATCGGCAAGGGCGCCCTGGCTTCCTACTTCCTGTTCAACGTCATCTTCTCCTTCACCTACACCCCGCTCCAGGGTGTCATCCCCACCGAGGCTCTCGAGACGACTACCCGCGCCAAGGGTCTCGCCCTCTCAGGTGTCATCGTCAACGCCATTGGTTTCATCAACACCTTTGCTGGTCCCATCGGTCTCCGCAACATCAAGCACAGATACATTTTCGTGTTCGTCGCCTGGGACGTCATTGAGTCCATCATTTGGTACTTCTTTGGGTATGCTGACTTCTATCTCGTCTCACCATCTTTTACTTGCGCTAACCATGATCTCCAAACAGTGTCGAATCCCAGGGCCGTACTCTCGAGCAGCTCGAATGGGTCTACCAGCAGCCCAACCCCGTCAAGGCGTCGCTCAAGGCCGACAAGGTTGTTGTCGCCGACGATGGCCGTGTCATCAAGGTCGATGACGAGTAAGGGGTGGTTTTGTTATGGTCTCGCCCAATCTTTTGTTGGGCGGTATGATCTGGAAGTTTGTTCAGGGGTTGGGACTTGGTGGGCTAAAGGGACCCGGCGAGCGCGCCACCCCTGAAAAAGACGAGCCACGAAATGCATGTTTTGGGGGACAAGCCTGTTGTGTTTCTTAACGCTAATACTATCCCATTGTAATCTTTGGTGCTTTTTTGTTCTCTGCTGATCCTTGATGCTTGACATTTGCGCTTTGAAGTTTTTTGTTGTTCCGTGGGTCGGGATTGTCCTAGTTCAACAAGGGGTCCAGTCGCGCGGCAGATGCGAGGCTTTCCCCACCTTGTTAGCGCCACTGTTTCCACCCCCTGTTCGCGCCACCCGTCCCCTGACGCTTGAGGCCCCAGAACCCCGAACGCATTCCGCAATGGGACGACTGTGGGGACCCCGCGGGGAGAAGATGGCGTGCCTCCGTGAACGCCAATCCTCAACTTCAAGGTCTCGATTTGACAACTTTTCAAGATACGCGTACAACACACTGGATCTCCCGACTCTGGAAGATCAGCGCAGCGAACACCCGACAATTGACATAAACCACACTCGCTTCCGTTCAAACCTTACCCAACGTTTTCTGTTTCCCCATTGCTTCCATTTCCTTCATTCCTTACTCTTGGCCGAGGTTCTTGCTCGGCAGTTGACACCAATCGAGACTAGCCTCATTTTCTCTTTTCCTTCAAGATGCGCAGCTACACGGCAGGCCACCCACACCCCTCGATAAGAGATAGGAACTCCGGCCCGCCTCCTCCAGACTCCCTCGCCTGGCCCTGCACCCCGACCTGCAGCTCGCTTCGCTCAAGGCCCGCGTTCCGTCCCGAGTCTTTGTTCTCCTTGGGCGGCACCACATGCAATAAGATTACCGACGGGCTTGCTTGACTCCTTTCATGCTGTGTTCCCCGACGGCGTGCACCTCTCTGGTTGGGCGGACCGTTGGTTGACGGCGGCCTTCGGTCCGACTCGTTGATTACTCTCCTCATTCCTCTGGATCCTTTCACTTTACGAAAGCTTTAATTAGTTACCTTACTTGGTATGTACATAGCTCGCATGCATGGCATACACTAAAAGCATGGTGTGTTTGCTGGGGGTGGGTTTGTCGGGACCCGGCCCTGGCTTGCCCTGTGCATTTGATCAATGTACGTTCGGGCTGCGTGCCGCTGCCCGCTAGTCGCTTCGGACTTGGCCTCCCTCAGTCCCGGAAACCCTTGGCGAGCAAGGGACACATGTGAAGGACCCAGGACGCAGGACCCAGGGCGCGCGCCTCCCGCGTTTCAATCTATTTTGCATGATCCTCTCATCATCCTTCTGCCATTTCTCTCATCCTTCTGTCATTCCCCTCCTTCTACCGTGATCCTTCTTGTGCGACCGTTTCCTTATCATGACGCGTCAGAAGGGCCCCGGACTTTGTCGTTTTGTCTATCCTATTTCCGCTAATCGCGATGTCTTTTCGAACCCATCATGCTTTTTTCTATCCCAATGGACCACCGACGCCTCCTGCTTGCTCATAGCCACAGTGAGAGTCTAGCTTGTGTTTCACCAGTTCTTTGATGCATGGATCACCGGAACACGGACGCTAGAAGGAAGTAATGGCGAAATGTCTCTTGTGTTGCTTGAAGCTGTCATGATGCATCTTTCATGGCGTCTATAAAGGTGTAGAAAAAAGGAAGTGGAAACGGAAACAAGACCAAACACACAGAGATGACACTCAAGTAAGGGGCTAGTAATTCAAAACATAGGTAGGCTTTGCCAAATTTGAAACCCAGTGTGATACATCACTTTTCTTTCATAGACAAATGATAGTACTATCTTCTCAACTCTCAATTCTTTCTCGAGGTCTGGTCTAAGAACTCCGCAAGAAAATCAGTCCACCTTCTGAACATTCCTCTACATGCCATCATCTCAACAAAATACTCCTCATCTCTAGTCGGAATAATTACTCGATTGTCTTTCGATAACGATGTCTGAGGAAACAGAAGAATGTCACCAGGGAGGCACCGCCAGCTCAAGCAGGTTCCAGCCTCCAAAGTCGGAACATCAAGCGTTTTCATCGACAATCTGGACCAATAGGGAAAGAAACAACAGGGAAAAAAGGGCCAAGAGAAACACACCAGTTCAGATTCAAGTTACGGAAAGCGAGCGAACTGGTTACTAAGCGAGACAGCTAGATACGCTTCGTGGACGTAGTCGCGCATACTCGACAAACGACGCAAGGGACAGAGGTTCAATTAAGCTCAGACTCGATAAAGCAATCACAACCTCGAGGGATAAGGAACTTTGGTTAACTAGGTTTTGGTAGGCTGCGCCTCGATCGTGGGTTGGTCCGTCTTGAGGTGATTGGTCATTTCCTCGAACTACATACACTTACACTGCTCAGCCACCCGGATGGAAATGAAGGGAAACAAAGTGGTGCATTCATTGACTGGTATTAAAACCACATCCCTCGCCCCCATTCCATCGTTCAGACTCTCACAAAACCACATCCAGACATCACAAACGGCACCGACTTCAAGTTGACAACAAACAGCCCATCAGTGACATCACATGTCTCGTCATTACTCTGCTCTCGCACCAAACCACCAGCAACTCCTTATTCACCACTCCTCGGCCACTACTCAAAGATCACTCGTCCACACCCGTGACACACGAAACAGGGACACAGAACTAATCCCCAGAACGTGTCCCGCAGCTAACCATGTAGGAACACCGCCCACAGTCAGCGATCGAATCCCTCGGCGCCCACCATCGATGGCAACAAAGAAAAGACCTCGGTACTTACCACTGACAGACCTGGTTGTATCCTGACCTGCTGCCCTGACCGATCTAATTATACACCGACCTTCCGTCGTCGACCTGGTTGTATCCCGACCTGCCATCCGAGTCCCTCTTCTCCACCACGCCAGTGTCAGTGCCGGTGGTGCCCTTGTTGTACCCGGACCTGCCTCTCCTGTCCACAGTGTTATGTTCATCATGGTTGGCGAGGGTTGCGTGTTGGTTGGTGATGGCTGTTGGTAGTTGGTGGCGGAGTTTATCGCATGCGTGCGTCCGATACAGTGATTGGAGTTTGCGCCAGTTGTACTACTCTGTTGGTTCTGTCAAAGCATGTTGAGACACCACCTTTGCAGACTCTTCGGCAGAATCGGATGATCCGACAGATCCTTCACGGAAGAGAGGGTGTTTTGCCTACCGTCTTCGGCACCGAGATGTGGGCGGTGCAGCGTGTTGGTTCTGGATCCTTGGCGGACTCGGAGCTCGCCCCCAACAAGGCGCCGACGCAGACATTACCTCATTAAGGTTGTTGGAGCCGCGCAGCTGGGGAACTGAGGTGATGGCGATGTTCTTGAAAATGGTCTTGTTTAACCCAAACTGGTACCTGAGAACTGGCCAAAGATTGAGATGATCAAATTTGGAGCAACCTATAGCGGCCCGAATGAGGCCATGACTGGAATTGTGGTGGGAAGGGAGTAGAGGCTGAGGAGGTTGTAGGTTGGCAACTTGAATCTATGGCCTAATGGAACACGCAAAGGAGAAATTGACCCTGACTGTTGAAACTAAGAATGTGTGGCTCCCAGGCTTGATCTAAAATTTGGATCCTTTGGCCTCTGTGGCAGTCAAGACTGCTGGGCTGCATCTATGAAACAAGATTGCAGTGACGATAATGCCTATCGCAATTCGAATACGTCGAGAACCAAGTCTTCGATGTTGGTTGAGAAGTGGTCGTCTCTTCATGGGGTTTCGGCCTAGGTTGCTGACAAAGGTTATATGTTTGGTGCTTGCACAGGGGTATATTTGTTCATGACAAAGCCTACCTAGTTACGACATGCTTGGAGAGCGGATTGTGTTTCACAGAAGCCATAGAAACCAACCAGATACAGAATCACGGCGAGACTGCAACACAATGCGGTTACTTGTGCCCTGTTTTCCATCGTTTGTTTCTTTCTGTTTCCCTCATTTACCTATCTTAGTGGTTTAGTGAGTGGAGTCTAAGGATTGCTTGTTGCGTACATCAGGTAAGAAGAGAATTCACGTCGGACCAATTTGTTTCTTGACTTCCGTGTCCAGTTGCCTACGTCTCGTTTCCCCCAGGTGTTTGTGGTTTGCAGAATTCAGATAATGCCCTTTGCTCGTCCAACTCCGAACCCCCGGATACCTAAATGACAAGGCCGTTTTTTACTCGAGTCGCCCCAGTCACATTCCTCTTCCACTCCATCCTCTTCTTCCTTGATATCCAACTTTGGTCATCGTCAAACAAATCAAGAGTTGTCGTTATTCTGATCAATTATTACGATGGCGAATAACCAAACCGGCCTTGGCCCTCTGGTTGCCGAACTCCTCTGCTACCAAGCCCAGCTAACAGCCACTTTGAACCAGCTGGCCACCCAATTCCGCCAAATTCCGCCCATCATCAAGATCACCAAGCACGAAGAGTTCCCCTCCTGGCGCAACCAGCTGCGCCAGACCCTGAAGCGGTTCGACCTAGAAAAGTACATTCTCAACGACATTCCCGCCCCCGAAGACCCCGAGGAGCGTCGACAGTGGTCAGTCGACCGGGCCGAGGTCGACGGTTACATCCAATCGACGGTCCCCGACCACAATGTCTGGGTTATTCTCAAGGGAATGGGCTGGGAGAGCACCGACGTCGACCCCAAGAAGACCTTCGACATGCTCACCCAGTATTTCTGGCGGGGCACCGACGACTCAATGGCCGCTCTGAGTCAAGAGTTTGCCGAGCTCCGGCTGGAAGCCTTCGAGAACCTTGAGTCCTTTCACCTGCGGGTCACGTATCTGTACGATCGCCTGGAGGAGACGAGCTGGTACAAGAACGAGCGGTACTACATGGACCGGGTGTTGACGGCCATCTCGCGCCGATCCCCGGTTGTCTACGGCGGTTATACGCCTGACATTGTTGACGGGCTCTCTTGGAGCGATCTCATGGCTCAGTTGCGGAGGATGGTGGTGGACGAGAATACCCAGCGGGGAAGACGGAGGAATTACGGTTGACTTGGTGAGTTTGATACCCTTTTCCAACTTACACTTTTACTTTTGTCTTACTGACCAGCCCGCAGACCTCGACAATTGCCTGTCTTTAGTTGAAGAAGGCATCCGATCTTGACCTGTCGCTTCGATAATGCACCGTCTTATCTTGACAAAGGGTTGGGCGGATATGCCTCTAAGGCAGAGAAAAGGGTGTAATGAGGGAGGAAGATCCCGAAGAGTCGGGGTCTGCGTCAGGGCATCCGGCAAAAAGCACTGCAATCATCATTGCTTCCGGGCTGGTTTGCAACGCTTGTTTGTTCCCTTGGGGCTTTGGGCTGCGGAGGTTCGAGCGCTGTCCGCTGTCGCCAGAGGCGCTGTGACGGCAACTGATGTCAGAGCAGCGGGAGCTGTTGTGGATTGGCTTGTCTGCGGCTTCACGGCGAGGGGCGTTTTGGGTTCTGGAGATTTCTTTGGGTCCGCCTTCGACATGGATTGCTGGGATTTCGGCAGCTTAGATAAAAATGGAGAATGTGAAAGGTCAAGCTTCTCGTGCAGAACAACTTTGAGAGCCTTTAATACGCTACCACGATTCTCATCCACCGCACCTCTTGCGAACCATCTCACCAACCTCGGACTGGTTCCCCACCCCTTCACCCCTCTCTAACGCATCGCACCTTCGACTTCTACAATACCGCCCCCACTCAAACCCGAAGACAGCAATAGACGCGAGCCCTATCCCAGCTAATACCGCTAAAAGCATCAATGCCACAAACTGGCCTGTGGTGATGGTGGTGCCCTGGGGGTTGCTGTCGGCCCGTTGGCTGAGTTCTCTCAACATCTTCTCGGCGTCGCTCGTCAGGATACGAGTGTCGTATAAATATGTCGTGCTGACTTTTTTAAAGATCAGTGTTGATAATGAAATTTTCGTTTAATCAACCGTGGCTCTGGGCCGCGCTTCGGTGGGGGTTCGAGGACGGCGGTAACTGCGGCAGTCGTGGAGGATGATGGTAGGGGCAGTGCAATGGCCGATTGGTAGAGTATAGAAAGCAGAGTAAATACAAGGTTATGGAGGCGTATGGTCCAAGTGATACCACTAGATCATGGTTGACTGGGTCAGTTTGGTCTGGACAAGACAAGCTAGGGGGATCCTACGCTTGCTGGATAAGGAATGCGTCACAAGCCTTAGGTCAGTCTGGAGTTGCTGGTAGAAACCGCTAACAGAATTCTGGAACACGCCGCATGCACACGCTTCTTACCAAAACCTTCGGCACCCCCCCCTGCTGCGGCTAGACCGCCGGCGCAGCGTTTGAAGCTTGGGCTGCGTCGGAGTCTAGCCAAGCAGTGGTGTTTACGTGGATCGTGGCGTAAGCTGCGAAAAAAAGTTCCAGGACAGGCATCATTAGTTGAGTTTGAGGTGCAGCGGAGGACTAAGGTAAGCCCGAGTTTTAAGTTTACCCAGTCGATATATTGGCTGACCGGCCTTTCCCACCACCTTTCTCGTCCATTTTACGAAGCGAGTTTTAGTAGGCAGTGCTGGTTTTTGTACTCCAACCACCGATCAACCAACGGGCCACGGCTACTCAGTCTATCAACTATTGCCTGACCAACCACTGCAACATTCCCATTCCATCAGCATCGATGCCCAGCATGGAACGAGCCGACCCCGCCAGCGAGTCCCAGCAAACAACAACCCCCCTCCTGACCCTCCCCACCGAACTCATCCTCCAAATCGCCGAACTCCTCCAACCCCACGAAGCCATCGCCCTCAGCATCACCTGCCGCCGCCTCCACCACCTCTCCTCCGCCAGCAGCCAATGGACCTCCTGGCAGCGCCGCCTAAAAGCCACCAAAATTGACTACCTCTTCTGCCACCGCATCCACACGGCCGCTGACGAAGCCGAACGCTGGCGCTTCTTGAAGCTCCTATCCCGCGACCTCGAGGCGACACACCACCTGTGCGTGTTCTGTCGCATCCTGCACCGCCCGGGCCAGTGGGAGCCGCTTTCGGAGGAGGATGCAAAGGTTTACCAGGAGCAGGTGCGCCCGTGGCAGCGGATTCCGGCGTCGTTGTGTAGGTTGGGGAGGGATGCCGTGACGGAGCAGTGGTTGAAGTTTATGAGGCCGCTGAGTGGGACGATCTGGTATGACCTCTCAGGGTGAGTGCTTATCGAATGTCTGGCATGGTGTGGCGGTTCGTGATAAGGGATTGACTTTGTGTGTGTTTGTGTTTGTAGTGATACGGAGCTCTTCGTCGTGATCCAAGGGCGGCTTGTAATGGTGCCCTTACTGGGGGAGATATGATGCCTGGCAAGATGGACATCGGGAATTATGGGTGGCATATGGGCTATAATACAGCTGGGAGTAGCTTATTGATTATACATGGGTGGCGGACTTTGTGAAAGAGAAGGAGAAGAAGCCATAAAAAGACACCCAGCTGCATGAGCATCGAGAGGGACAAGGGGATGATACTTGGACTGTCGTTTTGGCTCCTTCGCCATACTTCACCAATTGTCAGGCTACTAAGTAATAGGTACATGGATGTACAATATTGTGAGTTGCATTCCAAGTTACTAGACACTGTTGAAACCAAAAGCTCATCTTTGCCGGCTGGTCCGGCGCTGTGGTCGGCGTTCAGCCTGAAAAGTGGGTCCGTCGATCGCCGTGCGGGCCGGCCCGGAGCTCCGACAAACGGCGATCCCGCTTGTCGATCCCGACGACCATTCTCGGCGTTGCCGACCACATCCGTTATCTGCTCCGACGTCAACCCCGAACTTCACGAAATGATAGGGACAAATATCACCCGTTTGATCACTGCTTTTTTTTCTTCTTCTTTTGAGTCTCTAGAATATAAACAAAGGTTGGGAAATCCAATGATCAATGTTGTTGCCAGGTAGGAGAGCAGTGTAAATAAATGACTAGCATATTCATTCACAGGCTGAAGAGAACGGCTGCTATAATCTGCAAAGCCTGGCTCATGATAATACTCTATACTCTTCGCTAAAGCAAATCACCGCAAAGAACGCCATCTCTCGAGACCTCATCTTCCTCTCCCTTCAGCAGCTTCACTTCCAGCCTCTCCCCTGCCGCCTCCGCCCCTAATCACCGCCCCCCAACGAATTCGCCGCCTCCACATCCGGGTAAAAAAATGCCGCCACCGCAATAATCACATACCCAGCACACAGCAGCGCCCCCTCCAGATAATTACTCCTCCCATCCAGCACCAAAAAATTCACAATAAACCCGCTCACAAACACACAGACCGTCTCAAACAGCGTAAAAAACAACCCCATCTCCTTCCCCATTGCCCACCCCAACACCACCACCAGCGGCGTGACAAACAGCGCAATCTGTATACTGCTCCCCACCGCGACCCCAATCGCCAGGTCCATCTTGTTCTTGAGGGCGACGCTGACGGCCGTGACGTGTTCGGCCGCGTTGCCGACGAGCGGGAGGAGGATCAGACCGATGAAGGCTTCGGATAGGCCCGGGTCGGTGGCGACGAGGGAGTCGATGGAGGAGACCATGAATTCGGCGCAGACGGCTACGAGGGCGGTGGAGGTGAGGAGGAGGAGGATGGCGGTCGTGAGGGAGGTGGGGTGGGTTGGTTCTTTTGAGGAGGGGGAGGCGGTTCGGTTTGATTGGGAGGGGTTAGTGGTAGGTTGTGGGTTGCCACCGATGGGCACGGGGTTGATGGTTGGGGTGTCGCCGTGGTATCGGAAACGGTTGAGGGGTTCGGACAGCGCGCGGCGGATGCCTGGGTGGGTGGGAGGTGTGAGTGAGGTGGCGCTGTTCCGGTGAGCGAAGGCCTGGGCACGCAGGGAGATAATGGACAGCGGCCGGGGTTGGGATGGGCCAGGCTGTGCTTCTAGGGCAGGGCCGGCTGCAAAGTCGTGGCGCCCTGTCTCTTGATCTTGTTCGGCTGGGGATCGGGGTGTTTCATGAGTGTTGGTGTTTCCACTCTCCGGTGTGCCTCGCCGCTGGTGGTGTTTTGACTTGTTCCGGTGTTTTCGATGTTTGCGGGCGTGGCGGCGGTGTGCCTCTGCTTCCCCGGCAGTGGTAGGAGCCGAGCGTGTGGGTGTAATGGCATTGAGATCCTCCATTGACCCGGCACCAGCGAGTCCTGGTGAGACAGGCGTGGCAACGGCCGTCTCGGAACCTTGGAGGTTGTCCCGATCAGAAGCCACGCTTTCTTCATTCCTCTTACCTCTTCTCACAATTCTTCTAAACCTCTCAGCAGTATGCGCTGACCGTGTTGACTCATCCGAGTCCGATTCCGATGCTGAGGTTTCAGCCGAGTTGAAGTAATGGGCCGCGGGTCCCGGCGCCGCTTCTCTCTCTATAATGTGCTGCGGTGTCGAGGCGTAGATGTAGGAATGGGATTTGAGTTGGAACACCAAGTACAGAAAGTAAACGAGCAGGAGGATAATGCTCGTTCCTCGGCTGACCTGAAGAACCTTGTCATCTGCTGTCGTGGCGTTGCTGAACGAGGCATGGAATGCCGTCGGCAACAGCAAGCTGGTCACGCTCAGTGAGAGCAGACAGGCACTCATCTGCGTGACGGTGCTGTTGTAGATCTGTTCCCTGAATCGGAGACCACCGAGGAGGAAACACATGCCCAAGATCAGAAGCAGGTTGGCTAAGATAGAGCCAACAAGCGACGCCTGGACGATGCGGATATGGTCTTGGACGAGGGCGATTCTGACCGGTCAGCAGGTTTGTCAAACTGTGCAATATCTTCAGTATGCTCTTACATGAAGATGATGAGCTCAACGGCATTCCCAAACGTCACGTTCATCAGTGCGCCGACGGTATCGCCGAGACGACTTGCCACGCTCTCAGTGGCGTAGCTGAGGAGCCCTGCCAGCGGCACAATTGCGATGGCGTTCATCGCAAAGACTACCCCAGCGGGCATCTTGGCAATGTCTGCAAAGTGTCAGAATTTCCACAGAGCGTAGTAGTCCTAGAGTAGGATTTGACTTACGAACTGCGATACCCACCGGAACAAACACCAACAGGACATTGATGATGCTGGAAAGGAGGATAGCCTTGACAGTGAGAAAGAAGCGCACCATGACGCTTTTCTTCTCGGGCACTTGACTGTCTGCGGGAGCCTGATCCAACTGCTCTTGCTTCTGCCCTGACGACGCCACTGTCGGAGGCGATGGTGACAAGGGTGCAATTCTCGAGTCCGATCTTGACGTGGCTGGGGACAGAGGAGACGGACCATGGGCCTTGGCCCGGGCCCATGTGCGAATGCGGTCTATTGGAGTAGTCTAGTGTGAGTGATGGAGAAGATCGTCGTTTGATGGCAACCATATCGTGAAACGGGCGACACTTACGCATGTGAAAGCCCAATGGGGACCGATGCCGCGCCCAGGCTCCAAGCTTTGTTTCTTGTTGACCTTTGGAAAAGGATCTTGATGGTAACTGACCTAATAAAACCGCATTACGAAAGCGGATCGGGGATTACTAGGGCTCCTTGAATGAGAATAGGAAAGTGTTGAGCTCCTCGTGGCAAAGTGGCCTGATGGGATATCCGAGATAAGTTCTAGCACCTCGATGGCGAAGTGAAACCATCCGAACTTCGCTGTTAAGGCGTGTTGCTGCCTACCATGGCTCCATTGCGTCATTCCCGTGCTCCCTAACATCGTACCACGAGAGACGTACCTTGCATTAGCTAGTGGGATATCACGGATGGATAGGTCCTTCGGGCATTTGACGGTAGGGTTGGTATCTGACAACTCCCAGAGCCACAAACCATCCTCGGCTGGCCCCAACCCGGAAGCAACCCAGCATATTGCAAAGAATCCCAAACGAATGAACAACCCATGCAGCAGATCTCCTAAGCCCCCTTTTACACCAGATACATATACTTCATTATCTCATAACATCATAACACATAGCCCCATCCCCATTCACCGCCCAGCAACCCCAACCTCAACCCTCAACCCCCAACCTCTTCATCAATCAATCCGAATCATACCCCACAGCCGGACAACAACATCCCGCGCACCCCTCACAACAGTCATAACACAGCCAGCAACAACAGATCGCACCACAGAACCACGGCCAGAACCCTGTGCGCGGCGGCTCCTCCCGCCGCCGCTTCTTCTCCACGATAATAACACGCGTGGGGGAAGGGGAGGGCTGCCGCGTCTCGATTATGACGCCGCCGCTCCTCGATGATACAGAGGAGTGATGATGGTGGTAATGGGCTTGGGGAGGGGGGCGGGTGCTGGGGGGGAATAAGTGTTAGTATCATGTCTGGTTTGACTTTGGGAGGACGGGTGATAACGACCCAATCTTCGCAACAAGCACACGTATATTTCTATCGAACGTACTAATATTGTGGCAACGGTTCCGGCTCATAGTAATACCCCATGATGGGCCGTTTGGACTAGGAGGGAGTCAATTCCCTTTGGTGAGATTGACCCCGCGGCTGATGTGCCAAGACAGGACGTCAGGAGCGCCCCACTAGTGGTAGGAGGAGGGGCAATCGACAGGGTCCAATTGATGACCTCAATTGGCGGACCGGGAGACAAGGCCAATTCGATTTGCGACGGGCCGGTCGAGCGTCAATCCGAGGAGGGCGTCAAACGGACGGGCCGACCGCACAAGAAATAACCCGCATTGGGATCCGGGAAACACTGCACTGGGGCTGCCGGTGTCGGGCAGGGTTCGCAAGTGACAGGCGCGGTCGTCGAGGTCGGAGGCAAGGCTTCGGCCAGAATTCCTCGACGCGGGGGGCTGGCCGTGTGGACTATATACCGTTTCGTTTCAATCCTGCCATGGGCCAGACCCAATCGAACAAGCCCGGTTTCAGGCCTTTTTTCGTCGTGCTTGCGCGCAGGTGTTCGAGGCGGGTTGCGGCACAGCCCCCAGACGGCCAAGTTCAGTTGGTCCTTGAGAATGCCAAGTGGGGGTACCGTCCAACTGGAGCTCAGATCATGTCAGCGCTTCGCATCCGCGCCCATTACCTGCGTCGTTAGTTCTCGAGAAACCGGATGAAGTAGGTTCTCTCGCGGCACAGACGGAGCGGAACGAGCGGAGGTAGAGGCACGCAATTCGTGAGTGGCCAACAGCATGCATTGGCGCTGGGGGAAGTGTCGACTCGTTACTTCGTACTGTCAACTAAAACTCTGGCAACTTATTTGACCAACTAAACCACAAGACAAGGCCGTTCTTGTCGGTCATGATCCGTTCCTCGATCAGTATAGCAGGCCGCAAAGATGGGGCTAGGCTTGGCCGTCTCGTTCCAATTCGGACTGGCTACACTAACCGGCTGTCCCGAGCTTCTAGAATAGTCTACTTTGTCGTCCCAGAGGATCTCATGCGTTGATACTCATGACTTCTGGGTCTTCTCAACTGCCATTGTGCATGCGGTGATTGCCGGCTGCCGCCTGCGGGTTGCCAAGCCGGGCCCGGGAGGGTGGGTCCGGGGCGCGGCCAGGTCGGCACTCGGTTTCAAGACAAAAATAGGAGGTAACGGCGGTCTGACCCGACCGGGCCGGAAAGCGGTGGAGTCGTCGGAGCTCTTTCTGCGTCATATGTCGTGTCGTCGATGGTAGCTGGTCGCTTCCTGGCCGTGGGTCTGAAAACGGTCCCTGTCTTCACATCAGTCGACTCCCTTTTCTACTGCTTCGCCCGCTTCATTTTCCAGTCGTCCTCGGTAACCATCGATCGCTGTCTAACTACAACAACCCTCACTCAACATCATCATACCCAACACGCTCCTTTTTGGGCCCAAGGGGCAGACGATCTCACACGATGCCCGTCCCTGTGGTCTTGGCAACGGTTGCCGCCTGCGGTAGCATCGTGACGTCCATCAAGTCGAGCTGGGAGCTCCGCCGCATGGTTAAGAGGAAAGCTGAGGCGAAGGAGTGTGACGAGGAGGCCCCATACGTCTTCCGCAGGCTGCGGCGGGCCTATTACGATGGTTTGATGAGCTCTCAGGAATACGAGCAGTGGTACGAGAAGTTCTTGGTGGCCAAGGTCGAGAAGGACTGTGAGTTGTCGTTTTGCGTAATGTGCGGGTGTGATGAAGCTGACACGCCTCACTGTTAGTATCCGGGATGCGTAGAATCCGCGCGCATCTGAGAATCCTTGAGAACGGTGCGCCGGTGACACCGGACCAGCGCTCGAGGGAGTATGAGCAGAGCAAGCGGCGGCACTCCGTCTCGTACGGCGAGAGCCCAGCACATGTCAGCTGGAGACAGGGCGGTGGAAACCTAGAGTACGTTCCAGATCGTTACGCGAGGGTTGGCGCGCGGCCCGACCAGTTCATTCGCCTGGAGCAACAGGCCACGTACAGCCGGTCGTCGTCGTCGAACGCGTCGAGATCGCGAAGCTCTTCGGTGCGACACGAATCCAGGGGTCGGCCGGAGAGAAGATATGATAGCTACGACAGTGGCGACAGCAGCGACTATTACTCTGAGAAGAAGCGCCGCCGGGGTAGAAGCATGAACCGGTAGCGGAACTGGGTTGGCCGTCGGGTGTTAGGTGCTTGTGTTTTTGGGGCCCGAAGGTATTGCGTGGGATTCTTGAGCCTGCGCGGGCATCAGTTATTCTGTTTCTTTTGTATCAGCATGTTAGTTTGGCACTGCGCCGAATTGACCCTCATCTTCGAGTTTGGGCGAAAGTGATGAATGAAGTGAGTGGGGTTCATCAGGGGAGTTGGATTGAATGCTTTGCAGAAATGGAGCTGCTGGGTAAAAAGGTGGGGTTGCAATTCTGCAGCATGACACCGCCAAAATTTTACGATTGTCCCGCGCTGACCCTGCGAGGTACTCCCGATGGTACCTGCTCAAGGTTTGGACCATCACAACACCAGCAGACCAAGGCCCCGTAAACCCAAACATGGCGACAGTAGTACCCCCGCCGTCGAAGCGGCAGAGGAGAGAGGAAATCGAACGTACACAAACGCAACAAGATGTCACCCCGCTCCTGGCCACCGACCTCGGGTCGTTCAAGGCCAATTTCGTCGACAGCGATGGCAACCAGATGGCCGACGTGATTGAAATCAACTTTGCCGACGCCAGTGAAAAGAACGTCTCGACACTTCTCAACACTCTGCTCGGGAGGGTATGTGTTGTCTTGACCCTTTGATCTTGCCTAGGTGCTGACTCTGAACTCCAGGACCGAGAAGACTTTACCCCTTACCGCTTCCGCATACATATCCCTGGAAAAGACATTATCGTAGACCAATACCCTACCGACCTCCTAGGCCTTCTCCAGAAGCATGGCGTTACAAACCCCTTCGAGTATGTCCGGCCCAAGCTATTCCAAGCTTCGAGTTGTGGCTAACAACCCGCCAGGACAACAATCACTCTCAGCGCCGAGCCGCAAGCCGTCTTCAGAGTCCACGCCGTCTCCCGCCTCGCCCATCGCATCCCGGGCCATGGCCAGCCGATTCTCTCGTGCCAGTTTTCCCCCATATCGTCGAGCCGTTTGGCGACCGGAAGCGGAGACAACACTGCCCGCATCTGGGACACAGACTCGGGCACTCCGAAGCACACACTGAAAGGGCACACCGGGTGGGTGTTGGGTGTGAGCTGGAGCCCCGACGGAAAGCACCTTGCCACCTGCTCCATGGACAAGACGGTGAGGATATGGGATCCCGAGACGGGGAAGCCGTTCGGGTCAGACTTGAAGGGCCACGCCAAGTGGGTTATGGCCGTGGCGTGGGAGCCGTATCATCGTGGGTGTTCCCCTCCAAACAACAGATTAGATCTAACGCTAATACCCCCGTTCAGTCTGGAGAGACGGCACCGCTCGGCTCGCGAGCGCAAGCAAAGACGGCACCTGCCGGATATGGCTGGTGAACTCTGGCCGCACAGAACACGTCCTGAGCGGCCACAAAGGATCTGTCAGCTGTGTGAGATGGGGCGGCACCAACCAAATTTACACAGGGTCTCACGACAAGTCTGTCCGAGTGTGGGACGCTATCAAGGGAACCCTGATACACAGCTTCACGTCGCATGGCCACTGGATCAACCACATTGCGCTCTCGAGCGACCATGTCCTCCGGACTGGATATTTCGACCACACCAAGGACGTGCCCGAGACAGAGGAGGGCAAGCGCGCGAAGGCTCTCGAGAGGTTTGAGAAGGCGGCCAAGATCCAGGGCAAGGTGGCCGAGCGGCTGGTTTCAGCGAGTACGTAGGCCATCATCTCCTTGCGTCCGACACAAACTAACAGCGCTCCAGGCGACGACTTCACCATGTACCTCTGGGATCCTACCCACAACGGAAATAAGCCGGTGGCAAGACTCCTGGGGCACCAAAACAAAGTGAACCAAGTGCAGTTCTCTCCAGATGGAACCCTCATCGCCAGCGCGGGATGGGACAATAGCACGGTTCGTCCTCGGGTCCTCCGATTCCCTCATCCCAATCAGGAAACTGACAACAACAACGCAGAAACTGTGGAACGCCAGGGACGGCAAGTTCCTCAAGAGCCTACGGGGTCACGTCGCGCCGGTATGCATAATGCCACCTTTTCCCCCGCAAACATCCCTGCTAACACCAAACGGCAGGTCTACCAATGCGCATGGTCCGCCGACAGCAGGCTGCTCGTTACAGGTAGCAAGGACTGCACCCTCAAAGTATGGAACGCGCGGAATGGCAACCTCGCAATGGACCTGCCAGGACACGAGGACGAGGTACGCAACACAATATGGAATCTCCGGAAACTCCCGTCTGTCCCTTTCGATGCAATCATGATAGGTTCGCTAACCAGAATCTCTCTCGTCAGGTCTACGCCGTGGACTGGGCGGCCGACGGCAAGATGGTCGGCTCAGGCGGGAAGGACAAGGCTGTGCGGACGTGGAGGAACTGAAAAACGGTCGTTGTACAAAGCCCAGCGAGGACGGGAGCCGATGATACCCTGCCAATGCAGTACGATTACTACCACCTAGGTGATTCGATGAGATGCGAACCCCTGAATTGCCGCCGTTCGTCCGCTTCTCTGTCTGTCTGATGCGCACCTCTCTCATGGAATCGGGTTCGCACTGCCGAGTATCGTCTGACAAAGAGAGAGAGAGAGAGAGGAGGGGGAACACAGCAAGCCTCCTGCCCAGAAAGCCAACATCGCAATGGGGGAAGCCGGTGCCACCATATGCTGGCCATGCTCGATCGGGAAATGCCGGTGTGGAGAAGGACGGCGTGATGAGGCTGATATAGCTTGCATGCGCGCGGCCGCACGCGCGCAAGTTTGTCGCGAAAACCAAAGCCCCGCGATTGATGGTAGGTCGTGATTCATGGTAATTAGGGTCCTGCGTGCTTGGGTGTGTGCAGGTTGGGGGGAAGGAATAGCCTCGGCATCTATGTATCTGCTCTCCACGTCAGGGTGGTTACTTACTGCCAATGCTCCGGAGCAACCAGCCGCCGTAACACCATCAGATGCAAGTCATGTTTTTTTCTCGTTTTTGTTTCTGTTTCCCCACCGTTACACTCTGGCCTCATTACTGCTTTGATGGTGCCGGTTCTGTCTCCTATGTCGGCATCACGAGCCCCACCGCGGCCGGGCGGGCGGCAAGAGCGGCGCCGTCACAGGCGTTTCGAGAAGTTATTTTTGAAGAGGTTAGTTACCTCGTCGCCCAGGAAAGGGGAGCCGAAGCGGCATTTTTTACACGATGGTGGTCGGTCTGGCGAGGCCGGACTGGCGTTGAGACGTTGAGACGGTAGCATTGGGTTCTGGCTATCCCCGGCAGATGGTGGAGAAGGCCACAACAAACCCGGGGTACCATGTACTGTGGTACACTCGTGGTACGGATTGGTGAAATTTAGTTTGAGTAATGGGCCGCCTTGTTCCCACCGTCGAGCCCATGTGCTCACCTAGGGAGGCTCACCGTGCAGCTCAGCTCACGCGCGGGGATCTAGATGGAGGTTGTATCAGGCGGGCAGTGGCATTGGTAGTTGGTGTTGGCACACGTCGTTGAAGACAGCTCTGGGCTGCTTACCTGCAGGACGCGGTGCCCTCAGGGCGAAGCACATGCAAATCCCCAGTGGAGCTAGGCATCTTACATTGGCCCGCTTGCGGTTCCATACCGAGACCGTTGATGTGACGGTCCAAGTATCTTCACTTTGATCAGACTCCGACATTGCCTACAAGGTCTTAGGTGGTGCGGGCCGTCCCATGCTGGCTCGGCTGGGGCTCCTCGTGGGCGGTTGGTGGGGTTTCTTTTGCTGTCAATGTTTGCTCCGGGGTCTGGGCCTGAGTTGAAACAGGGCGGGGTCCTGCTGGCTGGAACTTATTTGCGTAAAATAAATCCTGGAGGTGGGGATGGTTGTCCGCGTCGGCCGCGTTAACCGGTTGCGGCGCATGCTCGGCGGTTCTGATGTTCGCGTCAAGACAGCCCAGTCAGATTCCCACAGCCACGTCTGCCATGGGAGACTGAAGTGGTGTGCAAGACTTCGAGTTCGTACTCGGTGCACTTAAGTATGAGCTATTTCCGAGCCGCGATAGTGCGGCCGAGACATGGTCTTCGGGGCCCCAGTCTGTTGATGCCTGGCTTTGGATTCGGGAGTTGCAGTTCAGAAAAAAGTTGGCGGATGGGATTTGATTTTAGCCTATCAAATCCCCATCCATCGCTTCGGGAGATGTCGGGTCTTGCGACTGTCAAAAATGGTGGCCATTAATCGCTGAGGTTGGCCTGTGCGTCAAGAAAATTCTCCCGCTTCCCACTGCCAAGCCCGTGTCGCCAAGCCTGCCGTGTCGCCGGCCAGAAGGGTGTGAATGCTGCCGCCTGCGCCCCTCATCAACATCAGTGGGTGTTTGTCTGTCTTGCCATTGCGGATTTTCTGATCACCCTCCACGTTTTCGAAGCTGCGGGTTTGACTGGACAGACTTGATTCGCACTTTGACGACAAAAGCTCCGCTGGCTCCAGGTTATGGAAACTGCGGGTTTTGTTGGAGTTTGGTCCGGATACACGGTAAGGCTGACCCAGCGGATAGCGAGTTGCAGTCTCTGGGCGATCCGCAGCCCCAAGACATTGACAAGGGTTGAGCTGGCTCTGCTGGAAGCATGCCTGTGATCTGTGCACTTTAGCTTCTTCGAGTGGCTCACGTCGGACAGAACAGAAGCCACGGGCTCACAAGATCGCTGGCTTCGGGCACGCACAGCAGCTCGGCCTGGTGGTGGTGGCCTGTCAAACCCCTCCCTCTCGGTCCCGTCCCACCGACCAACCTATTTTGTTGACGAACCGTCCGTTGGAAGCCCCTTTTGTCGGATTGACGGACTCGAAGCCGAAGCTCCAAGAAGTCGTTGCGACTTTACGCGGGAGATGCTGCAGGGCACGCGTCGTCCTTTCCGGCATGCTGGAACGAATCTCCTCCTGGCTTCTGGAAGCCTTTCGAAATGTCAGATCTGCGTAATCACCATCCCATTTTCGAACCAGTGCACGGGGCCGTGGTCTGGACAGGTAATTTTCCCGATCCATCTTCATGCAGCAGCCAGTGACCAATCCAAACGGCTTGGCGGGCGTCATGACTGTGTGTGATGAGACTCTGTTCCTGTGCCGAGTGTCTTGTCGAGACAATGAGGATCCACTGGCTGGTTGGAGGCCGCACATGCACAACGGACACGCTGGTGACTTCGCAAGCAAAAAAGAAACGTTTCTTTGTTGGGTTGCTCATGGCGCCGATTGGGTTGTTGGGCCGAGTATGGAGGTGGGTGTGCCAATCCGTCGACTCCGAGAATTGATGAGCCTTCAATGGCAATGCATCAAGAGTCCCAGTCATGTCGAGCTCAACGTGATACGTCTGCTGAATGGCGTCCGAGTTTCCGTCGATCCCGCCGTGCCACAATATTACTGTGTGTGGTTGGAGTGTCATTGGGGTGGGAGAGGAGTCGATTGGGGTAGTTTCGAGCCAAGCCCCTGTTCTCGGTCCGCCGTCCATTGCCTGGCGCAACCATGTGGCCTCATTTGGAAGCATGAGGCATTAGATTACGCGACGGACGATGAAGGACGGTATCTTTCGCCCAGAACAGATTCCGACCTCGACGCTGCCAGGTAGGTCTTTAAATCCGAAAATAGGGTATGTCTAGTTGGTAGAGGAATGAGGAGGGCTGAAACACAACAAAATCCCCTAACAACGGGAGTGATTCATCACAATGTCGAAGCAGTTCAAGCCAAGTTTAAAAAACTGGAATTGGTGTTGAGGCGGCCAGTGCGGCCCAAACGGCTGTGGCAGGCACCCCTGTCACCCGGAGCTCGCATCCCTGCCACTCTTGGCGTCTGTTCCATCCTCCAAGCCTGGTCCCTGCTGGATCCAGTCTGGGCTGGAATGACGAGCAGCAAGTGCGGGACAACTGCTGCCCAGCCGGGCAGCCCCACCCACAGCGCTTCCTCCAGAAACTTCTCACCCTGCAGTTGCAGCGGGCTGGCTGTGTCTGATGAAGCGAGCTGCTCCTGGCCCGGGCTTCTGAGGAACAAAAAGATTGAAATTCCAGTCTGTTTCCATGCCTTTCGTGATTCTTTTATCTAGGCACGCCTCGGACAATTAAGGGTATCGCAGCAGATTTCCGATCCCTCGTCCTGCCCCTCCATCCACGCCTCTCCCAAATCTCGATTCTCCATGTCTCTGTCAATAGTCAACACACCCCCAACCGTCGACATACCTTTGTCTCGAACCCTATAGCCTCGACGCTCACTCAGGCAAGTCTAGCCCGTTTTCGAAGTCCAATTGCATTGTTTGGACCAGCATCTGCTTTGCTCCAAGCCGGACCTTTGTGAACAAGAGCTCCGCTTCCTGGGGTCTCTTACGTCAGAGGTGACGGCGCTACATTGCGCAGTGGACTCTGGGACCCGGCCTTGTTCACATCTTAAACCCAGCACAACCACCTCGAGGAGGATTCGCATGCCCGCATACCGCAATTGGTGCTAATAATTTTCGACTCAGCAGAGTGATCTTCGCTACCTCACTCTTCGAACTTCGGACAAGTCGCTATCTCGCTCGAGCTCTCGGGTTCCCCTCCCGCCGCGTTGCGTCAGCCTTGAAGCTTAACCAGCTTCCCCCACATTTTTCCTCTCGAATCCGTCTTCTCAGATCGCGCTGCTACGTATCTCCTTTTTTTGGCCCTGCCGCCCCGATTGTCCTTCGGCGCACCGCCGTAGATCTCGGACCCGCCAGACCCGCACCCCGCGCCCGGCCACTCCGACTCGGCCAAGCCTCTTCCGTGGCCTTGTCCCGACGCCCCCGCAAATAACGGCCTGCCTCGCGCATCGCCGCACTTTCTCTGCGATCATCGCGCCGCTCGTCCTTCCTCCCATGGTCTCGACACCCGGAACTTGCAAACATACGTCTCCCGACCTACCGTATCCCGCCGTTCCCGATCATAGGATCTTCTCCTCGGCACATAATCTTTTAACACTACAATTTCTCTGACCCAAAGATCGATTGGCCCACCATGACTGTGTTCATCGCTTCTCTGTGAGTCCAAACCCGCTGCTTCAAGACCTCTTCAAAATTACGCCGCCGTCGTGTTGTTTGGCCAGTGGTTAATACAGCCCCCATGGAACAGTTTCCTTCCCAAAACGGTCCACTTCACACTTCCAGGCACGCCGCCACGAGGCTCGCTTTCCGTCAAGAAGCAGCCAGAAAGCGAAAACCAACCAGGAGGGAAAAAGCCAGCACCTCTAGAGCGGCAGCCGAGCCTCTTTCAACCCACCAGCATTACTCCTCCCGAGACCCCCACAGACGAAAAGCCGCGGGATGACCCCTTCGTAAACGAGGATGGCTTGCGTGTACATATCCCGTCGGGAGAACAAGTCACGGATGGTCTTCGCGCGCCGGCCGACCGGAGCTCCCCGACATGGGGCGGCCGTCCCGATCAACCCATGTCGCGTGCCAACTCTCCGCCTCCCCCCTCTCTTGTAGACAAAGGCCGGAATCTCATGCAGCAGAAGGCGAAGGAGCTCGGCCGCCAGGGCATCACCCAGCCACGCTCGCTTGTGCGGAGCGATAGTCACGACCGCGTCTTTGCGCATGCGAACTGGAAGGTTGTCAATGCGGACCAAGGCAACGGTGGTCTGCGCAACGCTGCCGAGGCTGCCGCCAGGGAAGGCAAGCTGGGAGAGTACACGTGGGTCGGCACGCTGGGCATGCCGACCGACGCGTTACAGGGCACACAGCAACTGCAGGACATCGAGGACAAGCTGGCCACGGAGCACGACATGCTGACTGTCTTTTGCTCCGACAAGGACTTCAACGGCCACTATTCACACTTTTGCAAGCAGATCCTGTGGCCCGTCTTTCACTACCAAATCCCCGATAACCCCAAGAGCAGGGCATACGAGGACCACTCATGGAAGTACTACGTCAGCGTCAACCAGGCCTTTGCCGACAAGATTGTCAAGAACTGGAAGCGCGGAGACGTCATTTGGATCCACGACTACCACCTACTACTCGTCCCCAGCATGATTCGCAAGAAGATCCCCGATGCCAAGATTGGCTTCTTCCTCCACGTCGCCTTCCCCTCGTCTGAAATCTTCCGTTGTGTGGCCGTCCGAACCCAGCTGTTGGAGGGAATGCTCGGGGCGAACTTGATCGGTTTCCAGATCCACGAGTACACCAGGCATTTTCTCCAGACCTGCAGTCGCCTGCTGAGCGCTGAGGCAACGCCGGACGGACTGCAACTCGAAGACCGATTCGTCGATGTCATCAACCTGCCCATCGGTATCGACCCGGTGAGCCTGGCCCAGCATCGGGAAGAGGACGAGGTGAAAAAGTGGCTGGAGATTATGCGCGAGCGATATGCCGGCAAGAAGCTCATCGTTGCTCGTGACAAGCTTGACCATGTCCGCGGCGTCCGGCAGAAGCTCCTCTCGTACGAGTACTTTCTGAACAAGAACCCGGAGTGGCGAAACAAGATTGTCCTGATCCAGGTCGCGCTTTCGACTAGCGAGAAGAGCGAACTGGATGCCACTGTCTCGGATATCGTGACTCGAGTCAACTCGTCCTGGGCGAATCTGGCTTACCAGCCAGTGGTCTACCTCAAGCAGGACATCGACTACGCGCAATACTTGGCTCTGCTGAGCATTGCGGACGCACTGATGATCACCAGCCAGCGCGAGGGCATGAACCTGACCTCACACGAATACCTATACTGCCAGGACGGAACCCTTGGCGAAAAGAAGCACGGGTCCCTCATCCTGTCCGAGTTCACGGGCACCTCGTCCCTGTTCGGCGGCAATGAGCTGTCGGTGAACCCCTGGGATTACAAGGCTTGCGCCGAAGCGATCAAGTATTCGCTCGAGATGAGTGACGAGGAGAAGGAACAACGGTGGGCCAAGCTGTACGAGGCTGTCAACCACCACACCGGCTCGCATTGGTTTACAGAATTCATGTCGCGCCTGGACCGTGTGTACGAGGAGCAGCATCGTCGCGACCAGACCTCGGTCCCTCGTCTTTCGATGAACTCTCTTGTCAATCAGTACCGGGGGTCTGAGAGGAGGCTCTTCATTCTCGACTTTGAAGGAACTCTGGTCAGCTGGGGTCCTGTCAACCAGATCATCCCCGTCAGCCCACAAGTAAGTGCACTTAACAAGCCCGTTATAGAAACTTCGTGCTAATACACGATCAGCGCACCGTCGACGTCCTAAACGACCTGCTCCTCGACGAGCGAAACACCATCTACGTCATGTCCGGCCGCCGGCCCGAAGAACTCGACCGTCTCTTCCGCCGCGTCCCGAATCTCGGGCTCATCGCCGAGAACGGCTGCTTCCTCAAAGATTGCGGCAGCGCGGCCTGGACTGAGGTGGCCGATGCGGACCAGATCCGCAGCTGGAAGGAGTCGGTCAAGGGCATCCTGACGTACTACCTGGAGCGCACGCCCGGCGCCGAGATCGAAGACCGCCGCTGCTCGCTTCTCTTCCACTACAAGTCGGCCGAGGATTACGAGTCTGCCATGCGGCAGGCGACTGACTGCGCCAGCCACATCAACGACGCGTGCGAGGAGCAGCGCGTGCACGCTATCCCTCTCGACGGCTGCGTGCTCGTCGAGCCCATCGACTGGACCAAGAGTACGGCGGCGCAAAAGATCTTTGCCGACCTGCGCAGCGGCCTGGCGGCCGACGAAAAGCACAAGTCGCCCGTCGACTTCCTCATGGTTGTCGGCGATGGCCGCGAGGACGAAAAGGTGTTCAAGTGGGCCAACACATTAGGAGATGGTGGCACCGTGAAGGAGGTTGTCACGGTTAGCCTGGGCACTAGGAACACGGAGGCGGGCGCCACGCTGACACAGGGTGTGAGCGGTGAGTGCTTTCCCCCCCTTCTAGAGCAACGAGGGAAATTACTGACAAATGTCCCACCAGGTGTGCTCATGGCCCTGCAGAAACTGGCATCTATCGCGTAAGCAGAGCGACTGTTTTGCTTTGCTGCCCCAGGGGGCACAATGCCAACTTGATATATGATTGCAGATCTACCGTACCAGCCCGTCATCGCCGGAAGAGCTCGGCGCGCGTCGCGCCGCATCCGAGTACCTGGAGATGATTTCTCTAAATATTACGGAAACGGGGTTGGTCAAATCCAGCGGCTGCTTGTCACTTGCTTGCTTGCTTGCTTGCTGCGTGCATATGCCCCTTATTGCAGAAACATTCTGTTGCATTTTTGTCGCATTTCAGCGTACCACTTGCGGTTGTTACTGTTATGGTTATCATGGTTGTCGTTCTTACTGGTTCTCTGCTCGCATCTGGCGTTTTGTACCTACCCATCCCGTCTGAAGCTCATTGCTAGGGCTGCCGAAGTCTTTCACTCGTTGCCGCTTGGTCTGCGCGTCTATTTTTCTTTTCATATCCGCTCGCTGAAATGATCATGCTACAGCAGCAGGAGCTAAACGGATGTCACGGGCGGCATCGGCTATCACGGACCCTCGGATTCGGGAGACGGGAAATGGGATAGGGATAGGAAGGGATGGATGGGCACGGGAATAGGAATGGGCAGCAGACTGATAATGTAAATAGACTGCCTGAAGGGAATTGGGAATGGAAAATTGGGAGAGCCTCAGCGATGGGGTGAGGTATCAAGGAACCGTGGCTTAGACATTGGGGGAATTGGGAAGGCGCAAGGATTGGAATTTCGGTATATCTCTTCGCTCAATGGGAATCATGGCTATGGTGTTTGGTTTGTTATAAGCTACGTATTTATCGTGTAGCAGACTGGCAACTCGGCTTAGAAACAAGCAACGATTCTTATCTCATTATCGCGGGCAGCCGTTTT
Source organism: Trichocladium uniseriatum (assembly GCA_017139535.1). NCBI lineage: Eukaryota > Fungi > Ascomycota > Sordariomycetes > Sordariales > Chaetomiaceae > Trichocladium > Trichocladium uniseriatum. The sequence continues at coordinate 944,072 of WOUO01000007.1, read as the reverse complement.
GATGCAAGTCCCGTGTACCTTTCACAATTTCCCCTCCGGGCCGCAACGGCTCGGCGCGAAACTGCCGTCACCGCCATCCCTCAGCCACCACCACGTGGCCGCCAGTTCGAACGCGCCGTCCGCGATGCAAAACCCCCGACCGAATTTCCCGTCGATGGAAGAGCTTTTTGCCAGGTACGATGCGGGGAGCGGGAGAGCTCGAAGATATTATTCCATATGAAGTTACTACCCCACTAGAGTATTACATATGTGTCGTAACATGATAAAATACTAGGAGAGATTTCCATAAATATGCTGAAAACATTGCCTCAATTTTACGAAGTGGCGCGGATTGTCTTTCGTGTTGACCCGAATTTCGATCTCGACTCGGACTTAATTGAGCGCCAATGACATCACCTCCGGAATCGGACTGCGGGGTCTGGTTGCTCCCTAAACGGGTGCAGCCCGATGCCCCGCCATTTCAGCGCCAATGAACGTCCCCGGCGCAGACGGAAAAAGAAACTCGGACTGCCAAGCGGGGCCAAGATTTATTCCTTCCAGACCCTTGAAGAAGCACGAGATCCGATCGGAGCAGCAGTCACCCCAGGGACCTCCGGCGGTCAGTAAGCACTCTCAGCTGTCCTTTTTGTCGACTCACCGAGAGTTTTGCGTCGACTACTGAAGGGGTTGATCTCTGACTGCTGAAAGATAGCTTAGCTCGAGCTTACCTCGCCCATCACCACCACTCCCCTCGAGACAGCTTCAAGTCAAACCTCTATCACAACACACCCGGCACCATGGCGCCCTTCCCGCCCCCTCCCGTCAACACCATCGACTGGTCCAACGTCGGCTTCCGCGTTCGCGAGGGTGCGTACCTCCCTTACCAACATATACGCCTCTTCTAACCTCTAGCTCCCAACCCCGCAGTCAACGGCCACATCGAATCCCACTACTCGGTCAAAACCGGCAAATGGTCCCCCCTCCAATTCGTTACCGACCCCTTCATGCGCATCCACGGCATGGCCCCCGCTCTCAACTACGGCCAACAAGCCTACGAAGGCCTCAAGGCCTTCCGCCTGCCCAACGACGCCGGCCTGACCGTCTTCCGCCCGGACCGCAACGCCGCGCGCATGCAGCACAGCGCCGCCTACATCAGCGTCCCGCCCGTCCCCGTCGACCTCTTTGTCGACGCCGTCAAGGCCGCGGTGGCGCTCAACGCGGAATATGTACCCCCCCATGAGACGGGCGCCGCCATGTATGTGCGCCCGCAGGTGTATGGCTCGTCGGCGCAGCTGGGGTTGACGCCGCCCGAGGAGTATACGTTCTGTGTGTTTGTCCTGCCGACTGGGGTGTATCATGGCACGCACCCTGTGAAGGCGCTGATTCTGGATGATTTTGATCGGGCCGCGCCGAATGGCACGGGGAGTGCAAAGGTGGGCGGGAACTATGCGCCGGTGCTGAGGTGGAGTGACAAGGCAAGGAATGAGGGGTATGGGATTACGCTGCATCTGGATAGTCGCCGGCATGAGGAGGTGGATGAGTTTAGTACGAGCGGGTTTATTGGGGCGTTGGTGGAGGGTGAGGCGGTGACACTGGTGGTGCCGGATAGTAATGCTGTCATTGATAGTGTTACGAGTGATAGTGTGCAGCAGATTGGCCGGAGCTTTGGGTGGAAGGTGGAGAAGCGATCGGTAAGTCGTTTTCTTGTTTGGGGGTTTGCCGGGGGGTGACTCCGTCGAGAGACGCATCCGCATCCTGTCAGCGTTACACAATACCCCCTCAGTTCACGCCATTGGCAAGCAGCATGCTAACACCCACGCCAGATCAAGTACTCGGAGCTGCCCAGCTTCACAGAGGTCATGGCGGCGGGTACCGCGGCTGCGCTCGTGCCTATCCGGTCCATTACCCGGCGCGTCAGCCCCTCCCTAGCCCAGCACCCGCGCGTGTCGTCCAAGGACGGCGAGGAGACCATCACCTACATCCCCGAGGGCAACGAGGAGCCCGGTGCGCTGTGCATCAAGCTACTCTCCCAGCTCCAGGGCATCCAGCTCGGCAAGATCGAGGACCAGTTCGGCTGGCGCTTTGCGGTCACGGAGGAGGATGGCAAGCGTGTTGTTGGCGAGACCAGCACGGGCAACGGTAGCGCCCAGACGGTGGACCAGATGGACTGAGCGGTTGAAGGAGAAATGATTGATGTTGGCAGGCAAATAGGGAGGGGTGGGAAAGGTTCAGAGATTGGTGTCAAAAAAGTATAAACGGAATACGTGGAGCAGGAAAATTCCATCTTTTGCTCGAGAAATTGTTCAATGCCGATTGCCATCCTGCGAGCTCGGTATCGGAAACGTCTTGTCCTCGTGACCCATTCCCGACTTTTCCATCTTCCAAATCTTGGCGGCACTCGATGCCTGTTCGGTGGAGTTGAAGTTCGCGTTTCGTAATGCCTTTCAGTGACTGGACAGGACCCTTGAGCCCTGCTGCCGGCCCGTTCCGGGTGGGTGGTGCTGGTGCCCGCCAAGGACGATGATCTCCATGGACCTGGATCGCACAAGGGAAGGTTTTCTCGACCATGAGATAAGGGACAAGACAATGTCTCCTATCAGAAGACGCACAAAGGGCACCCGCCCTTCGCGAGAGAACTGTTGGTTGACGGCCCGTGATCAAGGTTGTGTGGTTGGGTCAACGGAAAGCTTGAATTGGGTAAGAAATCTTGGCAGTCGCGGGGGAGCTATGGTGGGGACTGTGGAGAATGCGGGGAACCTCGCATTCCTCTTTCTTTTCCAGCTTCCTCCTGCTGCGACACCAGTGAAATGCAGAGCTCACCGAATGCGGGATAAACAGTTGTTTTCTCGTCAGTCTTGTCTCTCGCCCCATGTTTCGCCCTTTTTTCGAGGAGCTCTCCAATTCGTGGGGGTGCTCACATGCGGTCATCCCACTCCATCCTCTGCAGGATGCAGGCCAATCCCACCAAGACCGTCGGCAGTAGGGATGTGCAGGAGAATTGCCCTGGACCTAAGAGAAGGCCATGCGCCGGATCAACCCGTTCTCTAGATTGTCGACTACCGTGACATGCAAGGCCCGGAAGCACGGTTCCACTGGCTTTAATTAATCACACTCCATTCTTTCTCGCCTACCTTCTTACAGCAGACAAGCGGTACCAGAAGCTCAGGGTTTCATTTCCGTTTCCCGTCTTCTGAGGACGCCCTGCGGCACGGTGCCGAATGACCAACCAGCCAACTCCGGCGGCCGTTAAGATCGCCGGAGACTCGCTTCCACCGGTCCGTCCCGAGCCCTGTGCCCACTCAACCGGCATCCAGCTCCCGCAAAATGTCCACGTTAGCTCCCGCACTTTAGCCGTGCCCGGCGGCATTTACCACACCCGGAGCATACCAAGAGCATCCTTTGACACGCGGAGCATTGCTCATCTATCGCAAGTCTTAGATGCCGACCACGACCCCGCCAACCAAGATGTTGAGGAGGGTGACGGTGGCGACTGGCGTGAGGGGCATGTAAAGCAGAAACAGCTGTTTCGAGGAGCGCAGGTCTTATGGTAGATCCTCTCTACCCTCCTCAACAAGTCTGTTGGTCCCCACCTGACAACCTCTAGGCTGGCGTACCAGTCTGTGGGCGTCATCTACGGTGACATTGGCACTAGGTCAGCTTGCCTCGATTTGTGTTGTCGTTCCGTTGGGGTAGACTAACACTGTGACAGCCCGCTATACGTCTTTTCATCTACCTTCTTGAAACCACCAAGTTATGAAGAGCTCCTCCAAGTTCTGTCTGTCATCATTTGGTCCATCACCATCATGGTCACAGTCAAGTACATCTTCATCATCCTACATGCCGACAATGAGGGAGAGGGAGGCACGTTTAGTTGTTATGCCCTACTCGCCAGATATGTAAGAATCTTGTTGCTTGCCGCCATACCCAGTTTGTAAAGGGGGGGGGCTAATTCCCCCCTAGGCATACATCACCGACCGTGATCCCCGCGATGAACTCCTGGTTCGGATGGAGCGCCACCTGTCCTCGGATCTCCGAGGCGTCAACCGCAGCCTACGCGCAGGCATCGAAAAGAGCAAGTTCACCCACGCTTTACTCAAAATTATTGGTGTCCTCTCTGTCTCCATGGTCATGGCCGACGGCGTTCTCACCCCAGCACAAACTGTGCTCGGCGCAGTCCAGGGGCTGGAAGTCGTGAAACCGGATATTGCCACTTCGACTGTCGTCGGCACGTCGTGCGCCATCTTGGTTCTCCTCTTTGCGATTCAGCCGCTTGGGACAACCAGGATTTCTGCAATCTTCACTCCCATCGTCATCACATGGCTCGGATTCAACGGCGGCTTCGGTATCTACAACCTCATCAAGTACGACGGCGGGGTCCTCAACGCCTTCAACCCCAACTTTGCCGTCCAATTCTTCGCCCTCCACAAGATAAACGGGTGGCGGATGCTCGGAGGAATCTTACTGTCCTTTACTGGCGTCGAGGCCCTCTTTGCCGACCTCGGTGCCTTCAGCCTGCGGGCTATCCAACTGAGCTGGGTATTCTACACCTACCCCTGTCTGTTGCTGGCATACCTCGGACAAGCCGCCTACATCAGCGTCCACCCCGAGGCGGTCGGGAACCCATTCTTTAGCTCCGTGCCGCCCGGGATGCTCTACCCCAGCCTCATTGCGGCTGTCCTGGCCGCCATCGTCGCTAGCCAAGCCATGATCACTGCAACATTTCAGTTAATCAGCCAGATCATGAAGCTATCATACTGCCCTCAGCTCAAGGTTGTGCACACATCACGCGTCTTCCACGGGCAGCTGTACGTGCCATTCTTCAACTGGCTTCTGATGTGCGGAGCCATCCTCGTGACGGCCATATACCGCGACACGACGCGCCTCGGCGACGCCTACGGGGTCTGCGTCATGTTTGTCACCTTCTTCGACACCTGCATGGTGACCCTTGTGGCACTCATCGTGTGGAAGCTCCCGCCCTTGCTGGTTTTCACCCCCTGGCTCTTCTTTGCCCTCGTTGACGGGCTGTATCTGTCATCCGCCCTCAACAAGGTCCCCGACGGGGCATGGTTCACACTCACCGTCTCCGGCCTCCTAGCCTGCTTGTTCCTCCTCTGGAGGTTCGGCAAAGAAAGCCAATGGCGCGCCGAAGCTGAGGACCGTTTCAGACCCTCAACCCTCATCAAAAAGGACGACGACGGCAACCTCCGTCTCACCGAGCGATGGGGCGGCGACTCGCTGAGCGCCATTCGCGGCCTCGGCATATTCTTTGACAAAACCGGCGTCCTGACTCCCGCCGTCTTTACACAATTCGTCAGCAAATTTGTCGCTGTGCCAGACGTGACCGTCTTCTTCCACCTGCACCCCACCCAGGTGCCGACAGTCCCGCCCGACGAACGCTACCACGTCTCTCGCGTCACTGCTGTTCCTGGCTGCTACCGGCTCGTTATTAAGCACGGGTTCATGGACGAGATCATCAGTCCGGATTTGGCGGCGCTGGTTTACGAGCAGGTCCGCAAAGCCGTCATCCACCGGGCGGTCAGTGATAGGTTGCCTATCTTAGCGGAGGCCAATGAGAAGGAGGTAATGGACGGAGATGATCCCCCTAGCCTTGGCCTTGAGGAGCCTGATTTGGAGCACAAAGCGGACGGGACTCCCAATGCTCACCAGGTAAACCATACACAACCCCACCTGCCACCTAAACTACGAGACGACGGCCTCGTGGCGGAACTTGCCCGCCTGGACCGCGCGTATGCCACCAAGATTATGTACATTGTTGGGAAGGGACAGATGCGGGTGAGGGACGCGTCGTCAATCGGGAGGAGGGTGGTCTTGTCCGTCTTTCTATGGATTAGGGAGAACACCAGGGCCAAGGTGGCGAATTTGAGACTGGCGATGGATCGGGTGGTTGAGGTGGGGTTTGTGAAGGACATATAGCAGATTGGATGTCTTGAAGCATGGGTTTGGTTGTGTAGGATGTTCACTGTTTATGGGTGTTTGTTGACTGTATCACATCCTGTCCCTTCTTCCAGATGAATGACTCTCCCTCGACGAAACCATCTGGAGCTCTGAATCAACAACTGGAAACGTGACAGGGGCTAACAGCAGGCAGCAGGTACTATTTCTTTCTTAATTACTGTTTGTTGATGAGAACTAGGAAGGCGCACTTGGGGCAGTTATGTGAGGAAGGCGCAATTAAGTGCACTTCCCGGCCAACAGTGGACCAAGGAATCTGTGCACCAGACGCCATTTCCTTTCAAGTTGCAGGTTCATTGGAACAACATGGAAACCATCCGCATCGTCCCACAACTACGTTAGAACAAGCCGCATCAGTAACACTGTCGCCCAAGAGCCCGGAATGGATCGAGATTGGAGCCAACCTCCTCCGTCTCCGGACTTTGGACGTGTCACAACTTCCCACACTGCCCAAGAGGAAGGGCACCTCACGCCTCAGTCCCCACGTCGCGGCAATGGCAACCAAAACAACCACCGGTTTGGTCGCCCCGATTCGCATTGGCTGCGGAAACGAGCAATCACAGGGGCAATGATTCATGCGACAACCGAAACCAGCGTTCAACCCCGTCACCACCGAGACAGAAACGAAGCGCTTGAGGCAGACGGGTACGGGGCCACACACGATGAGGACCAAATGCGACTAAATCTCGACCGGCACTCTCCTGATGCCCACAGCAACTTCAACTTGGACCGTCCCCAAATACTCGACAGATGGCAGAGCGGCACCATCCCGATCGATGTGTTGACAGAAGAGTATCATCCTCCCCCTTCGCCCAAAATTCAACTGGCACGTCACCCACAGATGCAAAGTTTCAACCCGCGCAACAGCTCGCCCCCAGCGATTATGGGCGACCCCGACAATTGGCTACTTCCTCACCCATTTAATCACGGAGCTGGCTTTCCAGCTGGGGAGAATTCCTCCCAAGGAACGGATGGCGGCTTCGGTTTGGGCTCCTCTGTCAGGAGTACAAGCCCTTATTCCATTTCACCAAGCGACGATCCACGACGGGGCGGTGGCGCCAGGGCCCCTGTTTCTACAGGAAGGGGAACCGACAACAGCCGTGTGATGCAGTCCCCGTACTTCAGCAGAACAAGAGGGCCGCATAAGATGTTCAGAGTGGGTCAAAATAAGGGCGGAATCTTCAGCCCAAGTCGAAGTGACACGCGGGGCAGCCCCTACCCAGACTTCGGTGGCAGTTCCGAGCAAGATCATCCCCCACGAACCGGTTCAAGCATTGCACAACATTCCCCCGATCCATTCGTCACCTCTGAGCCCGCTATGTACAGGGAGCATCAAGAAAGGAGCTCGTCACCTGATTACTCAACGCATAAACACCCCCAAAACGAGTCTGATTGCTCGGGGGATTATCGTTCGGTACGACACGGCTCCGATTCTAGCTTTCTAAGCATACTAGACCACCATCCCACTGAGTTCGCCTCCTTCGAGGACTTGCACTCCACTCGCAGCGCCCCTCGCTCGTACGCCCAGTCAGTTATCAGTGGAGCATGGACACAAGCACTGACCCCCAACACGTCTCCAAATGGGCACAACCGCACGCCAACGACTGTACGAGAACCGTTAGGAAACCCCGACGAGATTCCTTCTTTGACTGGTCCAGGCACACAGAGATGGCACCAACCGACGCCCTTCCCTGACTTTCGATCTTCAACCAAGAGACATTCTTATGGGCAGCCAGACTCTTCAATCCTTAGTCCTTTGGCACACAAGACCAACCTACCCCAGCCCGTGAGATCCACCAGGCAACCGGTCCCACATGGTCCCGATCCGCAGGGGAATAGAGATAGTACTGAGAGTTTGAGTTTCCTTAACTTGGACTTGGACTCTAGCTCGGATTCGGACAGCGAAGATGACCTTGACGTCGACCGTATTGTTCATACTGCGCCGCGGCCACATGTCAACGATGGACCAAACCCCCTGAGCACCTCAGGGGCGAGCGACGAACAAGACCACGTTATGTGCGCCATCTCAGAGAGCCGTTCATCAGACGTGATTGGTTTGGCAGTCATCAACGTGACAATGGGACGCGTGGATATTATCAGAATCGTCAACGACGATAGGTACCAGCGGCTCATTGAAACTGTGTGGAGGATGCCAACCTGGCCACAAACCTTTTTGGTGCTCAAGAAGGTCATTGCTGAGCACAGCAAGTCCTCTCTCGCGCTTCGACTAAAACAAGAGTTCCCAGGCGCAGAGGTGGTACCACTGGAGAGGGAACACTGGAACGAGTCTGAGGGTCTCAGGATGATTGACCGCTATGCGTGGCGCAAAGACATCAAAGCAGTCCGCTCAGATCTAGAGCGCAACTTCTATGTCTCATGCGCTTTCTCAGCGGTTCGTTCTAAATAATCATTCTTCCAGATGACGGACACTAACAACACATAGGTCATGTCCTATGTTGAGGACGAAACGGAAGTGGTGTTCCGAGAAAACTCGTTGCACGTCAAGTACAGTCAGGCAGCTGATACAATGGGCCTCGACCGGTCCACCATAACATCCCTGGAGCTTCTACAGAACGTTCGAAACGCAAAAGGCACATCATCGACGCTCTTCGGATTGTTGAACAACACGCTTACGCCACAGGGCCGTCGTTTGACCCGATCGACACTTTTACAGCCGAGCACAAACAGGGACGTGGTTTCTGCACGCCATGACGCCGTCGAAGAGTTGTCCAGCAACGAAGATCTGTTCATTGAGGCGCGCAAAAACCTCAAACAACTCCTCCATATCGATATTGAGCGGTCCGTCCCTTGGGTAAGTGCAGACACTCTGGTCTACTCTTTGATATTTGACTAAACTTGTAATCAGGTTACTCTCAAGTCTGGGGAGCCACGCCTTGCCTTGCAGGACGGAGTAGCCTTGATTGAAGGCCGCCACCAGGTCGTCATGGCGAGCCACGAAGAGCTTCAGCAAGCAGAGAAAGACCTGAACCACATTCTCATGATCAAAGCATACCTTGACGGCATCCAAGCAATCCAAGAAACCCTAGAAGTCGCTGATTGCTCAAGCCAATTGTGCAAATGGGTCCTGGAGAGATGCGGATCTGAAAACACAGCTCCGATCAGTGCACTTCTTGAGGGGGGCATCGAGCAAGACGCCGCCTACAGCAAGGCTCCGATAGATATCAGAAACAACAGGCTTTGGGCAATCAAGGTTAGTAGTCTCCTCTGCGAGCCTTAATCATCCTTCAGCGTTCTCACACTTATTAGGCTGAGCCCAACAGCGTGTTGGAGCAAGCTCGCCGCCTCTATCGAGATCTCACCAACGAGATGCATGAGTATGTGGAGGGCCTCAACAAGGTGTTTTATGGTTTGTGCTGTCATTCACATAACCCTTTGCCAACCACACCTCTCACTATTAGCAGAGCACTTGTTTACCGCCCCTGAGCTACGACTTGGGAACGACAACCATTACTATTTGCGGTTCCAGTGGTCCGACGTTGAGCGGGAAGTCACAAGACACCTGGCTGCTGCGGGCAACAAAAATGCTGTTGGTGTTCAGCACTGGAGACAACGATTCATAGGCGGCGTAGAAATCGTGAACGGTATCCGGCGGAAGAAACACTACGACTGCGAGACGATGGAACTGATCCAAAAGAGCAGTCAGATCCAACGACAGGCCGACATAGTGACAGCACAGAGCGACAAGTCTGTTGTCGAGTTGAAGAAATTCTTGCTGGATTATGCCGAGTCTTTGCTCAATCTGAACGAAGCCACCGCAGTGCTGGACATGCTGTGCTCATTCGCTCATTTGGCCACCGCCCAAAACTATGTTCGACCCATCATCACTGACAAGCTAGTCCTCAAGGCAGCCAGACATCCTGTGGTGGAAGTCAGAAAGAACAACTTCGTGCCGAATGATGTCTATTCAGGGGACCAGGACGCCCGTTTCAAGGTCATAACCGGGGGCAACATGAGCGGCAAGAGCACATTCATCAGGTCAATCGCCCTAATTCAGATTATGGCACAGGTTGGTAGCTTTGTCCCTGCGCAATATGCCGCTCTTCCCATCTGCGACCGGCTCTTCACCCGCTTGTCCACCGAAGACAAGCCGGAGAACAACTTGGGCACTTTTGCAGTCGAGATGACAGAGATGAACGTGATCCTACGGTATGCATCGTGTCCCTTGTCCGTTTGGCTTGTATAATGAGCTGACTGTTGGGCAGTCAAGTTACCAAGGACAGCTTGGTCATTATTGATGAACTTGGCCGTGGGACTTCGACTAAGGAAGGTCTTGCCCTTGCCCTTGCCATGTCGGAGAAGTTGATAGAAAAAGGCTGTCGGGTGTTTTTTGCGACTCATTTTACCGAGTTGGGTAAGCACATGTTTCAATGATCCCTTGTATTGGCTAACCTCTACTCAGCGCGGGTGCTAAACTCCACGAGAGGGAGCAAAGTTTTGAACGTCCACGTCGTTGGCGAGAGCATCAAGTATGGGGACATCCCGCAGATCACCTTACCGCACACCATAGCCAGCGGTCCTGTCAAGAGCGAAGACTACGGGCTTGACCTTGCTCGCCGTTTCCTTCCGGAACGAGTCATCAAGAACGCCGAGCAGATTTGCAGTTTTCTTCGCGACAGAAATTCAAGCAAAGCGACCGGACCGGCCACCAAAGCGATGAAACAGAACAAGTTGATACTTGCTCTGCCAGACCTTCTCAAACAGGCCAATAACTCCACCATGGATGACTCTGCACTCGCGTCATACTTGAAGAAGCTGCAGATAGAGTTCACCATCAGGATGGACATGGCCGCCGATGACGATACCGTGGAGGGAGAGGAGGGCGAGAATCCCGCCCGCACAATGGGCCATCCTGTTCTCGAAAAACCCAGCGAAGAAGAGCTCCAGGAGTGGAAGAAGAAGTGCGACGCGGCAGAGAGGAGGGTGATGCATGCCAACATGGCCCAATCCCAGGAGAGGAAGCGCCCTGCTTCGGGCGATGAAAGAAGCAGCTACCTGCAGAAGCGCAGCAAAATGGGGGATGATATGGAAAGCATATCCCAACCAACACCTATCAACCGTGGTTCTATGATTGAGGAGCTGCGCAGGGAGACGTGCACCCCAACCACCAGAGTCAACACTCCAAGCAGCTTCACGATGGATGGCCCCGACTCTGTCATGGAAGAGACAAGTTCCCAACCAAGCATGCCCACAGAAACAGTTGGGCTCGGGCAAACCCAAAGGGCAGTGTCCATCTCATCGGACGACTCTGACCACGACTACGAAATGCAGGACGCAGACACAGACGCATACAACCGCTCGCCGTCAACCGTTGAGAAGACGAGCGGTGAGGACCCAGAGGAGCCCGAGCAGCCCCTTGAGCGTTTTCAGCCGCTCAAGAAATGGTATGCCCGCAACAACCAGGCAACTGAGAGTGGCAGTGTCCCGAGTGCTGGGTCGCGGGACGTCTCGACAGGTGCGGTTTGTGCTCGAACGCGTTCGGGGACTCAGGAGTATATGCGCGGTCTTGACTGAGGATGAGTGATCTGTCTGCTATTGTGGCCTCGGCATGTCTGTGTACTTTGAGGATTTGGAAGGACAGGGATGGTGGTTAATGTGATGGCTTATCGTTTGCTGCTGATTAAATTGCTTTTAGGGGGGATGGGGATAGGAAGGTTGGTGGTTTGGGGTAGTGCGAGTTGAGTTCTGGCATTCAGGGGCTAATATGAGCTTGCTGCTTCGCTATACACACAACGCGGGGATGAATGACAATCGAATATGCCATGGGGTACGATGTGAATAACAGTCCTATATCGTAATTAAGTCCTCCAGTCTCAGCCATAACCTGATTATATACGGTACTAGTAAATTCAGTGGTATCTCCTCCGACGCCGTCACGTAGAAGCCCCAGCCCTGATTCTGAAGCAGCAAACTCATAAAATACCCCTTCTCCTGCCCCAGAAGCGGCCCCTTCTCCCGTCGTGTCTCATACTTTCATTCTAGACCAAACAACGATGTAATCCAACCGGCGCCATGCAATAAATGATACGAAATAAAAGAAACCAGCACCAGCACCCATATCAGTCCCTCCATATATGGGTATCACCCAGACTCACAGAACTCGACGAGTTACTACTACCACCACCAGCTCCACGAGGACTATTCGCGCCCGGCCCCGGCAGCACTGCATCGTAGCCCTGATTGCCGTCCTCCGACCCCGATCCAGGGGTTGGATTTTCGACATCAGACTGGACCAATGCCGGCGGCGGGTCCTGGTAGATCCAGGGCTGTTCGAGACTGTGTTCAAGGTCAGTACACGAACCAAATGAATAACAAAGGAGGGAAACTCACGGCAACACCAAACTGGGATTCACAAACCGCAACCCCTTCTCCCGGTCCTCATCAATTGTGCTCCCCCTCCTTAGCACATCCCTCACCCCACCTCCTTCCACCTCCTCATCCAAAAGCACCGCACTCTCCTCAGCAGCATCCTCATCCACCCTCTTGACACTCCGCAACGAAATAAACCTCGTCAGCGGCTCCACCCGTCTCTTGAACCCCCACCCATACCATAGCGTCGTCACAAACAGCGGCAACACCAGCAGCGCCACGGTAAACGCTTTCCGCAGCGCCAGGTACCCAGACATGGTCAGCTGAAACACGACCAGGCCCAGCATGACACGATAGCAAATCATGCGCCATGCGCCGCCGGTGGCGTGCTGCGGCTGGTCCATGGCATAGAGCAGCTGGTACTTGTAGGTGAAGTAGCCGAGCGAGAAGTAGAAGATGCCGAGACCCAGGACGAGGAAGCCGCCCGGTAAAGCGCTGTAGACGAGGCAGAGGATGAAGACGAGCAGGGCGGTGGGCAGGTAGAAGCCGTAGTAGAACATGGGGGGTTGGACCATCTGGGCAAAGTCACGCGGGGTCTTGGCGCCCATGCGGTTGATGGGGTAGAGGGCGACGCTGCCGAACTCGAGGAGGCGGAACGGGAAGAGGCCGAGGCCCTGGAGCATGATGAAGTTTGTGTAGAAGACGGAGAGGTCCTCGATCTTGCGGGCGAGGGTGTAGGCGATGTAGGTGGTGTCCTTGAGACTGTTGCGGAGGACGTCAAAGATGGAGGTGACGGCGCCGAAGACGGTGAAGATGAGGAAGATGTTGAAGAAAGTGAAGAAGAAGTTTTTGCTGATAACGGAGAGGGCGACGTCGCCCTGGGAGATCATGCCCTGGTGGGAGGAGAGGTAGTCGTAGAGGTAGGGGACGGCGATGTTGAGCAGGGATACGACGAGGGTAGGGAGACCCGTCTGGACGAGGGTTCGGGCAATCTCGTGCTCCTTGAGCCATTCGGCAAAGGTGGGGAAGACGTTGTTGATGGTGCATATGCTCAGGACCGAGGCAAGAAAGGCCACGGGGACCAACCAAATGACGGAAAGGATGGCAACAAAGATGGTGACGGTCCAGGACCGAATGCGGCGGCTGAGGCGGGGCGCGTATGTATTGCTCCATACGACGTCGGACGGCGCAGGAGCTGGTTTTGTCAACAGGCGACCGGGATACGGATCGACGAGAGCTTGGATGGCCATTTGGCAAGCTGCCACAGAGTCCATCGTGACGAACGCAAGGTCGGCGGGCTCATACGTCTTTTTCCGAGCAGCCATAATCTTGTCGTCCAGCTGACGGAGCTTCTCGGTGTAGTAGTCGATGGCGTCGGTTTTGCGGCTCTGGAGACGGAGGAAACCATACCAGAACCGAGTTTGAGGGCGTTCCCGTTCCGCAACCTGATCGGCCTCGGGCCCCCTCAGGAGCCGGTCAGTCTCGCCGGCTTCCTCATCCACCACATCTGGAGCTCCAACCCGGCCACCTCTGACGCCGTTGCCAGTGTCTCCGTTCGGCTGGGTCCCGGTAGCCTCTAATGGCTTGTGTGCGAGATACACGCTCCATGTCTTTTCGAGTTTGGCAAGGACAGCCTGTCTCTGCTCCATCAACTTGTCGAGCTCTTTCCAGTCGCGGCAGAGAGTGACGCTCTCAACCTTGCCAATTTCGAGTTCCTCTACCAGCTTCTTAATGGTCACCTCATTCCTCAAGTCCTTGGGTATGCTAGATAGCCGGAAGGTGCGGTCGGTAATGGTGGACTGGGTGCCCAGGTAGTGCTGGCGCACTCGGAGCACCTTGAATGTCTCCTTATCCATGAAGTAGAGCGTGAGACCCGTAAAGACATAAGTGAAGATGAGGTATGACCAGAGGTAGCCCATGCTCCTGTTGAAGCTGTTGTCAGGTTCCTGGTCGTCGGGAGAATCGGAGTCGCCAAAAGGTCCCGCGTGCTCATAGGTGCGGTACGTCTCGTATTGACGGAAGAGAAACGAGTTGGTGTGTGCGCCGCCGTCGACGAAATGGCGGTTGATGGGCTCAAGGACAAAGGCGGCGAAGACGAACATGACGCCGAACAAGCGCATGGCCATTTTGAAGAAGGCCAGGAAGACATAGGCGTCGAGGCCGGCCGAGGCCAGCAGTTGCTGGTCGGTGATCTTGTAGAGGGCGGGGATCCATCCAAAGAAGGTGTCGGGCAGCGCGGGCAGGCCAAGGTTTGGGTTCAAGTGGCGCTTTCGGGCGGCGTACAGCGATTTCCATCGTGGGCGGAGAGCCTGTGGTCAAGGTAGGGTATCAGCGGACTGAGGATGCGGAATCGGATGCCAAAATAGCTGGAACCTACACAAAAAGCTAAAAATGCCGACAGGCCAAGGGCCAAGGAGATGACGAGCTGGACCTGGGTGTCCTTCTTTCCCGGGCCGACATAGTTATCTCCGAGGCACTTGTCCTTGTCGGGTTTGTCGGGGTTTTCGAATATATTCATGGTGCAACGCGCTTCAACCGGCGCGCAGCGTGTGTAGGAGCCGACGATGGACTGGCCGTGTCGACATGGGATGTTGCGGGCGGTAGGCGGCAATCGGCAAGCGGCGGTGGTGAGCTGTTGCCAGTGCTGGAAAGCTGTGACGCCCAGTGGACCCCGTCCTGCCTGGTGACGTTAAAGCTCTTGGCAGGCAGCAAGCCCCACAACTAGGTGCAGGGGTCCAAGCTCAAAGACTGTGCGCATCACTTGGACGGTCAACCACAACAGTCCTCCATATGAGATTTCCATGATATAAAGAGGGCCATCTAGTCGCATTTCCATTCGCAGGCGAACTGATATTAAACAGCCAAACATATGGTAGGAGAAATTGAATAGTTTTTCAAATTCAATGCCTGATATTGTACTAACTAAAGTATATTTTTATTAGGATATAATATGATAGTGCACTATCTTAGTAAGCATTCCCCGCCTTCGCTCACTACTGAGATTACTTTATTAGCTCGAATGCTCGACTCTCTCGGGATATTCTGTGCTCCCCGACCCTGGCAAGCATCTTATTTACTTCAGTTATGAGACAGTCAGACAGTCTCGATTCTCGAAATCGTGTCGCCTTATCGAGTTGCTCCGCCACCTGTGGCTCTGCACCGCCACAATCATCCCCGCGTATTTTTCTTGGCGACGCAATTGAAGGCAACTTTCCCAACTTCAACCTTTGTTCGCCTCGCAATTCGCTACTTTGCGTATCGAAACACCCGAAAACGGGCCATGAGAGGCACCTCAACAAGCCTCAGGGTCGGATCAACATTTGCCCATCTCACTATTCAACCTATCCGTGGCCTTTTCCTTTTACCTGGGACTCCCTTTTGCCACTGCGTCGTCTCCCTGCTGCTTTGCCCACTCACACGACCAGGATCGAAGTTCAAGCCACTGACGCGTCGCCGTCACTCGTCACCGGGCGTAACTTCACCTCCACCACCCACTTCGGGCAACGAACCAACACAGCAGACGAGGCTCACCTCCCACCTCAATGCTTGGCGGAATGTACACATTCTCTGGGCCACGCGGCCCATTAGCCAGAGCCTGGTTGTGGCAACACAAGGCTAGCAGCTGTGCATCTCTCCCGACTTGAACAAAACCCCCGCCCGGTGAAGCCAGTGCTTCGGGTTGATCTTCCCTTTTTTTTTCTCATTCTCACTCAAGGCCAGCAGCCTTGCTTTTAACTTTTACCTGATCAACTGGCCCCTATCACCATGGTCACACGTCTTGAACTGGCGGTAGACGCCCAGGAGCTGGCGGGCGAACAGCGTGCTCTCCTCGACCTGATCGACAAACTCCAGTTCGCTCAACTCGACAATGTCAAGCTACCGCAGATCGTCGTGGTCGGCGACCAGAGTGCCGGGAAGAGTTCGGTGCTCGAGGCTATCACCGGCACCCCTTTTCCCCGAGATGCCGGCGCCTGCACAAGGTTCGCAACCGAGATCAGGCTACGGAGGGCACCCCAGTCAAGCATCACTGTATCTGTCATCCCCGACAAGAACCGGAGCTATGCCGATCAAGAAAGGCTGAAGCAGTTCGGCGGACTTGTCAACACCGCCACGCCTTTTGAGCACTTGATGAGAAGCGCAGTCGACGTCATCGCCCCAAAGAACATTCCCGGCCGCTTTGCTGCCCGCGACATCCTGGTGGTCGAGAAGCGAGGCCCTGACATGCCGCTTCTGACCTTGGTTGACCTGCCTGGTCTCGTCCGCAACGCAAACAACGACCAGTCCCTCGAAGACATCAGGACGATCGAGTCCTTGTCGGACCGCTACATGAAGAGCTCTCGCACCATCATCCTAGCCGTCGTGGGCGGAAACTCCGACTATGTGCAGGCCCCGATTCTCACCAAGGCCCGCCACTTTGACCCAGATGGGTCCAGAACCATTGGTGTCTTGACAAAGCCAGATCTCACCGAGACCATTGGCCTTGAGGACAAGTTCATCGACTTGGTCAAAAACAAGGACAAGCGAAATGACTTCCGTCTCGGATGGTACGTGTTGCTGAACCCAGGGCCTCGAGACCCAGGCGAGCCCTGGCCGAGTGTTGAGGAGCGCCGCCGAGCCGAGGCCACCTTCTTCAACTCGGGGAAGTGGAGTTCGCTGCCGCGCTCGGTATGTGGTGCCGGCGCCTTGATGCAGAAGCTCAGCGTACAGCTGCAACAACATATTGGAAAACACGTCCACGTTCTCCGCAAGCAGATCCAAAAATCCCTCGACGAATGCGACGCCGAGCTACAGTCACTTGGCTCAGCCAAGGACACCCCAGAGGAGATGCGCATCGAACTTGTCGAGCTATTCTCGGCATCCAAGGAGTTGGTCATACCCGCCGTTTACGGTTTTTACAAGAACCCTCCCAAGAAGAACTTCTTCCGCATGACCGCCGACCCAAGGGGAACTCCGGCGCAGAACTTGCGCGCCCGAGCTGCCGAGGAGAACGACCGATTCGCCGCCAGGATACGAGCCCATGGCCGTAAGTTTAGCTTCTCCGCCGCAGCTATGCAAGCACCAGGCGAGGAACCTCCGACAGACGCAACCAAACGAGACTTTATCAAACAGGAGGTCCAGACATTGCTGCGCCAGGTCCGCGGTTCCGAGTTCCCCATGGATCCCAAGCCGAGGGTTGTTTACATGCTCTTCCAGAGCTACTCTGAGAACTGGCCCAAGATGGCCCAAGAGCACAAGGACAATCTCGGCGTCGTGTGCAACGAGTTCCTCGGCGAGCTGATTGACTACGCTTGGCCCAAGCGGATGCGCGAGCCTCTCCGCCGCCAGTTTCTCGATCCGCACATGAAAGCCCTCATGGCCAAGGCGCAACATGAGCTCGACCTGTTGACCCAGGACCTCAACCTCGAAGTCCAACCCTACGATCCCGAGTATGAGGAGCGGTTGAGAAGCTGGCATGCCACGATGTCCAAGGACGGGGCAACCTTCTCCGAAGCCGAGGAGGTTCTGGAGAAGATGCTTATTTATTACGAGCTCGCCGCAAAGTCCTTCATCCGTAACATCATCACACAGGTGGCAGAGCGTCATTTGCTCCAGGGCATGTACAGCATCTTCAACTCGGTTGAGGTACTCGGCCTGAGCAACGAGGCCATCGAGGCTATCGCCGCCGAGAACAAGGAGACACGGGACAGAAGATTAACGCTCAAGGCCCAGAAGAAGGCTATCGAAGAAGCCAAGGAGATTTGCGCCAGTCTTGCCATGAGGAAAGAACTCAGGGCGGTAAGTTCTTACCTATCCTGTTTGTAACATATAACTGACAACTCCGACAGTATGCCGAAGATGGTGCAGATGACGTCGACACTACTGACGATGACGAGCTCAAATCCAACGAGAGAAGAGACTCTCAAAGACAACGTCCGGGCTCGGCAGCTCGACAATCCCGGCGACCAAAGCGGCCCTCCACTGGCGAAACCCAGCCGACCCAGGCAGTCCCTCAAAACGTCGAGCCTTCCCCGACACCATCCGCTCCGGCCCCTCCAACGATAGAGACGCCAACCAACCCGGCCCGCGTCGTCATTGACGACCCTTACGCTACCTCGCGAGCCCCGCAGCAAGCCCCGCAGCAAGCCCCGCCTCCTCCGCCACCGCGGCCGGGCAAGGTCCGAACAGACGATGAGCCGTATTCTCCGGCGCCGGCGCCCCGTGCCGCACAACGGACAAGTCAAGTGCCAGTGTCGCCGGAGCAATACTACGGCAATGGATATACCAACCACAATAACCCTTATGTACCCAGATCGTCCGAGTATGCTATCGACTCTGAGTCGCTGAGGCTGGCGAGGAAGGCCTCTAGCCGAGTGTAGAGAGGGCCTGGCGGGTTGGTGATTTGATGAGGGAACGAGCCAGTCGGAGTTATGATGTAGCGGTTATCTACATACGCTATTTATGCACTTTGTCTAGTTAAATCAGGGTTTTGATATATCAATTCATTTTTAAAGGACTTGAAACACACAAAACTCGTAATGGAAGCACAAATTGGGGGATGGACCTTAATCATCATAGGAAGCGAATCTCATGTATTTTCAATACTCATTCATCTAACTGTCATCATCTGGGGATCTGCCCTAATCGTAAACATTGTACTCATAATCGTAGGGTATACACCCAGACCAATTCAGGGGTAATCATATGCGAACCGGCAGCGAATCGCGCCTCACCATCAGATGCCCCTCCCTCACCAGCGAGTTCTTGCACGGCACCTTGTTGATAAAATCAGCCAGATTCCGCAGCGTACACTCGGCAATCTCAGTCAGCGCCTCCTCAGTAAAGAAAGCCTGATGCCCGCACACCAACACATTCGGAAACGTCATCAACCGCATCAGTTCATCATCCTGAATAATCTCCCCACTATGGTCCTGATAAAACAGCGACCCCTCCGCCTCGTACACATCCAGCGCCATCCCGCCCAGATGCCGGCTCTTGAGCGCCGCGATCACGCTCTCCGTGTGCACCAGCCCGCCGCGCGAGGTATTCACCAGAATCGCACCGGGCTTCATCACCCCCAAACTCCGCGCATTGATAATGTGCTTCGTCGACTCCATCAGCGGGCAGTGCAAGCTGACAAAGTCGCTCTGCGCCAGCAGGTCGTCCAGCTCAGCATACTCCCCAAATTCCTTAAACGCGCCGCTCACGAAGAGGTCGTACGCCAGCAGGCGGCAGCCGAACCCGCGCAGGATGCGCGCCAGCGCGAGCCCGATGCGGCCCACGCCGACGATGCCCACCGTCTTGCCGTGCAGGGTGCGGCCGAGGAGGCCGTCGAGCGCGAAGTTGCCCTCGCGCACGCGGTTGTAGGCGCGGTGGGTTTTGCGGTTGAGGGTTTGGATGAGGGCGACGGTGAACTCGGCGACGGCTTCGGGGGAGTAGGAGGGCACGTTGGCCACGAAGAGGTTGAGCTGCTCGGCGGCGGCCAGGTCGATGTTGTTGTAGCCTGCGCAGCGGAGCAGGACGGCGCGGACGCCCGCTTCGGCGAGGGCGTGGAGGACTGGGGCCGGGAGGGCGTCGTTGACGAAGACGCAGACTGCGTCGGCGCCGTGGGCGAGGGGCACGGTTTCCGGGGAGAGGGCGAAGTCGTGGAAGATGAGCTGGATGGAGGCGTAGGACGGGGAGGAGGTGTGGACGCGAGTGAGGTATTCGCGGTCGTAGGGCTTGGCGCTGAAGACGGCGAGCTTCATGATGGTGGTGGGGGTGGGGCTGTAGCTGTCTGTAGCTGTGGATAGTTGAGCTGAGATCGGCGTTGAGAGATGTTTCAACTTTTGAGGTTGTATTCAGGTGGACAGGCGCAAAGAATTAACAACAAGAAGGATTTCGGGGAGGACGGTCAAAAGAAACTATGTATTTCCGACGTCGGTGGGGGTTCGTCGACGGTTTCGTGCCGGTCCCCTTGGCATGGAACCCTTGTTTTGGTGGAACGGCTGAGCCAAGGGAAGCTCGGCCTCCGTCACTTGCGCGCGGGGAAGCAACCCCTGGAAGCGTTGATGGAGAAAACGCAATGCGGGGTTGAACAGAGCTTCGTGTCAAAGAGGATATGTACCGAAGGGAGGGTGATTTCGGAATTTTGTAGAGGTAGTTCTACTTCCCAAGGTAAATTGGTTTTATTTCCTATAGCCATGTCAAAGCGCTCGTTCATTTTGAATCCTATCTGGAGTAGGCTGAGGTCGAGACAAGCTTCCAACGCCCTGACGATCAACTGCTTGCCCCCACGCTAAGTTGTTAGTGCCAGTGGACCTCGATTGTTGCAACTATAAATGCAAACCTACCTTATGGTTGTTGGTTGTAGGAAGCGTACTAGATAGGAAACGATCCTTGACTTACCCGGTGCGGTGTTGAAGTTAGGCCAGCCGATCTGCAAACACCTACCTAAATTTGGTAGTGATGTTGGTCGTTCACTCGATATCGAATGACGTCTTCGATCGTGCATTTTATGGCCCGGCTAGTACCAGACTATGGCCCCAAACCAGTGTCGCAGGTGTCTCTTCGATTCTCCTCCTACTGTCAAGGCTGGTATTAATTCACATATCACAGTCATGTTCATGACCATTTAATATCGATGTTAATAACTTCCAATCCCACCTCTACAATGAACACAATTTGCGAAGGCATAATACATCTAAAAGCAAGAACAGAAAGAAAGTAAAGCCGTGCCCGCACCATATTCAAACAACCCAGGAAATGAATAATCTTTCTCCGCCATTCTTGAAGCAACCTCTTTCGGAAACCTTTTCATTTTAACACCCTGTCCCATTGCAGTGTGTTGTGATGTGCCCATTTCCAAACGCCTCAACGCCGCAGGTCCCGCTCCACACAGGCCAACTAGGAATGCCTCAAGCCAGTCTTTTTGTGCCCTTGAACAATGTTTGAATGTGTTGAATAATGGATATCTTAGTGGCACCTGGTGCAAATTGAGCAGATGTCGCCGGGGTACTCGACGGCCCCGCCGCAGACGCTGATACGCAGCAGGTGGTCAGTCAGTGAGTCATTATTGGGTTGACGGGGATTTGAAAGAATAGGAACTGCCCGGGGAAGAGTTGCTACGAGTAGCACAATGCAATGCCAGCAGTGACTATCTCCAACCCAAAGTGCGGAAAGTACTTCAAAGCCAAGAAACAAAAGACGAAGAGTACAACATACCAAAGTCTGCAGCCGCACATGTAATGACGGTTGTCACTCTCTTTCCGGCTCACGGGCTGCGTCTTCACAACCGCCTTCCCCGTCGCCGTGGCCTCGCCCTGCCGGGGGGTCTCAGTCTTCTCGGAGTCTTTTCCGGGCATTTTGATTCGCTGTCGCTGCCGGCTCCCGAATTTTGGTCTGGTTGGTTGATGTGATGACGTCCGCTGAGACCTGAGCCGGGAGTGGTATGTGTCGTGAGCGTGGTGAGGGAAGGATGTCAGTCGTCTGGTGGGCTGCGGAAAAGGCCTTGGTTCGGAATACAGCCTCGTCTTATACGACCCGTTGTGATCAATCTGGGCTCGGCTTGGGTTGGTGGGTTTTGAATTTTGGATTTGACCTCGGGCAGCCAACTCGCAATCTGATTTAACTGGGGAAAGAAGAGAGGTTCAAAAGATGAAAGCAGAAGGTCGAGTTTCAACTTTCCAGCCAATTTCGGAGCTGATTTGAGATTGGGATTATACTGGTTGAATGCTATGCCATGAGGATGGTGACAGGGGTTGTATGGCTGGAGCGGTGAAGCCTGCCCAGTTTTGGCTGCCTTCTTTCCTTATTTTCGCTAGGCCCCGGGTGCCTTCTTGCTGCGGCCCGGTCGAGTGACTCACCGAGAAAGCGTGCCAATTTCCTCGAATGGTGTCAGCCCAGTCCCCAGAGCAGAACTTGGGCCCAACAAATCCCAGTCGTGAGGCGTGTATCAAACATCGACCACGCCTTCCTGCCAGCACCGGGCGGCCCATGCGGGCCGCGATCGACGATGCACGTCTTCGGGCCAGGCCGATAATTTCCGGGCCAAGGACCGGGTTCTGTCATTCTGTTGGATGGCAGCCACTTAGCAACACAGATTCGAAGTGCAGATGGAAGGGACTCCTGTTCCATTCGGTGAGGTTAGGTCAGAAAGGGGAAAGAGCCCACCACGTTGTCAGGTCGTTTTTCTTTCGCGAAGATGCAGCCCATCTGCACCTGCCACCTCCTCCTGCATGAGGCCTCAGGGGCGGGCCTTCTGACAGGCAAGCTGCAGCCGCCTCACTTGCCAAACCAGCGTATCGGCTTCGCGCCAAGCAGCAGTCAATCAGTCAATTGAGGAGCCAGCTGCACGTCGGAAGACTTTTACAGTTTCGCTGGGCAGCCTCGAATTCCGACACCCAACCACCAGACACACCCTGTCTCAGACTGCCCGGGTGCCCCTGTAAGAGGCAAAAGAATGCGTCATCCGACAGCTCTTAGATAGGAGGAGCAAGGTCGGGCACCAGTGACCAAATTCAAACTCAATCAAAGGATGGGCAAGCAGCCACTCACAAGATTGCTGCTTGGCTGACACTGACAGGTCACAGCCGGCTTAGCTGCAGTGCAATCCGTATTCGATTCAAGCCCAAGGGGTTTGGAAATTGGACTGGTTCCTAATTCTGTCGCGCCATTCCCGTTGACAAGGACAATGCAACAAACATGAGAACTCACAAACCCAGAAGAACTAGATAATCAAGTCTAGACTTCCGCCGTTGGCCCAAACTGCGGAGCCGCCGAGCCGAACGTCCCGAAACCGTGATAATGCCGTCGTCCGTCGCCACCATCCGGGAACATCGCTGTACGCCACGGTAACACAACGCGCGACATGGCGCACCGCACCAGCGTGGCCTGGCACATCGAAGGAGGCAGGACATGCAACCCATCGCACACACCATGCGCCCCTGACCACCTGCGGCATCGCCCCTGCCATCGCCCCCCATCTCATCGCCCCGCTGTCACCTAGGACCATCCACGATCCTGCCCAACAGTAATACCGCAGAACTTGTCAGCACAGGACACGCTGTTGTGCTCCTTTGCCTGTCTGCGAGATGTCCGAGACTCCGACCCCGTTCCCTGGGAACCCGCCTCCATTGTTCCTGTCACACTAGTAACACCACGAAAAAAAATCGAAATGCCGAGATCAGGGGTCACGCATCGCCCACATCTGACCGTCAATTGCAAAGCGGTAGTCGATATCTCTGAGGCCCTTTTGCTACACATGCACGTTCAAACGCAGCAGCGCCCTGGAATCGTCGACCGACAGTTCCTTGTATCCCCAACTGACAGCCCGAATTGGAGCTCAAGAACTCCCTCGGCATTTTCCTCCCGTCGCTGTACCTTGACCCGGCTCAAAACTCCTCCAGTTCCTACACAGAAAAACAAACACCGGATACCGTACCGTGATCTTAGATCCGAAGCAGGACAACAATTAACCAATTCCGAGGAGAAATGCCATCACTGGCTGCAAGGTACCTACCAACTTCCTTCCCCTGCTGTCTTGTAGCGGGACCCGGCATTGCTGACCTTGGCGCCGGCGCTGTCATACGACTGCTCGGCCGAGCCATCAAACACACTCCCCAAAACAGACCAAGCCGAAGCCCGAAAAGACCTGAGACTCGAACCCCTCGAACAAAACGGCGCCGCCAGACGACCGGAACGGGATGCCGCATCGCCCGATCGGTGCGCTTCCCTGAACACCAAGCTGCCGGCATCCTTCAGCGGCGGGCCGACGGCCGCAGTCCTGCGTCGTTTCGATCTGGCCGGAGTCCGTATGCCCGCGTAGCACATGGCACCCCTGCCCGTATAGGGTGTTATCGACGTCACTGCGAGCCTGCGAGAGCCCGGACCTGACAGGTCATGTGAGAGGAAGAAAGGGGAATACCGCATCGACGATACTAAACAAACGGAGCCCGGGGCGGGAATGGTGGGAAGTACTGTCGAGAGCCTCTATTCCCTTGCCGCCATAGCTCTCGAGTAGCAGATATATACGAAGATAACTTAGGAACTCAGAAAGTAATCACTCGGAAATCCCAGAAAACCAACGTTCTTGCGCGCGGCATCTTGCTCGTACACCGCCCTCGACCTCAAAATCAAGGCAGCAATATATATCAAGAAAATGACTTCCCATACCATGTCCGCAATCAAGTGGCAGCAAGATGATAATACCTGGCCCCAGAAACTCCAGACGGACCAGACCCGGCCTCGGAACCCATGGCAAACGACCGACATGGCCATTCAGTGCAGTGCGCCCCCATCCCTCTATCCCGGCATGCATGGTCCCCATCCCTCCATCCATACCCTTAAAACCCAATCCCGCACATCATACCGTATACACAAAAGTCGGCCTCCTGTCCCCCAACTTCTCCGCCTCCTTCTCCGTCATCCCCTCCACCCAGTGATCACGCTCACCACGACGGCGTTTATTATTCTCGCGCCGCAGCATCAGCGTCATGAGCACCGACCCCCCAAACAAGAACAGCGCCAGATACGCCATTACAACACCATGGCCCTCGGGGAAGCGTGGGCTGTTGAAGTAGATGTTGCTGCTCACGACGCCGTTGAGGTTGCCCCAGCCGATTACAAACCCGAGCTCGACGCCGCGCTTGTTGACGCCCTCGACGTTGTTGGCCATCCAACTGATGGTGTTGGAGATGCAGGGGTAGATTCCCAGCGCGGCGAGGAAGGTTCCCGCGTACTGGACGGCCGGGTTGGTGGAGCCGATGAGCATGGCGAAGCCGGCGACGCCCATGACCGAGACAGAGATGTTGCAGAGGCCACGGGCGCGGGTGCGGTCGGCGAAATAGCCGATGACGACGGTCAGCACGGCGGCGGCGGCGTAGGGCGGGACCGACATGAGCTGGGCGCGGATGACGCTCGTGTTCCAGCCGAGGTCCGAGATGATGGTGGGCAGGAAGAGGGAGAAGGCGTAGAGCGGCATGTCGCAGCCCATGTAGATGACCATGCCGAGCCACATCTTCCAGTCCTTGAGAGCCTCCCAGAGGTGCGACATCTGGAAGGCCTCGTGCTCGGCCGACGACTGGTTGTCGAGCTTGAGGCGACGGATGACGCGCGCGCGGTCCTGTTCGGACAGGAACTTGGCCTCGTCGGGAAAGTCGTGCACCATCCAGACGGAGATGACGCCGACGACGATGGTGGCAAGGCCCTCGAGGATAAAAATCCACGCCCAGCCGCGGATGCCGGCGGTGCCGTCCATCAGCTCGATGGCGGCGGCGAGCAGACCGCCAAAGGATCCCGAGAGTGCGGCCGCCGAGAAGAAGATGGCGGCACGTAGGCCAAACTCGTCGCGCTTGTACCAGCACGACAGGTAGTAGTTGATGCCGGGGAACAGACCGGCCTCGGTCAGGCCAAGGAACCACCGGGCGGCCATGAGGCCGTCCCAGTTCTTGACGAAGCCCATGCCCAGCATGCTAGCGCCCCATCCAACCCTGCAATCATAAGTCGACTTGTAAGCCCCACATGAACCAAGAAACCATCCATGATAAAAAAAAGGTCTTGGCAGCCACTTACATGATGATGGGAATGAAAATGGACGGCCGCAGCTTCTTGAGCAGGATATTGGTGAGCGGCTCAAAGACGGCGTACGACACGAAAAAGATGGTGAGTGTGGCGTTGTACTGGGGGACGGAGAGGCCCAAGTCTTTTGATAGGCCAGCGATTTTGGCATTGCCAATGTTGGTGCGGTCAAGGAAGGCTAGGAGATAGAGGAAGCAGAGCTGCCATGTGTCAGTGACATCTCATTCCGGAAGGCGTAAGAGGTGACTCGGAGCCAGGATCGGGGTCGTCTTTACCCATGGTATCAGTTGTAGGTCCAGTTTCCAAAGCAGTTTGCGGTCCTACGATTCAGTGTTAGCCATTGCCTGATACTCCGAGATGCTGTCCAAGGTGGTAGTTGATGGCGTGACTTACAATCTCGGCCCTCTCCTCTGCCGAGAGGTGAGCATCCGGGTCCTCCGGCAGGTAGACCTCGCCCTCGTCATGGCTGCGGTTGGCCTCGCTGGACCCTTTTTCCTTGTCGTTGCTCATGTCGTCCGACCCAAAATCAAATATTTCCTTGGTGGTTGCTGGTGGCAAGATCTGGGTTAAAACCAGGGACAGGAAGCACGGGAAGGAACCCTGAGCTGGATGGGGTGCTGGCAGTTCCAAGTAACTGCAGCGCGGGTAGAGATGGAAAAGGTGAGATACGAATGAAAGCAAAGGACTGAAGAAACAAAGATCGAAGGGGAGAGGAAGGTCACTGAAGGCACAAGGACGTGGGTAAACTTAAGTGTGCGTGCGGATAAGACGGGGCATAATACGACGACGACGCAGTGAGGAACTCGGGCGACGGGAACGCCGGTCATGTCCCAACATACCCATTGTTCATGCCTGGCCAGGCGAGACTCTGATCAATCAGCAGGCACACGGTCCAGCGGAAGCCAAGGTCGTAGGGTCTCGAGCTTGTTTTCGGCGGTGTCGTCAAAGTCGCACCCCTTGCTAGCTACAGAAAGCATCCACCGTCGGTGAAAAAGCAGCAGAAAGCAGCGAGAGGAGCTCGCGGAAGCCCGGGGGGTTCCCAATCCAATCCGGAAGAAACTCCGCAGAAATCGGGGAAAGCGCCAATCTGAGCTTTGCTCACTCAGCGTGGGGGTGGTGTTGAGCGGGTGATCTCCAATCCTTAATTGGATAAGATCTGTGTTTGGTGGATGACCCTGGAACATGGGGCGTTATCGTCGGGCACAGCAAATGCAGGGCGGGGAGCCTGGGAAGGGAAATGCGGAGGAAGCTAGTCCTGGTGAGGCAGGTTATAAGTATGACGCTGCATGCTGCCCACATGCCCAGTGCCCACAGACGGACGGTATTACCCTCCCACGACTGTGGACTGTGTCTCTCCTCCGACGCCACCGCAGGGATCCTGCAAACATTCGACATTGGGGACACCGGCGCTCGGAATTGCTGGTGCGCCATGCGCTGATCTTGCGCATGTTCCTAGGACCCAGTCGCCCAGAGTTCGTGGCCGAGCCGGTGCACTTTTGGTTTGAGCCGTCTTTTAATACGCCCATGCCTGGCGTGGCAGTTGTAAAAGACAAGCGATCCAAGTGCCGACGGTGGGATTTGCTCCAATCTGCACTTTCACTTCTTTTGTCTCCCACGCGGGAACAGGGGCCTCGATGCTCGTGTCGGAGCCCGATGCATAGTGGAGCTTAATGTCTGAGCCTGGCCAACTCGCTTTCGCATCATATGGTGCCATTCCATCCCTCGTCTCCATTTCCTCCCCGCGGTCAGGACCCACCCCCGCAACCCGCCTGGATCGCAGCATGGTGCCAGGGGCAGGGGCAGGGGCATTAAAAAGGTGTGAGATCCAAGGATAGCACGACGACGCTTCCCCAGTTCTACCCGGGCGTGCGCATCATCTTGTCTCAACTCCTCACGCAGACACCCCAAGGCAACGTACCGCTGAATACCCCGGGGGTCTGGGTCCAACTTGGGTTGCGTCACGGGTGGCTTGATGTGATTACGGCCTTTAAATAACGGAGTACTAGACAGGTGTTTGATCGTGTTGTCAGAGGTAAGAGGCGAATGGGGAAACAGATCGGATGGCAAGACTAGTCGTGCGCCTGTCAATCGTGGAGAGTTGGTGGGAGGACCCTGCGGGGTTGAGGCTTGACAGCCTGCAGAATGACCATACATGCAGCAGTCGGGTACTGTTTTCCGCATCTCGATGTCGCGTGTCAAATGACGGACGGGGGTCGTGGGCAGGCAAAACCATTGACGCATCGAACAGGCAGGGGCTAGAGACTTGCGGATGGAAGCTCGATCCCCCAGCAACCACGTCGGTTGCACAGCTGGTTCAATAGCAGACGACACTCGCGGGAATTCCGAGCACTCTTCAGCCGCTTCGAGGCACCATCATCGTGGAATGGTGTTGGTTCAGACTTTGGATGATGGGGCGGCCGCCTCAGTTCTGCACCGACAGCCCTGCTCGCGCTGCACACAACCTCCTCGGACATTGTTTTTTATGCGTGCGGCCGCCAGAAAACTCTTGGTATCGCCGACAGGGACGATTAGCGCCGAAATATCGGACCGGCCCGGGCGCAGTCAGAGTTCATGAGCAGGTGTCGTGGGACTGCCTCCTGTCTATGTGCTGTTGAGATTGTGCCAGATCTCTGCTTCCACGGCAGGGGACAACCTAGTCAATTGCTGACCCGAGCGTCGCCAGAAAACTTTCGACATGAGAGCTAGCGGAGAGGGTAACACCACTGTCCTGCAGGTATCCGTGATTGCCGGCGACTCCTTCGCTTTGTCTTCCTCCGCGGATATGCATAACAATGGAATCGAATAGCTGGTGTGAATTTAAGGTTTAGCAACCGTTTTGGACCTGGGGCCGGAAAAGCTCTGATCCTGGAACGAAGCACGCTCCGTGGAGTACTAAGTACGTACTCCTGTACTTGCATCAAGTTTGCTGGGCAGGTTGGACGCTAAACTGGTGTTGGTTCCCCCAACGGAAGCAGCCTCGAGACTTGGCAGACGTCGAGCCAACCTTGGCCAAGAGGTTGGCCATGATTTGCCAAGACGGGAGCGTCTTCGGCACCGCTTCTAGGTTGTTCTGCCCAGACAACTTGATGGACCCTGACTCCATCGACAGCTCGGGCTTGGCGCGGGTGGCTTCGCCCATCCCTTGAACGGGAGCAGGCGGCCAGCGACGCAAGCTGGCGGGCGTGAAGTGGTCGATTCTTCTTCAGCCCATGCAATGGCAATCGATATTCTGCGGGCAATTAGGAGAATTTTGAGATTGCACTTAGAAGCCTGCCGCATCCCGGACGAGTCCCGGGGAAACGGCATGGGGTCCTGGATGGGCATGCGGGCATGCATTCCCACGAAAAGAAGCATGCAGGGCTGCGTCTAGCGCCTGGGAAGCCCTCACCGCTTGAGCCAAGGATTCGGAAAGACAGATCGTGTATTGCACTAATTTTTCCAGTGGTCGGATGCGGGACAATCTCGGCGGCCGTCTCTTCGCGGACTGTTGTGCTGCAGTGGCGCACCTTCGACTTGCAATCCCCCAACGAGGTACATCGCGCTTTGCTGTCGCTCGTAACCAAGGATGCGGGATCTCGAACACGATAGTCGGGAAGGACAAGCAAGGTACGCGAGGTGAATGGCGTGAGGTGTTAGATCGCGCGTGCATGTTTTTGCTTCTGGTTCGTGCCTTGCGCGAGACTAGCTGGGGACTGGCCGGGGAAGGCGGGACTCGCGTGGCTTCGGCGGGTTCGGGGATGGTCAGGGATACGTTGCAACAATTGGAGACAGGTTTAGGAAGGCTTGCATAAGCGTCCGGGTAATGGTGGAAGTAATTTCGGGCTGGTGTGGAAGAGCTGGGCTCGCTGGGGCTGGGCTGCCGGCATCATCGTGCGTTGCGCTGATGGTGGATGATTTCTTGGCTGCTTGATGCGTTGAAATCGAGCATTGAGAGGGAGCTTGGGCCAGCGAAAGACGATCTGGTTAGGTAATCAGATCGGGTCCACTGCAAGTCATCAAACTCATTCTTGATTCGCTCAGCGTCATCCGACCTCTAACCTTCCACTGACAGCGCTGTGGGTTTCTGCTGCACTTCCAGTCCTTTCCCCATGCACGACTGAGCGTCGAAGGTCGGCGGAGAAACGCGGGTCACCACATTAGTGCCAATAACGTTATTTACCAGGGTGCCTTTACGGAGCTCGATTCAATCGAATACGGCGAGACAGAGATCCGACAGCTTCTGTTTTGCACCCGCTGTCCGGGTCGCTGCCCATCCTGTTCCGGCCCCGCTTTCTGCCGACCGTCCGATCCCGGCCCCGTCACTGTCGACACGGTCGAGGCATCGGCCGGCCGAGTCTCATCTGGACCCACTGCATGTCCGCCCCCATGCCGAAGAAAGTCTGCATTGTCGGTGAGTTTGTTGGCAGTGGCAGGCCGGTCCCCGTTGCCCACCATGGCAACATGGTCCACGGTTAGAGCCGGGATGATTGACCGGAACCAGGTGCTGGGCCTTCGGGCCTCGTGGCGGCCAAGTCACTTCTCCATGATGTGCCCAGTGGCACCTTCGATGTGACCTTGTTCGACGCGCAAACCCGGATTGGTGGCCTCTGGCCCTCACAGAAAGATGATAACGGCGGCCTTGTCCATCCTCTCATGGTCGCAAACCAGAGCAAGCACACCGTCCAGTTCAGTGACCTCGCCTGGCCAGAAGGATCTCCCCAGTTGCCACGGGCATGGCAGGTCGGCCGCTACATCGCTCGGTATTTCGAGACATACTGCTCTGGTGCAACGCTCAACCTCGGCTGTCGCGTCGAGAAGACCGAGCTTCTGGCTCCTTCTGATCCAGGCTCGAACGCTAGCTGGCGGGTGCAAACCCGCTCCCTTCAAGGTGAAGTGAAGCAGGAAGTATTTGACTACCTCCTGGTGGCTTCCGGCTTCTTTGCCAAACCGTCGTCGGCCCCTGTGAGCCAAGACAACCTCAAAATCCCGGTTGTGCACAGCAGCCAGTATCGTGAGCTTCAGGGACTCCTGGGGGAAGCAGGCGGGTCTGGGGGCAAGATTCTCATCGTCGGTGGCCAGATGTCTGGCGTTGAAATCGCTGGAACAATCGCTTCGCATCTCTCATCAGCGGTGCATTCGCCCAGTCCCAGCCCTGTTCCGAACCCAGAAAAGTATTCCATACACCACATCATACAAAAGCCTATTTGGGTGTTCCCTTTATACACCTCTCCAAAGGTATGGTTCGAGTCGGGTCTCTGGTTAAGCTGAGGCACTGACATTTGCAGCCAAACTCATCTTCGCCCCCATTTCTCCCCCTCGATCTAGGATCTTACAACCTCTCCAACAGGGTTCAACCCCTGACTAACTCGCAAGGCCACATCTCGCTGGACGCGGCGAAGATTGTTCATTCCATCTATCAAACTGCTGTTGGAACCGACCAGTCAATCTTCTCACCAGCCCTGACAGTTTCGAGCGACGATACCGGCAGTCCTCCATATCTTGCCGTCAGCGACAACTATGTGGATTTCGTCCGCTCTGGTCTCATATCCGTGTCTCATGGCAAGCTTAAGGACATTTCGGCCCGTGACGCGACAGTATCGCCATCCCACGAAAAGATCGACGACGTTGCCGCCGTGGTACTGGCTACTGGCTTCGAGGCAGCCTCTTCGATCTCTTTTCTTCCACAATCAGTTCAAGAAACGTTGTCTCTGTCCCCATCCGACTTGAACAACACAGTTGCGCTGGCATTTCACGGCACGCACCACCCGGCTATCCCGAATCTCGGTTTTGTCGGGTTCTACAGATCGCCGTACTGGGGAGTAATGGAGATGCAAGCTCGGTTTCTCGCCGCCATGTGGGCTGCTGGGGGTCCATCCTCAGCTTCATTGCCTCCCTCGATGAGGGATGCCTTGAGCAACGATGACTCTATCGAGCGTACGATTAGCCTCCGCACGGACCCGCGCGCGTCACAGTTTCCCATGGGCGACTATGCTTGGCTCATGCAAGAGTTTGCCGCAGCTCTTGGGCTAAAGCTCTCACGACCGTCGGGGAAAATGCCCAGGCTTCCACCAGCGGCCAAAGAGATGGATATCCTGACTCCGGCTCGGTATCCGGGCAAATCACTGACGGAATTCCAAAAAGCCGAAGTTGCCGAGTCCCTTCGGCAAACCGAGACAACCGCCTGGGCCGGGTTGACTTCTGCCAAGTTCGTAGCAAAGGCAGTCTTCCGCTCTCTGCTTGGCGAGTGGAAGCTGGAGAGGAAGCTGGTCAGCAAGCTTCCCAGCCACCCAAGCGGCCATTTTTCCGGCACCGCCAAGTTCTTGCTCAGGGAAGGGACAAGGGATGGCCGCGAGTCAGAGTTTGACGCGCTCGGTGAAGATGGCGATCGCGGATTGGAGTATCTCTACATCGAGGAGGGAGACTTTCGAGCCTCGAACGGCTTCAGCTTCCGTGCGACGCGGCGCTACGTCTGGCGTTACAATGAACAGAAGGACGAGCTGAGCGTCTGGTTCGCAAAAACGGACGACCAGAAGAAGGCCGATTACCTCTTTCACAAGGTCGAGTTCATCGTCCCGGAACAGGGCGAAGAGGGAGAAAACGGCGGGAAGGGGTGGGAGGCGACGGCCGGGCACTTGTGCATTGACGACTTTTACAATGTCAAGTATCAGTTCAACTTCAGAGCAGTAAATCTGCGGGACTGGCGGTTGGCATATACGGTCAAGGGCCCGAAGAAGGATTACACCATTGACGGGGTATATAGCCGGTAGGAAGCTGAAATATCATAACTTGGGTAGTGACAATGCAAATTGTTGTCCCGGTATTTGAGGGCTCAAACGTTAATCTTCCCACGCACTATCAATGAAACATAATAGACTTAGAGTTTAGAGCATCGCGTTCGCTTGATATCACAGACTAGGCACGATCTCCATTCGGAGCTCTACCGCGATAAATACTGACCTTGGTACTTTGCAGGACAACATTACCTATTCAACTGCACGAGCTGCAGCTGTTGGGTTTCCAGGGGCTGATTCGAGGCAATTGCTTTCCCCAGACCATCCGACTTTGAAATCCTAACCTCCAGTTCCACAATCTGCAGCTTCAAGGGGTATGTGCAGTATCATGCCCATGTTTGCTGTCTATGGGCTTGCAGAACTGTGTCAAACCCGGTAACAAAGTGCGCCACACAGCTCCACCAAAACAAGGTGTTTGTGACTGTGTATTCCGTATCATAGACCATATTTCATAGATACCCAGACAACTTGGGTCTTGAGCAACTACAGCCCGTGCAGGTACGATATTGGCAAGATTCAAGATCGGGTTTGTCAAACCCAAGGTCTCCAGCCGCTGGCTGGCTCCGACCCCGGCCCCTGCCCCGGCCCCGGGCCAGATCGCATGACCGTCAGACTCGATAAATGGCATCCTGGTTGTGTGTCCCATCGGGACGAGGGATCACAACACGCGCGGTCCGTTCACCCCAGCGGCCGCCGGCAACGCGGACACCACGTCCCACCACACCCGGCGTACATCGCCTATCTGCATTTGACGGCATGGGATGCCGCATGGTAGTTCTGGGTCCGGCAACTTGACGCAACGCCGAGGACTTGTCATGCGACTCGTGCCGTCTGAGGCCCGACTGAGGGGCAAGACGGGCAGGCCGACGGGCGGGCGGGCGGTCGCTTTCAATAGCCTGTGGAAAAGGCTGCGTGATACGAATACCAGCCAAGGGACACAGGATTATACGGCTGGGGCTTAGGCGCTGTGTCACGCTCAGCTCGGGACCGGCCAATGGCCGAGTACTGCCATCGTTGTTGCGGCATTTGTACAGGCAGGTAGCCGTCGAGTGAGAAAAAGGACGCAGTCAGCCGTCATTGGGTGGACTTTTGACAGACTCGATTGTTGCTAGATGGAAATCGCCTCACCGCGTGTCTAGTGTTCAGCTCAGGCTGTTTGGTGGTTTCCACTTTCTCGGAGTGTTTCGTACTGTGGAATATTCAAGGTTGATGGGTGGCTGGCTTCCAAGTTGTTCTTTCCTCTCAGCCCTGGATGAGGCGTATCTGCCTGATGCTGTTGGCACAGTGGGCAGGCACGGCTGAAAAATGGGAAGCTGCATTTCGCTCATCGTCGAGACACCAATCACCAATCTCGTAGCCTTTCTCAAACTCAAACTTTGTCTTGAGTTCCCAAGACTCATCCTCGGCCCGCTCCTCTCTTTTAAAGTACGTACAAGGGAATGTCTATGGCTGAGACCTCCCCGCGCCACGTGCTATCCATATCTTAAATTTTGATCTTGGAGTTCTCCTCCGCACGAAGTAGCTGAAGGCCAATCTGTTTGCCTCAGCTACAGTCCCACCGACGCCACGTCGATCATCGCGGCGTCATGCATGCCATCTGCCAAGAACGCCGAAGCAAACGGGCTTCGATCGTGTTTTAGGCGGAGATCTGGACTGCCCGGCAGACGAGTGACAATCGGGCGTTTTCCAGACTTCAACGTGCTAATAAAGTGCGTCCAAACTTAGCCCTCTCGGTGCATATGCATCTTTTGACACCCTCCATTACCCGTCCATTCATTTCTCTCGGCCGCTTGTCCCCAGCGATCTGGCAGCATGTCTTCCCCCGGCATCTTGTTAGAGCAGCCCGGAGAAGCTGCATCCCGCGGCAGCCTTAGCGAGGGACAACCTGTTGTGATCCTGCGGGCGTCCAATCAATATGTTCAAGCAGTGCCCTCGAGTAACACGGGCAATCTGGAGTGAGTCCCATTCGCTGGTGTGGTCAGAACAAGCAGAGGGGCACCGTCGCACACCGACGTCCGAACGAACAGCGTGAGCCCGAGAGAGCAGACAGTCTCTTGCCTGGCACTGTTCAGTCAGTCTTGCCACAGCCAAACCGAGACGAGATGGCCTAGCTCACTTTTGGAGATCCCTGTGACGGTTGCTGTCGCGTTGGCCAAGCTCATTCTAGAAACACAACCTGGAAAGTCCCCTTGTCTCCTTCACCTCGTCCACGAGGACGCTTGCTCACGGCAACCACAGTAAATGGCAGGTGGCGTGCAGCTGCTGCGTACTTATGCATAGCGGTGATGCTGTCCACCCCCGTGTTGGGCCGTTATTCACCATGAATAATGGATGAGTACCAAGTCCCTTGAGTCTTCAATCCCATCTCGACGCGTCGGTGGCCCTGGTTTTCGTTCCACCGACTTGCAAGCCCACCTGCAAACCTTTCCCCAGACAAACTACCTTCTCCCCGGCACGTCACCCCGTCACCCCGCCTCAACCTTTTACGCCGCATCTCTTGGCTTTTCGGTTGTACGTCGATTTATCGGCCGGGGACGACCGTTGGTATCGCCATCGTTGTCGACACGAGACAAACATCGATATCAACCAGAGCCAACGGCTAGCCAGCGACCCGACCTCGTGGTATTCGACACACCCCCCATGCCACCGACCGCCGCAGCCACTCTGGGAGGTCACGTCGATCAAGAAAGCCAAGTCTGACCTCCGAGCTTGCGAGACCGCAACCTTATTCTACCTGATATATCCCTGTTCATGGCCTTTGGTCTTCTCTTTCTCTCCCTTCTTTCGCCATGGACGAACTAAACGTTATTTCAAGTCAAAGCGGCTTCATGAATCTGACCATCGCAGAACGGGAGACTATCCAGCACATCGAGAGGCTCGGTGCCTCCCTCAGTCTCATCAGCGTGTGCTTGATCTTCATCGCCTATGGTCTCTTCAAGCGGGTTCGGACCGTTCCCAATACTTTTATCTTTTTCGCCTCGATCGCCAATGTCGGCGCTAGCATCGCTTGCCTGATCGGGTATGCCGGCATAGTGGCCGGAGACTCGTCTGCTCTGTGCCAGGTCCAGGGATTCCTTCTCGAGATGTAAGTCCTCGCGATCGCATTGTGATCGCCATCACATCACCCAGGAACGCGGCTAACAGTTGCTCCAGGTTCATGCAGTCTGACCCTTGGTGGTCCTTCGCAATGGCCGTCAACGTTTACATGGTCTTTTTCATGAGCTACCATCCCAATAACTTCCACAGGCACCTTTGGATCTACTGCCTCATGTGCTTCGGTATCCCCGCGCTCCCGGCCTTTATCTGCCTGTTCTATGC
This sequence comes from Trichocladium uniseriatum, assembly GCA_017139535.1. Classification (NCBI taxonomy): domain Eukaryota; kingdom Fungi; phylum Ascomycota; class Sordariomycetes; order Sordariales; family Chaetomiaceae; genus Trichocladium; species Trichocladium uniseriatum. The sequence goes on along the minus strand of WOUO01000007.1, from coordinate 908,172 downwards.
ACCGAATGGCCAGAGGATCTATGGCAATGCCACTGTAAGTTTGCGAAGTGATTTCCTCTTCTTTTCAGTTCACCGCTAATCACTTCCTTTTAGTTGTGGTGCTGGATCAACGACGCATACAACCCGCTGCGCATTCTCTTGTACTATCTTCCCGTCTGGACATGCATTTCGCTGTCCGCGGTCATCTACGTGGCGGTCGGATACCATGTCTTCCACCAACGTAACCAACTGCGCAATCTGACGCTCAGCAACCAAGGCATGGAGATATCCGGCGCCGACAATCAGTCCGCTGTGGAAAAGGTACGCCCTAAAAAGCCCTCCATCCTCACATTTGCCGACCGTCGACCATGTTTTACAGTTACACTCGCCCCCACCATTCACCCAACCCACATGATCTGCCTTCCGGGCTCACCGCTGATTGACTTTTCAAAGGGCCATGAACCGAATAGTTATCCAACTGTGACGACCGAAGTTCGCGTAACAGCCGAGTCCTCGGGCAGCCATACCCCACCCTCTACCTCGGCCGCGTCCATCGAACCTGTCCTGCACCGGGCTCCGCTTGCCATTCCCAACCACACCTGGGGCTCGCCGGGCGACGACGACGACGCAATTTCCCCGACCAGCGCCGCTCAATCCAAGCCCTTCACCACGATTTCAAGCGTCACCTCAACCAAGGCGCGCGAGACCAAGACACAAGGCAACAAGCTCACCCAGCTCTGGGCCCGGTTCATGGCCAAACTCCACAACCTGGACCCGATCAAGCTAGCCTACCTCCGCACCTCCTTTATCTTCGCCATCTCGATTCTCATCACCTGGACGCCCAGCAGCATCAACCGCGTCTACTCGCTCGTCTACCCGGACCGCACCAGCTACACGCTCAACCTAGCCAGCAGCGTCGTTCTGCCGCTGCAGGGCGTCTGGAACGCTGTCATCTTCACCGCCACCAGTTGGAACGTGCTCAAGGACGAGGTCCGCAACCTGCTGGGGCGCAGCCGCTTTGAGGTCGTCCGCCGTCTGAGTGGGGCCCATAGTAGCCGGACCAACTCGGTTGGGTTCCATGGCAGTACTGGGTTTAGAAGCAGACATGGCAGCAGTCCTGTTGATGGCTGCGAGCTACCGACTCTTCCGCCGCGCATGGCCAACCTGCGGGTTATGCGTGGTGGGTCTTTGTGAGTTTGGAGACTCTGACCACCTTCCTGCCTGCTGTGTGCAGTGCAGGCACGGGAAGAGCCCTTCAGTGAACTCCATTTTTATGGGTGTTCTTTGCTTTTCCCTTTTACCCCCCCATCTCTCTGTCTTTCTTACTTAATTTCTCTCTGGCTTTCGCTTTCGATTCGTCTTGTTAGCTGCCTGCACTTGGGCTTAGGGTGTGCGGGATGTACAGGAAAATTGCTTTGATTTTGCCATTTTTTTGTTGGTCATATACCCCCTTTGTTGTGTTTTTGCTTGTTGGTTTCTTTTTGTTTTGCTTTTTATCTACTCGGGTGGCAGCGGGTCTGTGATTTCACTTGAGTGATTTGTTTGGCTTTTTAATGCCTTCAGTATTCCTGGGAGAAGGAGTCTTATGAAGGGAGGCATGATTTAATCCGAGTGACACGCTGGCGTTTTGGATCATTGTGGGAGAGCACAGGGCGCAAGGCGTCAGGCGTGTGGGCGAGTTGGTGTGGTATTGTCGTTGGTTTTGTCGAGTCCCCAACTTGGAGTGTTTGAGGATATATACCGACACATTTTGGGTAGCCGTTCGGTCTGCGGCATGTAGAGAGCGTGTTTTGTTGAAACTAGAATACAGACATGTTTTCTCTGTGGTTTTTGCAAGCTCCATACTGCGCGTCTTGTTCACCTTGCATGCATCGATCCGCGAAGTTGGCTGTGGCGGTCAGTCTCGACTCTCTGCTCTCTTTCTGCTTTGAAGATTTCTTTGGACCTGATGAACCACCTCGAAACATGGAGAGGTCTGCCAGTTGCCTGTTGGGATATGTTCCAGTCCCGTTTCCACCAAGGCAACTGTATCCTCCGATATCCTTACTTGGTCGCGCACACTTGCAATTCTCCTCTGTTTTACCCTCCGGCAGCAGTTGCAACGCAACCACGGCAGCGATGATGTTTCACTGACACTCGAACTATAATTTAGACCTGTCCAACTTGACAAGGCAGACCATCGGCTGCTGCCCACGGCACCTTCGTTCATCGGCCTCACTAACCACGGAGAGTAGGTCCTTTACTCCTTGTTCCCAGAGCCCGAGAAAAAGGCCCCCAGAAAAGTCCTCCCCCCTCCCGGTCCCCCGAGCGGGGTCGGTATTTTACCGTGCACAGAAAGCAAGCCATTACGGCATGCGTGGTACTTTTTGGTGCTGTCCTAGCAACGCGGGAGTTGCTCGGGGTGGCACGACCAGGTCCACGGCATGGTACAGGGGCGGGCGAAAGGAAGAGACAAGTTTAAGCGAGCCCTGGGCATCACTGACTTCGTCGATACCAACTTACCATAGATAGGCTTATGACCATTTCTGAACACTGCGCTGGACGCAGTGGACGGAAGGATATCACGAGCCGATAACGAACTTGGCCAGGTTCGCCTGCCATCCGCCCGCGGCCAAGCGAGTTGGGGAATTCGGGAGCGACCCTGGTAGAATTGCCTCCATGGTCCGCAGAGGCTCCCGCCGGACGGGGTCCGAGGCCACGGGAGGTAGTTCTCTGTTTGGCCTATTCTCTTAAGCCCTGAATTCAGATCTGTTTTCAACAAGCAACATAAGCCCGCATGGCTCAGTGGTAGAGCGTGTCACTAGTAATGACAAGGTCGTCAGTTCGATTCTGGCTGTGGGCATCTACTTTTGCTTTTGCATACTTTTGTCCCCTACCTAGAAATCATCTCTACATTCCAATTATTTTGTATCGCATCGTATCGTTCTGTACAAATGACACAAGCAAAGTGAAAAAAAAAAAAAAATTCACGTGTTGACTCTAACCCCTAGGAATTGTTCCTGGGACCGAACACTGGTTAACCCGGGCCCCGTTCCCAGAACATCTCTCAGTCCCTAATCTCTTTCCGCCGGCTCCCCTAAACTTCCGAATTCGGCATACGGCTCTGGGACCTTGCACGCATTCCCATTTTCATTCGCATTCCGACAACGGACGCTTCCAGCGTCGGCAGATCGACACTGTGTAACCGTCAGGCTGACTCCGGATGCGGACCCTGGGCGTCCGGCGAAGGATATTGCCCGTTTTCCAATGTTGGCAATCTATTTCCTGCATGTGCCGGGGTCTGTGCCGGGGTCTGCGCCGGGAAAAGTAGGGCTGTGTGTGTGGAGGATTATGCCTGTCGGAAGGGATGAGGTAGGTCAAAGGGCACGATCCTGTAGGCGGAGTGGTATTGCATAATATGCATCCGGGTTATGGGTGATGTGGAGGTGTGTATCACACGCCCACCGGTTGGGGGCTAAGGAGGGTAGAAATAGGACTACTGCTGGGCCGTGGTACTTGTAATAGTGGCGGAAGGGGCGCGTGGCGATATAGGAGGAGTCTGGGATTGTGCTGTTGCTTGTGTTAAAAGAACCTGGCATGTACAACTAGGCGGTTTTGGAGATAGACTTCAACTTTGAAGTATGTATCGTTGCGTAGAAGCATATGGCAAAGGCTATCTACGTATGCTTCATGTCCGGCCAAATCCCCGGTTCTCGGGAGGCTGGCGGCACTTGCGCCTTACATCCTGTCATGCAGCGAGCACGACATATTGGCGATGCATACGTGAGGAAGTGGCCGCGGGTAATTTAGTCGCCGTCGGCTGCAGTTCCCCCACGGCCTCCAATTCGATGGGTAGCCTACACCGGAAGGGGCTCGTCTGCAGAGCAGGGGACGGACATCTGTCGTGTCACCGGGCGTTGTGTCCTGGCAGAGTGTTGGGACACCATATGTAACTCGCAGAGTTGCTGACCGAGACCTGAAATAGGCTTCTCGCAGACGTTGCAGTTCTGTAGCATCCGAAGTTTGGAGCCCTGTTCGGAGTGGAGAAATAGAAGGCTAACAAAAAGATGAAAAGAGAAATCTTGGATATCAAGAACCGGTTAACCATCAAATATATGCCACAGATAACTCCCAAGGCAGGCGGGGTATCCATGTAGTGGGGGTTCGTTGAGAAGAACACCGGCTGCCCGTATGCTTAACCCCTGGTTCATGCCCAAGTCTCACAAGAACTTTTGCCGTGAGGCACGGAAACAGAGAGAAGTGAGGCGAGCGTAGAACCTGACGATCCGGCCACAACCTTGGCTACCGCCCACGCATAATCAGCATACAACCAATGGGAAGTAGGTCTGGTAGAGGAGAAGATGGGAGAAAGAAGAGAATTCGCAGGGTGGTGAGCACAGAACGCCTAACCCGCCAACAGACCACATAGCAACCGCCACGACAGTGAAAAACATCCGACTGGTCCCGTCTCACAGGGTGTCCTCCACAGCCAATGTCTGGCGTAGCCCTATGGTAGGCCCGTCATATCGTCTCTATCTTCCGCATGCGTGCATACAGGCGCGAGACGAGCCCAGTTGGTGACCTCTTAGGCCCTTCTTTAGCTGGTGGGTTTGTTTGTTGGCGGCACGAAGCAACCTGGCACGGAAGCTGCAGGCTGCCGTTTCGCAAGCCACGTCGATGAACGCTGCGGGGAATACATCAACGGGCAGAGTAGGGTCGGTCCGGAAGGGGGACATCATGCGGAGGTGGGGAAGCCGGCTTGAGGAAAAGAAGATATAAGGCTATGGGTGGCGTTGCGTAGTTACAGGTTCTGAACCTCTTGAAACGGCAAGACAAGTTTATGTGCCCATTGCCACCATCCAAGCAAACCAGCAGTTTAACACATCACGTCTTCAGACAACAGCAACAGTGAGACATACCAAACAACAATGCGCCCAACCCACAACAACCGGGGTTTCGCCCCGTCCGACGACTCGTGGCTCACCGTCGACCCCTCTACCACATCCTCGGAACCCTCCTACGTCCTCTCTAGCACCGACGACCCTTACTACGTCACCTCCCACAGAAACCACGCTAGCACCCCACGAGGATCAAACACCACAGCCCTCAACACCCGTCCCCGGACTCGGCGCATCCCCACCCTGTTCACCGAGCCGGAACGTCCAGACCAAATCGGCAACACCCCTCCCCGCCGCACCCCAACAGAAGTAGTCTACCTCAATGACTACGGCCCGTCCACCACATACACAACCACAACCATATCTGACTCGCCATCCCCGTCACCATCATCCGACCTGTCCTTGCCGGCATCCCTCAACAGCACATGGGGCTCCCGCTCCGACCTTGACTCCTCCGACCCCACCGAACTGCAGAACCCAAACCTAAGGCTTCCGCCGATTTGGTCGCCCAGTCTCGACTTGTTCGACACACGCACACGCACAGGCACTGCCACAGCCACGGCCAGGAGTACGGGGATGGGGATGGGTACGGGCACACCCAGGCGGGCCGGGGGTAGTGGTGGTGAAAATGCAACAGAAACGGGACAGCTTAGCACTAAACGGCTGAGGGAGGTATCCGGGTTTTACGAAGACCTGCGGCGGGCACGGGACAAAGCGGAGTGGTCGGGGGAGGCGATCGAGCCTGGGGCTAGTCGGAGTCGGGGCCGGGGCCGGCGGCCGCGGTCGAGGTTTGAGAATCTGGAGCGGGGGATGAGGCGGGAGATGAGGAGGTTGAGGGGTGGGTCGGGGTGAACTTCGAGTGAGGGTTGTGTTGGGATGCAAGGGGTTGGATTTCGGGTTGCGGTCATCAGGGGAGACGTGACGTATCTTGTGGTGGCTGCTTTTATTTGTGGGTATCTCACTGCGACGCTTGCTTCCTCTTCTTCTCCTTCTCCCTCGATATCGACTTGAAGAAGGCGCTTTGGTTTGGAGAGCCTTTCTTTTTGCCCTTAACCAGTTTGTTGACGCTCTTGCTCTGTTCCACGTAGGCCATGTCCTGCCCGCCGCTGAGTCCCGTGAGTGATCCGGCTGTTCTCGTGGATGCTGCACCCGCTTTCCGCGTCTTCCTACCCGGCCGGTTATAAAACACGTTCCCGTCTGCCAAGAGACCAGCAGCCTCTTTCTCTTCCTCCTCTTTCCAGGCGCTGCTCTCCGACTCTACCAAAACCTTGTCCAGAAGCTCCTGCCTCGCCTGCGGCGTGGAAAAGGCCAGGTCCGCCATGTGCTCGATGTTCTTGAGCTGTGTGATGACTCGAAAAGCATAGCCCTGGTCCGTCAAAAAGGCTTGCCGCTTGGACGAGTAGACCATTTCGACTGTGTCCTTGGACACCAGGGAGTAAAAGAAGGCGTTGAACCCCTCCTCGTTTCGTCGCTTGGCTCGCAAGACACGGCCAAGTCGTTGCGCTTCTTGGCGGCGGGAACCGTACTGCGCCGAGATCTGGATGAGGACCGTTGCCTCGGGCAGGTCGAGGGATGTATCACCGATCTTGGATAGAAAAAGCGTGCTGCACTGCGGCGAGTTTCTGAAGAAGTCGAGGATTTCCTCACGCTCCGAGTTGCTCGTGCCACCGTAGAGGAACGGCTTCATCAGCTTCTTTGCGTACACCTCCAAGGCGTAGACGTTGTCTGAGAACACGATGATCTTGTCACCTCGGTCTTCGTGATACTTGATCAAGTACTGGCAGGCCTGGAATTTCACTGGGTTCATGGCGCAAAACAAGGACCGACTTCGTGCACTGGCGTGTAAATACTGGGCGTAAAATTCGGTCGGCATCGGGCACCACACTTCTGCGCACTGGACTCTCGCAATATGGCCCTGTTGCGACAGTTCCATCCAGTTCGCTTCGTAGAGCTTCGGCCCAATGAGATAATTAAGGTCGTCAATCTTGTTATCCTCCCTCAGAAGCGTAGCGGTAAGGCCCAGTTTCGAATGGGCCTTGATCGAACCAGCCACCTTTCGGAACATTTGTGCGGGCACGACATGCACTTCGTCCAGAAGCATGAGGCCCCATTCCCGACTCTGAAGGAACTCCATCATCTTGGCCGAGTCGTGAGCACGGGCGCGGGTATTTGTCACCATCGAATATGTTGTCACAATAACTCCAGTTGCCCCAGTGAATGTTGACTTCTGGTCGGAAGAGAAGATCGAAATGCTGCTTGGGTCGATATTTGTCCATTTGATGAACTCGTTCCGCCACTGCGTTGCTGACATGCTACTAGTAGCCAAAACAATGATCCCCTTTTTGATCGTACAGGCAGCCGTGATACCGACCAAAGTCTTACCAGCGCCACAAGGCAATACGATGATGCCGCTCTTTGCACGGCCGTTGCCAAACATCTTGCTCAGGCACTGTTCCTGGTAGGGACGAATCTGAGTTGCCGGTCGTAAATCGATTTCGAGGTCCGCATTGACGTTGTCGTTTCTGAAATCGTACTCCTCAAGAGCGGGATAGTGCAACGCCAAGCACCTCTGAGCAACCGTGCTCACTTTCTCGTCTTCGATCTGGAATGCGTGAGTAATATCGCTCTGGTCATCATCGTCGGTCAGTGCCGCGAAGACCTCCTCGGCAGTGGGGCTCTGTCCCGGTCGCTCATGCTGAGACATTCTTTTGTCGAGCCCTTGAGCCTCGCGCATTCCAGCCGCTTCCTTGGTTCCAGCAATCGTGAGCCCAGCCACCATCGGGGCGCTGGCCTGGGTTGCCTGGGTGCCTTGAACCCTGCAACGGCTTATCTCGGGGTCCTTCAGCAACACCTGCAACAACGCTTTATCTGCGGTTTCCAGGTAATACTTGGTGTCCCTCAACACAAGCTTGACCTTGCCGTAGCTCTCACCACATGCTCTGATGAAGGCGACCATATTAGGTGGGATTTTGTTCTTCGAGAACCGGTCGAGGCTTGTTATTATATCTTTTGTGCTCAGACCGATCGAGACGGCCGCGTAGAGGCTGTGGATGGTGAGCCTGTACTCGTGCAAGAACGTGGGTCGCGAAACCGGTTCGGCAACCGTAATCAGGAAGTCTTGGACGCGCGTCGCCAGCCAGTGGAAGTTCTCGAGGATAATTTTGCCTCCGCCATCAATCCACAATGGCCGATTTCCATGGTCAGGTTTCAGCGGGAGGGCGATGAAGTCTCGCTTGTGCTTGGGTTGGAAAAAGACCGACGCCGTGTCGTTGATTCCGGGTGACGGCGGCGTGTATGGGAAATCGCTGATGTCAAATCTTCGAACGTTGTCTGCAATCAGCCTGCTGAGATTGTTGCGCTCTTCGTTCAGCTCGTGGTCGCTGATGTTATCGTCGTCGGCGATGCGGTGCCACTGGGACGACCCGGGAGTCGAGGCCCCGAAGACCCTGCCTGACTTGGCGAGTCTCTGCGCGGGAGATGTGGCTTTCCGCTTCGTCGGATTAGTGGACATTGTGATTTCTGAAGACGATTAAGACCAGGCGCGCTAAGAAAATGGGTTGCGCGGCGCGGCGGACTTGGGAGATGCCCTGCCTTGAAGAGAAGTTGTTTTGATGGTTCGGCAATGGTTCGCAGATTGATGTCGGTTCGTTCCGTCCCTCCCTTGTCTCGCCTGTCTGCCGGATCTGCCAACAACGTCACACAAGATTTCAGGCAGAGGCGCCAAGCCGTCCAGGGTCGCGGTGGCTCCCCGAATTCCTTTGACCGAAAAAATATCAAAGAACAAGAGTCGTGTCGAAGAATGATAGGAACTACTTCGATACTCAGAGATACTTCTGGTTCGGCTGCCGAGGATCACCAACGGAACATTGTCCTCTTAAAGGCCATTTCCAAAAGTTGGCTTGAACGGCTAAGGACGGTTGAACACTCTCAGACTCGCCGCGTTGGGGGTCGAACCTGGTCACTTCTCTTCCGTTGGCTGGCAAATTCGCAGATCTCAAGTTGGACAACATGCCCAAAATTGGCGGCACGGCCAGCCGTGTCAAATTCGTTCTGTACTTAATCTGTCTGCTTCATTAGTGATATGGTTAATTAAAGAATGAAGCCATGGAGTGGTCTTACGCCTACTAATGCATAACCCCTTTTGCGCACCTGAACGCCTTTTCCCGAAACAAGTCTTGATGGGGTCCCCTTAAAGACGATCATCTGGCCGCTTCCAACCAAACATGGCACTTCCTTCCCCAATCGCCCCGCGAATGTTGTCCACCAGCGCCTTGGCCATCCCCTGACCGCGTCTCTTTGCACTCCCCCCATCAACAACACCCCCAGTCCCCAAGGCAGACCCCGAGGAAGCCGGCTCGCTGCCCATGGTGGGAAGAACGTTATCGCTCGCAGACAAACTAACGAACAGCGCAAAAGGTACGAGCCAGACGCAAATGCCAAAGTACGACGCGATCTCGGTGAAGGAAGGCACGTCATCGGGGGTGTCGTAGTACGAGGACATGTTCTGGTAAGCGCGTTCTTGGCGGTGGGAGAAGTGCTTGAACCAGACGTAGTGGTTCACCAAAACGAGAACTACGACGCGCAGCCTCGGTCAGCTCTTCTTCTCTCTGTAAATGTGCGAAATGCTACTCACCACACGAGGCCAAAAACAATGGGTCTGTGAGCTTGACAAAGGGGAACCGTCGCATGTTGCCGAGGTAGACGAAGTGGGAGAAGATGCCCAGCACGGTCGGGAGGAAGGGGAATCGGTCGACAAGGCACAGCACGAGTTGTAGTGCCATGATCGAGTAGATTAGTCTCGACAGGAACTTCTTCGCGAACACGGTGTGTTCTTCGACGAGTTCGGAGAGGTAGTAGAGGCCGGAGGCTGCAGAGCAAGTTGCAATGGTTAGCTTCACCAACAGTTTCAAGAAACGCGGATCCAGGGGGAGTTACCGATGGCCAGTGTCATGAAGCAGAAGCCCACGATGGAGCCGAGGTAGCCAACCAGCGGTAGAATCCACATCTTGCGTTTGTTTCCTATTGTGGTCCGGCACGGCTCATGTCAATTGTTTTTGCGCGGTTGAGAGACAATCTCGAGTCCCTTGGATGCTGTTGCGTGGCCAATTGCTTCGTTTGGGCAAGGAGCTGCCCGTCGCGTCTTGGCGGAGAGCTTGCACGCGGATGACGTCCGAAAAGTGTCCAGAACCCAAACCCAGACTCCACTGCGGGAGCTTGACCCGGATTCGGTTGATCCTTGAACCGCGATAAGATAAGAAATCTGAAGATTAGATAAGGACCCTTATCGCGCACAACTGAATTCTCGGCGCCAGAATTCTTAGAGATGGGGAAGACAATCGACGGCGGGACCATTGGTGAGAATTAGTCCAGGCTCAAGCAACACATATCCAGATTCACTCCAGGTCTTACATCCGTGGAAAACGCCGAATCTACACGATAGCTCGAGACCAGAACTGCGGCCTTCATTCCAGCGCCGAAGAGCCCCACCACGTTCCACAATTCCTCGAAACTTCCCAGAGCGCGAAACCGAGACATCGAGGTGACAACCCAACACTTCCGGCACCAGTAAACCAAGGCCTCCGCTGTTTTTCTTTTTCTACCGTGATACTGTAACAATCTGTCACAATGTCACGCCCCGAGGACACCCTGTAAGCCCGTGACCTCCCAGCATACCCCTCTTCACCCGGACGACTGACCCCGAACAGCGCGGCCGATATCCACTACGACGATGTCGAAGCACGCAAATACACCACGAGCTCCCGTATCCAGAATATCCAAGCCTCGATGACACGGAGAGCCCTCGAACTGCTCGATCTCAAGTCCCCCAGCCTGATCCTCGACATTGGCTGCGGCAGCGGTCTGTCCGGGGAGATGCTCTCGTCCGTCCCCGAAGAGGAAGGCGGACCACACGTGTGGGTGGGCATGGATGTCAGCGCGTCCATGCTGGACGTGGCGCTGCAGCGGGATGTTGAGGGTGACCTGCTGCTAGCCGACATTGGGCAAGGCGTGCCCTTCCGCGCCGGAACCTTTGACGCCGCCATCAGCATCAGCGCGATCCAGTGGCTTTGCAACGCCGAGAACAGCGACACGTCGCCCTCGGGCCGGTTATCGCGCTTCTTCAACGGGCTTTACATGTCGCTCAAGCGGGGCGGCATGGCCGTGTGCCAGTTCTACCCCAAGAACGACGTGCAAAAGCAGATGATCACGGCCGCGGCCGTCAAGGCCGGATTTGGCGCCGGTCTACTCGAGGACGACCCCGGCACCAAGAACGTCAAGCTCTATCTGGTGCTGACGGTCGGCAGCAGCGCTGTCGCCAGCAAGGGCGGCGACATCACGGGCGTGGTGGAGGGAATGGACGGCGTCGAAGTCATGGATAACCGTAGGAAAGGCAAGGGCGGCAAGGGCGAGATCAAGAAGGGCAGCAAGGCCTGGATTATCCACAAGAAGGAACAGATGGAGCGCAAGGGCAAGATCGTCAAGGCCACGTCCAAGTACACGGGGCGGAAGCGGCGCATCCAGTTCTAGTTTCTCTATCCTCCTTTTTCTTGTCTGCATATGGGAGGCGTTCTGGGCCTGGGGCAAAAGCATCATTATTCTTCAATTCCGATACCCATTTTCTTCTGACCTCTCGATTACCTCCTAAGCGCAACTTCCTGACAAGGCAAGGATGCTCACGCCTCACATCTCCAACTCCCCCTCTTAAATATGCTCCCCCGCACACAACCCCCCCGGCTTCCCATCCGTCACCTCCGGATGCACCGTATACACCCCTGAATACTGCGGCAGCCCATCCTCCCCAATCACCACCCTCGTCGACGCCACATTGACCTTCAACCCGGGCACCTCCCGCACATCCCTCTCCTCCCCATCAAACAACGTCACCCGCCACGCCAACTTCTCCCTCAGATACGGCACCACGGCCTCCACTTCCAAACTCCCCACCTCCCCTTCCACAATATCCTGCAGCAGCGCCGACGTCAGCGGCACCGTCCCCGACACCATCAGCTCGTCGGCCGCGTCGCCGCGGCACCGCGCGCACTGCGTCGTGTCGGGGCTGCGTCCCAGCACGGAGACGCGCCCGACGCAGTTGAATTCGGTGTCCCACGTGGACGGGTCGCTGGTATCGAAGGGGCCGAGGAAGGTCAGGATGCGGAAGGAGGTGCCGAGGCCGTGCTTTTGCGCGCGGATGTTGAGGACCCATTCGGTGTAGGTGTTGTCGGGGGCGAGGTGTTGGAGGGAGGGAGGGATGGGGGTTTGGAGTTCTTGGTCTTGGAGTGGGGTGGGTTCTTCTCTTGGTGTTTCTTCGGCGGCAGGGTTGGGTGCGATGGCGGCGGCGGCGGCGAAGACGGTTTGTGCCGGTGCTCCCTCAGCAGGGGCGCCGTCAGCCCTCTCCTTGATCTCGTCGGAGGCGGCTAGCGCGCGGATCTGGGCCTTGTGCTCTTCCTTGCGGCGCGCGACGTTGGCGATGAAGTTTGTGAAGACGTTGGTGCCGTACAGCGTGGTCACGGCGCGGTGGACATCGGTTTTGTAAGCCTCCGGGTCGTCAGGGAAGCGCCATTTTTGTGTTTCAGGGTAGGCATAGCCAAACGTGATCGTGTCCTTGACCTCGGCAGACGTCCAGAACTTTGTGCCGGACTTGTCCCAGAAAGGGGCCAGGGGGGTGTCTTGGGTCTGGACTTCGCCGCTGGTTGCGCTAAAGGTTGAGTAAGGGGCCGGGCGCGGGGTCATGTCGCTGGTGGGGTTGAGGTCTTGCCAGATGGCCCAGAGGCGGTCGACATTGCTGAGTGGGAGAATAGGGAGTTAGTGGGACTTGCTTCAAGTTGTACTTGGGTTGAGTGGGAGTCTAGGACGGGAAACGCTCACATGTGGTGCATCCAAAAGAAGGGGTCAAACGACGAAACATCGAGCGATGACATGTGACCGCCGCCGCCGGTGCGGTCGTGGATTTCGTTGTGCACGTCCTCGAGGCTGCCAAAGTCGCCCGGGTTGGTGTTGGGGTCCCACCGATTGTAGCTGAAGGCGTCAAAGTTGGTGTATGACAGCAGCAGCAGCATGACGTTGCTGCGGAGCGACTCCAACTCGTTGGACAGGATGGGTGCGATGCGCGAGTCTTGCGACTTTCCGGTCACTCGGTCTGGGTAGCGGACGGTCGTTGGGTACCGGTTCCACTGATCGTGTTAGTTCTCTGGGTTGGATGGTTGAGAGGTCACTTTAAAACAACATACCTGCCGCGTGATATCCCCCGGCTGAGGGTTGGCCGGGCCAAATTCGAAGCGGTTCAGCGGGTTACTGGTGGACTTGGTCTTGCCGTCGACATCGACAATCTGGATGTTGGGCGAGCTCAGCACGCTCGGGAAAGCAGTCGTTCCCCGTGGCGGCTGGCTTGCCCAGTCAAAGTAAGGGGCCCGGAAGGTCTTGGCCGCCTCGACATACTTATCCCGGAGCTCGCCGGCAGGGAACTGCTGTGCAACTTCCTGAACGGCCTCGTACAGTGCTTTCTACACACAGCCCTGTCAGCTTCGAGCGTATCCCCACCCCCCAACACCCAACCAAGACGAACTCACCTCATACAGAGCCAAATACGGGCGATGCCAGGTCAGGAACAAGATGGACGAGTGGGTGCAGTACCCTCCAAAGCCGCTGCTGCTCTGCCAGTTGGTGGTGCTGCCGACGCCGTTCCAGGGCTTGTATGGCATGCCATGGATGCCGGCGACCTGGTAGTACGACGTCAGTTTGGACTGGTCCTGGCCCTCGAGGTTCTTGAGGCCCAGAATCAGCAGGTTAAACTGGTCGGGGTGGTTGCGCTGCAGGTCGCGCAGTTCCCTGCGGAGGGGTACGGCGCCTGTTTGGTGGGAGGGGCGTTAGCGGAGGGTCATCGGGTGTTGTTGGGGAACTCACCATCGGGGCCGGGGGTGGTGGGTATTCCGGTGATGGCAATGTTGTCGCTCATGGTTGCTCTCAGGGATTTGGATCGTGGTATTGTGTGCGCAGTTGCTCCGTATGGGTTGTGTCACCGGCTGGAGAGGAATGTGTATCACAATATCGCACTGCTTATGGCTACCTCCTTTATATACACATTGATCTTCTCTTCCCCTGACCGCCTCGTCGATGGTTCCCTCAACTCCTCGATGGATGTGCATTCTGCATATTCGTTGACCTATCCGAGACGCCTTCTAGGTAATCTATCCAGTCAACTCCGAGTATATCAAAACCAGACCCGGTAAACTGGAGCTTTTGGTCCACTAGTCAGCAAAGTGGCTTGGCTGAATGGTGCACATGTCAGTTCCCGCTCTCCTCAGCCCGCCGCCCTTGCTTTCAATTGAATACCCTGTTTGCGCGGGGTGGCTCCCTTTGCGTTTCATTTCCAATTCGTGGCTTGCCATGTGTTACGTTTATGAGTCCATGAGGGGATGCTTACTCCAGACATAGCTCTGCGGGGTGAATATCCATCACATACAGATTTACGTTTAACTTGACCCTTTCCCGTCACAACCAACCATTGTCCCAGCCTGCATGCATGTAGCAGCAGCTGACACGCGATTTGACAGCGTGCCGAGCCCGCAGTGAAGCTCGCTAAAGCTTCTTGTCATCTTAGGTCCGTCTGCATCAGCAACTCAGATCCCCTTGGCTGCATCTCACTTTAATTCCCTTACCGCTGCAGCCGGTGACAGCCCACTCAGACCTCACGGGTTTCCATGACGCTTTGCGATGTTCATGCAGGTTGTAAGACTGCCACCTGATTATTTGTTTGTCTCTTTGCACCAGGTGGGCGTTGTGCGACCTGAGATTATGCAAACCGCCTGGTGGTCGTGGTCTGGACTCACCTCAAGCTGTTCTTCCAAGCTACCGGCTTTTGTCAGCAATGTGACTGGCGTGGTTGGCTGACGGGTGGACCGACATGCAGATAGTGCTGGATTCAACCTGGCCTTTCGCAGAGGAGGAGATGGGTTCTCAGATTACCCAAGTTTTGGTCTCAGGCTTGGGCCGAAACTCCGAATCTTCTACTACCTTTCTCATGGGTAAGTTGTACACGCATGACGACCGCAGCGAGGAGAATTGAATGCCCGTCTTCTCGATATGAGATTCAAAGTTCGATATCGAACCCGAGTTTGAAACGAGAACAGGCGAATTCTAATTATCAATGCACGCAGAGATGCCCTTGAAGATGAGTTGTATAGATTGAACCGCATACCTGGTTGTGAAGGTTTAAAGATGAGACAGTCAAATCGGATTGTAGACATTTGACTTTAACCCTCTAGCATCCCCGTCAATGACAACCCCGGCTCTCGCATTCTCCCAACATATTTACTCGGTAAAAGTAGATCCTCATAGGCATATGAACAGTTTCAAGTTAGCTCCCGGCTTATTTTCCTAGTACCATCTCTGGGTTAGCATTGGGGCGGGGATGCATCATACAAGGTAAGGTAACGAAGACGACACCCACTATACGAAGGTGCTTTGTAAGGTTTGCCGCCCGGCAGAACTTATACCAACGTACTTCTTCAATTGTATTGCAATTTTACTATCGGAACTTAATTATCGAGTAGTAAGTTGACTGCTCTTACGTTGATTGATTGCCCTTCCTGATGTGCAACGGGTGATAGAATATTGGGGATTAGGGGCCGTCATAGTCCGGGAGGTCAAATGTCCATACTCCGATTTGACTGTCTCTTAAAGATAGACCTCGAGTTCAAATCACATGGCGCTTCGAATCGAATAATGACAACTGCTAGAAGGTATATTGCCATTTAAGATATTATTTGCCGTAGCCTAGGAAATATGTTTTCACGTCGGAATTAACTTGAGCTTTGTCTTGTAGTATGATCAAATTAACGCCTCTTTAAGATGGTAAAACAGTCATGTTGAGTTGGACGAAACTGGTTGCTGATGATTATGTTGAAGCAAACCATTGGAACCTCTCGAGAGCACCCTCAGCACCAAACATTCCGGAATCCGAAGGCCAGTCTCCGAAGGAGCCGAGCATGTCGATCGGGACCTCCCGCTTCTTGGCGGAACGGCTCGGCCCCACTTCGCATCCGACCCACTTGGACCCGATAGCTCCGCCGGTTCTCCGCGAGCCGCTCGGATTACGACCAAAAGAGGCAGCTGCCCGCCCATCCGGGTGGGACCAATTTGGAGCCAAAATACAAAGATTTGTTTGCAAACAAGGGGCAACAGGGGGCAACACGGGTCACCATGGAGAAAATATTGACCAATCCTTCATATGCAGGTTACATTCACATCATTAACATGGCAGCACAAAGGAAAAATGAGTGCCTGCCCTACGGCCACCGCCTTCTACGTACACAGTACATTGGGTTTCCACCGCTTGCTCCCCTTCTTGGCCCCGGTCTCTGTCCATTCTATGTAAATGGTGCTGATCCATCAACCGCCTCCAACTATGGTATCCATAATAGCCCATTCTATGTCGGGTAGGGAATGTAGTGGTGGTGCTGGAAGAGCATGGCGCAATCGGATATATAGGTACACTTCGCCGTGTAAATCGGAATTTCTTGACAGTGTGAGCGGCTTTAAAGGGCCTTCTCCATCGAGGCGAGGATGGCCCGGGTGAACTCCTGGTTGGTGGCCTCACCACCCATGTCGCGGGTGCGGATCTTGCTGTGAGAACGGTTAGCATGTAAAAGAGAGCATTGAGCACGAAAAGCGTAGGCTTACCCCTCGGCAATCACATCATAGACGGCGTTGGAGATGCGGTTGGCGTGGTCGTCGAGGCCGAGGTGGCGGAGCAGCATGGTGCCGCTGAGGAGGAGAGCAGTGGGGTTGGCCTGGTCCTTGCCCTTGATGTCGAGACCGACGTGTCTGCAGCCGGGCTCGAAGACGGCGACGTCACGGCCCATGTTGCAGCCGGGGACGACACCGGGGCCACCGACAAGGGCGGCGGCAATGTTGGACAGGATGCCACCGTACAGGTTGGGCATGACCATGACGTCGAACTGCTGGGGACGGCCGACGCACTGCATCGAGGCGTTGTCGACAATCATGTCGTTGCACTCCAGCTGCGGGTAGTCCTTAGCCAGGCGGTTGAAGGTGCCGCGGAAGAGACCGTCGGCCAGCTTCATGATGTTGGCCTTGTGGATGCAGGTGACCTTCTTGCGGTTGTTGGCAAGGGCGAAGCTGAAAGCGAACTTGGCGATGCGCTCCGACTTGGCGCGCGTGATAATCTTGAGCGACTCGACGACGCCGGGGACGCTCTGGTGCTCGAGGCCGCTGTACTCGCCCTCAGTGTTTTCACGGATGATGGCAAGGTCGATGTTCTCGTGGCGCGTCTTGAGGCCGGGAATGTTCTTGATCAGGGCAATCGAGGCGTAGATGTCGAGCTCCTGGCGCATGGCCACGTTGAAGCTCTGGTGACCGGACCGGTCGATGGGGGTGTGGAGGATGCCCTTGAGGCCGAGCTTGTTTCGCCTCAGCGAGGCAACCGCCTCCTGGAACTTCTCCTCCCGGCGACCAATGGGGGTGGCATCGTCGAGACCCGACACCTCGATCTGCTCCCATGTGATGGGTACGTTGTCGGCCTTGAAGACCGTCTTGACGCTCTCGGCAACCTCGGCACCGATACCGTCACCGGGAATGAGGGTGACGGTGTACTTGCCGCCATACTTTGTCGGCTTGAAGATGTCGGACTGGACGGTCTGGGTGGGCGCATCGCTAACGCTCGCAAAGCCGCGGGCGACGTTCAGGCGCTGTTGGGGTTGGGCGGCGGCCCTCAGCAGACGCTGTGGTGAGCTGGGTTAGCTAGGCGCCTCAAAAAATTGGGCATCGCGGATGGTGGGGATCGCGGTCGGTCGGGCGGCAGAGGTGGGAGCGACGGGAGAGGAGGCGGGAAAAGCAAGGTTCAAAGGTCAAACATACCTGAGTGGCGCGGGCAGAGTTCCGGGAGAGCATGGTGCTGAATTGGGTCGGAAGAAAGGGAATTGGGGTTATTCCTGGAAACCGACGATGGTTGCAAGTGCGCAGAAGACGAGGCAGGAAAAGGTTGAACAAGGCAAATGCCGCAAAAACAATGCATTTGCCTGCCTTGTTGGTCGAGCTCTTTTTGCGTCTCCATCTTCCCGGGCCAGTGGGGCGTCGCCGAGAAGCCTGAAGGTGCTAGTCCAGATATGTGTTAGCGTTACTGATCCAAAGCAGTGACGTCTGCTGCACGGTGCTGCACCAGCCGCTGCGCGGAAAGGTGCGTCTTCACGTGTCAACTCAGCCAAGAGATAAGCCAAGTTAGTGCAACTTGGCAGCCACGAGGTGAAACTGTCTCGTCTTTTCGTCTTCATTTGTCCAAATCCGAATCTCACTCAAAACCCTGCCCTACAGGACACTCATGATGATCGTCCCGAGTATATCACAACAGAACATATTTGCAACTTTGGCAGCAACGATCCAATGGATGGCATTTTGTCGTCACCAATGAAGCATTGCGCAGCCTCCCCTCAGCCATTGGCCAATGGCAAGAATGGATTGCTGTGGTCACAATCAAATCAGGCATGGCTGACAGCCTGATGTGTATGCTCTTGCATCCGTCTCGCATCGCCAGGGCACTCGCAACCGACGGCTGAACCTACCCCGCGGCATCAGTGAACTTTACTTCATTCGACTGCCGTCAGCCTGTTGCTCGCAAAACACACATTTATCTCGAGGTTCCCGTTGTCGACACTAGTTGAACTCTCGGGTTTCTCGATATCTCACCGACTCCCCGTTGATTCGTGACCCGAACTCAAACATGTACCCTGTTGAGCTCTTGAATCGACGACATGAAGCATTTGCCCTTTGGATCCCCCGAAAAGCTTCGGAAGCCCCCGCCCCGGTTCTTGTCATCGGCACCGCGAGCACAAACTCTGGCGGCTTCACAGAGATTGGCCGATTCCCGCTTGCCCTATCCGAGGGCACGGCAGGCCTATGGGTGCTGGACCCCAAATCCATCTCGCCGCCTCTTGCAGATGGCGTCTACCGGTACTGGTTCCAGGTCCAGGACGCGTCGCCCGAAAAGAGGGGAGTGCTCATGGTGACGGACCCCTTGGCTTTCACTGTTGATTATGGTGTGACTCCGCCCACCAGCGACAACTCCCTACACCAGCCGGCATCCGTCATCAAGTTCTGGAACGGCAAACTCTGGCCTTGTGACATCAACGGCACCGAACCCCGGCCGCCCGACGTTCCGGACCAGAAGACACTCCCGAGTAACAACTATCTCGTCATCTACGAGCTTCCTACGTCCTGGGCGAAACCCGGCAATGACTCACGCGGGGTCGATGTTGATGTCGGCACCTTTGCTGATGTTCTCGCCCTCTTTGACACCGCCACGAACGGCAGCCGCTTCGCTTCCCTATCTGCCCTCCGCGAGGAAGCTCTGCTCACCGACCTCGGCATCAACGCGCTCGAGCTTCTTCCGGCCGCAGACGCAAAGAGCACGGGCGAATGGGGCTACGCAACGGCCCACTATTTTGCGCCTGACTATGATCTTGGCTCAGCAACTGACCTCGGCCGTCTGGTTACCAAAATCCACTCTCAAGGTGTTCGGCTCTTCACCGACGTCGTGATGGCTTTTGGACACGATCCGTACAGCTACATTGACTTTGACAGTTTCCACATCCGGCCTCCTTTGGAACCTGAAAATCCGGACAGCTACCAGTCGCATGCAAACGGACAGATAAGGGATGGCTATGGCGGGAATTTGTGGCGATATATCCGCACTGTCGAGTCCTACGACCCGGAAACCGGAGCTGGAAGTAGCATGGTACACCCGTCTTGGGCCTTCCATCACTTGCATCTCGCCAGGTGGATGACAGACTTCGGTGTCGGCGGACTGCGACTGGACAGCGTCAACAACATTGGCAACTACGACTTTGTTCAGTCCTACAAGGAGCGGGCATGGGAACTCTACAACTCGAGATATGGCCGCTCCGCCGACCCAAGCAAGTTTCTGGTCATTGGCGAGGAGCTTTCCATGCCGGTCGCGATGGTCCACCAAGGCCGTCTCAACGCCCTCTGGAACGAGCATTGGCAGGGAAGGCTTCGGGCGGTCATTCTAGGCGAATCTACAGGCCGCGATAACTTCGAGTGGACCGTTCGGAGGCTGGTAGACTGCACGCTAGATAACATTGACGGCATTCACTTCACCGACGGCGCCCAAGCCATCAACTACATCACGTCCCACGACATCGAAGGGTACCGTAAGGAGAGGCTGTACAACTTCCTCACGAGCAACCGCATATGGGATATCGAAAAGAGGGCGAAGCTCGCCTTTGCGCTCCTCCTCACCAGCGTCGGCATTCCCATGATCTTTGCCGGCGAGGAGTTTGCCGACCAGATGGACCGCAGCGTCGACATGAGCAAGAAGCAGACCGACCCGGTCAACTATGCGCGCAAGAACGATGGCGGGTGGCGCCAGGCCTTGTTTGGATACGTCGCGAACCTGGTCAAGTTCCGTACCAAATGTTCCGCCCTCGGCGAAGACGACACCGACTTTTTTCACGTCGATCAGAGCCGCGGAGGAAAGATCATGGCATGGCGCCGAGGCAGGATAGGGGAGGGCAGGAGGCCGGTGGTTGTTGTTGCCAACTTTAGCGACGAGAACACGCCGGGCTCGGAGTATGTCGTCCCGGCTGGTGGTTGGCCTGATAGGGATAAGGGTGGCTGGCGGGAGATCTCTCAGGGAAGGGATGTTCCGACGGAGTGGGTTGGACGCGAGCCGTTGCTGTCTTGGGAAGCCAAGATTTACACGCGCTGGAGGTAGGGGGCCTAGCAAAAAAGGTTTCCTTTGCTGTCTTTAACAACTGCAGCATTGAGCAAGGAGGTGGTTTCGTTCCTCAGGGGTCCGTCAGGAGTGGAGAAATTTGCCACAGATGGGAAAAATCCAAAAAGATGATCGAAGATCGGGAATTGAGCCCGACGTGGGGGTCGAACCCACAACCTTGAGATTACGGAGATCCTTAAGAGTCTCACGCTCTACCGATTGAGCTAGCCGGGCAGGCTATCCAATTTGTTGGAGTCGGGTCTCCACACATGCCCTTACAAGCGGCGGCCCCAATTGACTCGCCGTTCTCTCCTTTCCGATCACAACGTCTTGAACTCGGTGTCCCTTCGGAAATTCCATGAGCCGTTGGTTGATACCAGCGTGTACCCAAGCACCCCTTCAACGAGGGACACAACCATGGGGGAGGTCACATGGAACCGGTTGGTGAACCTGCTGGTGAGGGTCAGTTTGTCGAACATCTCGCCCAGTCCAAAGGCTGACTGGTGGAGCGTCACTTCAATGGCCGGTGGCTAGCGGTTTGAAGATTAGCATCAAGGTAGACGTGGAAGGAAGACAGCCGGGTTCAACTTACATTCCTCGTGTCGGCGTGGTTCACCCTGCACCACCGTTTCAGGTAGCCGGCAAGGACCTGCAGCGAAGGGCTGTGGCTGCAGTGCACCTCGACACTCTGGTGACCATCGATGACGGTGAGGTGATACGGCGGCCGAAGGAAGAGCTGGTCCGGCCGAGGGAGAGACTCTACGCTCGGGAGATACTCGACCTTGGCTCGCACCGGCGGTGCCTGCGCGCTTCTGGAGACCGGGTTCTCAACCGCCTCTGCCTCGACCCAATCATCACCAGCGGCGACCGGCTCCGGCGCCTTCTTCTCCCCCCCAAAACACGCCAACAACCCACCGCGAAAAGTCGGCAACAGCTCCCCCGGTTGCACCACTTGCCTCTTGGGCAATCCTACCACAAACCCACCCCTCTCCTCCGACCACGCCGTCACCGCCTTCTCAGACCCCGGAACCTCGACAAAAACCCGCATCCGCACGGGCACCTTCTCCAACACCATCTCAGCCCACGCCTCGTTCGTCGAATCGTCAAGCAGCTCGGCCATGGCCCGCGCCCAGACCTGCACGCACCCGGCCACGGCCGTGACCAGCTGGCTGCGGTCGTCGGCATAGACGGGGTCCAGTTCCGCGATGAGCTGCGGCCATTCTGGCTCCGCGACCACGTCGTGGCCCAGGAGGGTGGACAGGTTCTGGAGGGCTTGTTGGAGCGGGCTGGACGGGTTGGTCCAGTGGTCGCGGATGGCGACTTGGGCTTTGAGCGGTCTGTGTGTATATCAGAGGGGGTTAGGATTGCGGTTCGCCAAGGCGGGATGGGGGGGTGGTTGCCTACAGTGAGGGCATGGTTGAGGCGGTTGATGTGGGAATGTGGAATTTGTTTTGATGCGAGGTGAAGGGTTTGGAAGCTGGTTGTGACTCTTGACCTTCTCAACAACAGCCCGCCCCGGCTCACTTGGCGACGCGTGTCCGTTTTAAACTGCTCAACCTCGTTTACCCCTGGGTTGAAGCGGCTGAGGGGCCTGGCTTGGCTTGGATACAGGTGGAACCCCTGAAGACATAAACACCGTGCGGCGTCGAGCTGAAGGCGGGGGGATCTCTTGGCACCAGGCAACCTGCGAGGCGGACCGCTCGGAAGTTTAGATCTTGCCAAAATAAGCGAACGGCACTTTCACATTGTGTTGGGGACTGGATCCAAGACGTTTTGCTCTGTGCCTCACCCGGCATTTGAGAGACCCATTCGAAATGTCTAGAGACCACTTATGCAAGGAGGAAGCGGCATCATCAATAATCACATCAGTGCCTGGCGCCGGATACTGCCATCGTTCTCCTCATGCAAGCTGCGGGCGTTGTCCCAGACACGCTAGTTATCACCCACTAGCCGCAAACCCCGCTCGCGGAGAGCACCCTGAGGACGACATTTCATTTCCACAGCCGCAGCGGTGAGCTAGGCGGGACACGTTTTGTGAATCCAGGGGCACGGGGCCGCCATGGCGGTTTGTGACTCGTTGCAGAACATAGCATCCGCTTGGAGTTTCCTGTCTTGATCACTGTCGCGGATACGAAAGGGGTAAACAGGGCGCAGCGAGGTTGCAGTCGAAAGCTTGGGGATGGTTTATCCCTGGCCGGGATTAACAGGGGTACCTCAGCCTCCGGCTTTTGTGGGGTGAAGATGGACAGGTACCGACAACATCTCTCGGACGCGAGATGGGGGATGGACGTTGTGTGATGGCGAGGTTGGCTATAAAGATGGTCTTCTCCCACGATGTGATGAGTTGAAGTTCCAGTATCAGCATCCTCATCCCCATCCACCAACTCTCTTCTACACTTCAACCATCCACACTCCAAACAGCCACCATGGGTCGTCTGCCGCCTGCCGAGAAGCTCCCCCTTGCCCTGCGCAAGAACGGTATGGAACCAGTGTTGACAAACAAGTCTGACTTTTGGCTAACTCCCGCATAGTCCGTGACGAGTGGGACAACAACAAGGCCGACCTGGAGAAGCAGCTCTCCGAGATCCTGGGCGAGAGCTGGACTATTGACATCAACCCCCTCGCCATCTGGCCCTACCACAACGACGGCTACGCCAAGGAGTCGCTCGGCAGCTGCATCAAGGCGTACGTTATTTCCCTCCCCATTACAAAGTCTTGCAATCAACCCTGCTAACAACCCCCCAGCTACGTCGAGGGCGCCATCTACCAACTCAAGTACATCACCGGCCGCTACGGCGACGACTTCAAGACCGAGATCAACACCATCTGCAACGCCCACGTCCTGACCCTCGACCTGGAAGAGAACTCCCCCCCGCGCTTCTCCTACGGCGGCTGCGACGTTTCCGACGGCCGCCTCCGCATCCTCTTCGTCGAGTCCAACCTGGGCGTCAACATCGACTACGCCTGCCAAGAAGACGTCCTCGTCAAGGCCCTCAACGCCGCCCCCAGCGACTCCCCGCTCAGCTTCGTCGTCCGCAACGGCATCCGCACCGACTACGACCCCAAGATCGGCGAGGTGCGCAAGCAAATCGCCACCCTCCTCGGCAAGCCCGAAGACGCCATCACCCTGACCCCCAACTTCGAATCCAGCTTCGCCAAGCTCGCCGCCTCCAAGAAGGACAGCGACGACTGGCAGCGCCAGCTGGCGGACTTCACCTTCCGGTACTTTGACGCGCTGGCGTACCAGATGAAGTCGATGAAGGTGGGCGAGGACGAGCTGGTGCAGGAGGGCCTGCTGGAGGCGGTGAGCACCAACGAGTACGCGTTCCGGGTGGTCGACACGCTCAAGTACGACTCGTACTGCGAGTGCGACATTGAGGACGGCGTGCTGTACCTGCAGTGCACGCCGGAGAATTTCGGGACGAACCTCGACTATGTCGCGTCCAAGCTGATGGATCGCTTGTAAATGGGCTGGGACATGGATTGCTGGTTGTGAACAGGGGACCTGAGGAAAATCAGGAATAGATAGCGGACTGCTAGTCTTCCAAACATGGATACTTCCCTGAATATGCAAATTGGCTGATATTCTGCGCACTTGTTTCCAACATCAGAATCGACACCCACAGTAGAACCGTACATGAGCAGTTTTAACGCAGCATCTTGTTTCACGTTTGCAACCAGCTCACAGCCCCTCTGCACCTGGTATTTATTCGAGTCTAACAACAAAGTGAAGAGCAATAGAAAGGCTAGAGCTCGCTCTTATATACAACGGGCGGCCACCACTGGTACCCGATACACTCAGTTGTTCTCCGACAGCTTGAGCGTCTCCCCATCTCGAGATATCGTAAACGCAATTTCCTCATCAAAACATTGTCCGACTGGGCAGCTGACGACACCCAATCTCTTCCTAGAACATGCCTAGTCGACTTGAGGGTCCCGTCCTGGACCCTCGTGGCGCACAACCGCCCCGAAAGTCCCTTCCCCAGGCCAGAAACCGCATGCCACCACGGTACGATGAACTGTTGGCTTTAAGCGGCAGCATCACCTGCCCGCTTTCCCATCTTCTTCCCCATCCTCCCACACCCCCTCCATCATACACCCCCTTCCTCCTCATCCAACGGCTCGACCCTCACCAAAATCTCCTCCAACAGCCCCTCCAAAAACGTCCCCACGTCCTTGCCCATCCCTACGGGCTCCGCCTTGTCAAAGTGGTCAATCTCCTTGCAGACATGCGCGAGCTTGTATACGAGTTTCCTAATCTTTTCGTGTGCGGCCTCGGCGCGTTGCTGTTTGGGTGTCACGGGCGGTACCGGCATGCCCGGCTCGGGGCGGCAGAGCTGCTGCAGGTGGATCTGGCGGCGTTTGAGGGCCTCTTCGAGAGCAGGGAAAATGACGTCGTTGAGGGCGTCGAGGTCGCCGTTGGGATTGGCCGGTGCCGGGGTGGGGAAGGAGAGGAGGCTGGTTGGGTTCGTGTCGGAACTGGTGCTGGACTGGCGGGGAAGTTCCTTGGAGATGAGGGGTTGAACGTGGTTGTTGGGGTAAGGGAGTCGTTGAGATGGGTTCTGTGGGGGCTGGCTTGGTTGTTGTGGTGCGTATTGTTGTTGTTGTTGTTGTTGCGGGTATTGCTGTTGCTGCTGGTATGGTTGTTGCGGGTTTTGCGGCTGATAGACGGATGGTTGTGTGCTGCTCTTGGTTTGGAGGGGTTGTGGGTACATAGATCTCTGCGACGGTGGTTGCTGCTGTTGCTGCTGCTGTGCGCCACCCCGGAAAGGAGGTATCTCTGGGAGCTGCATCGAGACAAGGGTCGAGGAGGATGGTTTTGTGTGCAACAGGGGACTCTGTGGTTGTATGGCCGAGCCAAGGTTCATGACGCCCATGTCTCGTTGCAGCTGCTCTTGCAGCACGCGATCGTAATCAGGGGAACTGCTTACGGGGAGTGGTGGCATCGGTTTTGATATGGCCGATGCGCGAGGCGTCTCTGGATCCGGAAGAGGTCTCTGGGGTGAGCTAGGGAGTGGGACTTTGCTCGGTGAAGGAGGACCAACAGCTGGTGCCGTCACTGGTTTTCGTTGCGGAGATGTTTGTCTCGAGGTGCCCGTACTAGCGGCTGCCTTTAGTGTGTCCCGGGTATCTGTCACGACTTTTGTCGGACTGGGTTCCCGTCTCCTCTCACCGTAGTTGTCGGCTGTTTCCATAGCCCTGGCCGATCTCGCGTTCGTCGCCGACTCGCCCATGGGATTCAACAAGCCCGGCCTGTGAAGAACATTGCCGCGCTCGCTGACCAGGCGCACCGTTCCAAAGTCCCACATGTCCTCATCAACTGGATTCCGGTTTTCGGTTTGGTCGCCATCATCGCCGTTGAGGCTCTCCTCATCATCCTGCTTATGGTTGACCGCCCAGCGGTTATACCGCTCAATCAGTTCTGTGAGGTAGCTGGTCTTCTTGGCCCTCCTGATAAAAGGGTGTTTGAGCATCTCTTTTGCTGACGGGCGGTCCTTGGGGTCGCGCTGCAAGCATAGTTCGACAAAGTCCTTGAAGGACTTGGTGAAGTTGCCTTCTAGACGCGGCGGCGCGTTCTTAGGGATCAGGAAGAGCACCTTCATGGGGTGGATATCAGCATACGGAGGCTCGCCGTTGGCAAGTTCCAGCGCCGTTATGCCCAAGGACCAAATATCGGCCTTGTGGTCATACCCGCTTTGCTTGATGACTTCCGGGGCCATCCAAAACGGGGTCCCCACAAACGTGTTCTTCTTGGTCATGGTCGCCGATAGCTGACCAGAGACACCGAAATCAGCCAGCTTGACCTGGCCGTTGGCGGTGAGCAGCACATTGGCGGCTATCCAGTGTTAACAGAGCCCCCAACGCACGTAACAGCGCATAGAAACACCTACCCTTGATATCCCGATGCAGCTTCTTGTCCGAGTGCAAGTAATCCAACCCCAAGAGCAGCTCGCGGACAATGATGGCGATGTAATCCTCCCCGATCAAGCCCGGCTTCATGAGGTCGGCGCAGCTGCCACCCGAACAGAACTCCATGACGATCCAGAGCTCGGCGCCCTTGGCGTAGGAGCCATAATACTTGGTGACAAACGGCGACTGCAGCTCAGACAGGATGGCGATCTCCTGGATGATGTCCTCCACCTCATCCTCTGCGCTCTCAATGTCGATGATCTTGATGGCGACTGCCTGACCGGTCCTCTTGTCCACGCTGTCACCGTGTTAGCAACAGGGAGCAGCCAGAAACCGGTGTCGGGGTGTGTGCATACCCTTTGTAGACTTTGCCAAAACTGCCTCCGCCTGGCGTCCTGGTCAGTCTGTGGTACTTGCAAGGCATGAGCACGGTATGATCCCTCGGCAAACGAACCAATGCAGAATTCTTTAGTATATAGCAGGCTGGGGTCGAGCGACCCCTCGGCCTCGTCATAATCCCTGTTCTCGCGGTCTCCCATGGTGACTTTGTCCCTCGTAGGTCGAGGCAGTGTTGGACGACTTGGACAACTCCAGAGATGTCTTCACCTCCAGCCACTGTCAGGGAAGGAGAAGCGTTGTCTCGGTCCGAGTTCGCTGCCAGGGTTGCAGGAGCAGAACGGTGACGCGGTGTGGGTTGTGCGACTGAGAAGCGAGGATCGGGTATGTGCGGTGAAGTCTCGGGTACGCTGACGGATTGACGATTTAGGAGCTGCAACGCAGGGAGAGTGTATCTCTGGCCAAGAATGTCGAATTCTTGGGCTTGTAATTCGGCGTTGGTTGCGGCAGTCGAGGGAGGGATGGGGTTCCAGGGACAACAATGGCCCAGCCGAGTCGAAGTCTAGGGAGGAAGCGTAGTCGAGCCGTTAGCAAGGGTTTGGCAATTTCAACCCATATCAACAAATGCTTTGCTTCTCGCAATTGCTAGGCCAAATGCGCGGGACAGAAGGGAGGGATGGTTTGGCGTGTAAGTGGTGTGTGCACTCCATACCTCTGTAACCTCCTTGGTTATACAGACGAAAAAGGCGGCAACCGCAAGGCACCAGGAAGGATCTGTGGTGTTCAGATGAGGCTCCAATTTCCGATGCGGACTCTGGCGTGTTGGCGCATCCTCCCTCGGCCGGGGAAACAGCGGCTTGAGACTGTTCCCGAAGGGATGTGCTGCAACCTGGAACCTGCGTCACTGGCAGGAGCTGTCGGCGTGTTTGGTTGCCGGTTGCCAGTTGAACCTGCCAGGCAGTCTGATGTGGGGTCGAAGGAACACACAATGCCACTCCCCAGAGATTTGTTGACATGGCGCCAGCATGACCCCCGCTCCCTACCCCCCCGCCTGCCAGGGGTAAGCCGCGGGGCAGCACCGCCCGCTGTCACCTGCCCCCAGACGCCAAACACGGGAATTTCCAAACAGGCACACCAAACAGGCACACCACCATGGATTTGAGAGACCGCCGAGACACTAAAGACCCGTTTGATGGACGAGGGACAATGGAAAATGCATCCCCACAAAGAACACAGTTGAATTCCCTTCTAACACACAAATCCATTGATTTATGACCCTTAGTCCCAGAGCCGATAATCAGCGACCACGTCTAAAAATGTAAGACAGACCGACCACCTGCGGCAGGAACACACTCAGCACCAGCGGTAGGGTCAACATCCCTTACGTCCAATTCTCAAGACCCAGAACAAATCCCAGGACCCAATCGGCACGCTCACCGGGCAACGAACATGTGCTTGAATTTCATTCAGCAGAAATCAGGTCAGCATCATGCCAGGAAACACATCCTAGTCTCCCAGTTTTGCCTCACCACACCACACCGAAAAGGGCCGAACAAGATTGGTAGTTTATGCCATGTTCTCCTCCTTCAATTCGCTTCACCTTTTTGAAGGAAGGGGAGCGAACAACAGCCCTGGTTGGTCAGTCCAAGGTGAGCAGGCGCCTCAGCTCAGGCCTGGCAATGAAACAGTGAGGGGCATGATTGGATGTCAGCCCGCACCACTAATACACATGGCGCAAAGCAAGTGCAAAAGATCAATACATTACTGCCACTGGTGCTACGACTCTATCGTCCGTTTCCAGCCCAGCCCAGCCAGATCAAGGCAGGAGAAAAAGGAATCTTCCCCAAAATGCAAATGTCCCCCCAGCCCGCTTGTTGCCACCACTATTCCCGCCCAATATGTCAGAGGAGAAAAAGAGAGAAACCCATCGCATCCCTAGCACTGACGCCCGTCTAGTGTAAACCATCGCCAACCAGCCTGCCACGCCATGTCATGCCCGACGCCCAACCGAGGAGACCACATCTGTGGTGTGAAAGGGAGTATGTAGTATGAACTGAGGAACGAGGCAAGCCCCCGCTTACTCCTCAATAAACTCAAGCATGACTGTTCCGTTCGCCAGTCCGGCCTCCTGGATCGTCTCGTCGAGATGATCAATCAAGTCACTGCCCTGCGGCATCGACTTGAGTTCGAAGGGAACGCCCGCCTTGCCCTCGAGCGGCTCAGCCTTGAGCCACTCGTAGATTCGGGAGACGGGTTCATCGAGCTTGAACCGCCGGATGATCCGCCCAGGCGGGTTCCTCACCTGCAACCTGGTTGTCGTTTTGGGATCTGCGGCCGGCTCGACGTGCGGCCTGTCCGATGGGATCTTGTCAAACGCAGACTCTTGCGCAGAAGCCTCCGGTTCCGGTTCCGGCTCCGCCGCCTCGGCCCTCTGTTTGCCCTTGTCTTCCGCTTTGGTGAGCTCGTCGGGATCGTGGATGTTGGGCCGGTTCGACCCGCCGTTTGCCGCCAGACTGTCACGCAGCGCCATCTCGAGCATCTCGTCTTCTGTCATCCGGTCCACATCTATCACACGTTCCGGCCGCTTCGTTTGAGGGACGGGGTTCTTGCTGTAGGCCGCCAAACTGTATCGATCAAGGAATTCGGCGAGCTGGGCATGGAAGTCGGAGGCGCTCGGAAACGGGATCCCACTCCAGACCTTGACTTGCTCGCCCGTCCGCGGATCGATGATCGAGACGTGGGGATAGTTGTTGGGGTTGTGTTGGCTCTCGTTGGGGAAATAAAACTGAATGTACTGCTCCGCCGTGAAATCGTTCTTGTCGTACTGGAGAAAGATAAAGTTCTCCTTGACCAGCTCCTTCACCGCTGCGTCTTTCCAGATATCGCGGTTGATGGCTTGGCAGTTGAAATCGGACGTGTCCTGTAGGTTGACAAGGAGCCACTTCTTCTGCTCCTTGCCCTCATCGCGAGCCTCGTCCCAGCTGTAATGTGCCATCAGGTCGTAGGGAGGGCGGAAGAGTTCTGCCAAGCGCGATGCACGGCTAGGCTCAGAGGGCCCCAAAGGGGTGGGTCGTGATGTCGAGGTATCCTCCCACACAGACTGAGCGAAAGGGTTGTTGACGGGGGCTGCAGTCGTGTCAGCCAAGAGTTCGTAGAAGGGTCCTAAGGGTCAGATCATCAACTCACCTCGAGGCCGCTGCTGCCTCCGGCGCAGCTGTTCCAGTACGGCAGCCTGCCCGTCATCATCATCCCCAAAGCTCGGCCCCAGCAAGGTCTCGGTTGTGCGGGCCATCGGAGCACGTACGCCGCTCCCCTCCCCGGGTGGGCCGGAGTACAGCTCTTCCTGCAACCTCTTTGCCATCGCAGCGTCTTCGTCCTCCTGAGCCCGGCGGGCAATTTCGGCGACTTCAGTCGCGTCATCAGCGTCGTCAAACTGCCCAACCGCCTCGTCTTCCGTCATCTGCACGTCTTCGTCCTCTGAGTCGATGTGTATGACACCTTGTTCATCCTCGCGCCCGATATTTCGACGGCTCGACTGGCTACGACGGGCCGTAAGACGGTTGGACATTGTGCTGGGGCCGGCGGCCGCAGTCGACGAGCCGGCGTTTGTGAGGGAGCGCTGCAGGTCCTCGTCGGTGAACCAAAGCTGAACTGCTTGCTCGAGGTCCGAGCACAGCTCTAGCATGTGTTCGGCAGCCGTCCGGTTGGCGCCCGTTATGCCTATGAAGGCCTCGACGTCTTCGGGCCCCGCCATCTTGACGAAATGGGGTTGGCTGGCGGGGTACCGGGAATCTAAAGCAAATCGTCAAGGGGCGTGAAATCGGAACTAAATCGTCGAGAAAGAAACGTCGGTAATTCTCGGTCGCTGGTAGAATACGGCAAACTTTTGCTGTTCGAGAGCTCGAGAGCTCGAGAGCAAGAAGTTGGTAAGGTGGGTGAGTGCTGTTTGCGAGTCGGTAAGTCGGTTGGTAGTTGGGCGTGCGGTGAAACGGCGATAAGGCTTTAAGCGGTCGAACCCCGCGCCACCACGCTTTGCGAACGATGCAGAAAATGCCCGGTCGCAGAGATTCGGGAAAAGTAAATACCCAGTGCCCGGCTGCTTGTGTTTATCTCTGCAGTCAACCCCGTGCAGATTTGTGAGAGAGGAATGGACGGCGCGGGGGAAGAAAGGCGCGAATCCGACGAAGCTTCTGAAGCTTGCTCGAAGGCGACCGTCTGTGACGCAAGCGGGACCTGGAACCCGAAGCCGGATCATTCAACGCCCGACCCGCCATTGCTCTGTCAGGGTTAGGGTCCTGCGTGTTCAACACCCCCTGATTCACAACTCAGGCCTTTGTTTGCCGAAACAATAGGCCAGGTGTGCTTTCTATGGTAAGGTGGAGTTTATTTATGAGATGTACTTCATACACCATTCTTAAAGAGACCATGGCTCCATGTGCTTTTGGCAAACCATCCGTCATGTCTTCCCCTAACATGCTCACCAATACCAGTAACCGAGAGACTTCTTCCAGGCCTAGGCGGCACAATCATTTATTCTCATTGTAGTCAAAATCACTTCAGCACTGCATAATTTCAAGCCACGTATGTTTCATGTATCAAAAATAACCCCTTCACGTATCTGAGCCAGTATGTGATGCGAAGTACCCATCGTCCCATCATCTACTTCAACAGCTCCAAGCACTCCTTCCACGCCTTCTGCACCTCAAGCGACCTCTCCTTACCCAAAGCCTTCTCAACAACACCCTTCATCTCCGCTCTCCACTCATCATTTGCAACAAGCCCAGCTGGCCCCTTGCCCAGGCGTATCGTCGCCTTGGCCGCCTTGCTCCTAGCAAGACGCTGATCCTCCGTTCCCGTATCCTCAGCCTCCAAATCCAGCGTGTTGACGAACCACTTAACAGTGTCCAGGGCACCAGCAACGGTTGCCCTGTCAGGGTTCGAAGCTGCGGCCTCGGTAACGGCCTCCTCCAGAACCTCCCTCACGCAGTCATACCAATGCGTCCGCCGGATGGCCGCAAACTCCTCCCGCGAAACATACGGCGACAGGACGTTGAGTTTCTTTCCCTGCCCACCCGCCGATTCAAGCGCCGCCACAACCTCCCGCAGCACCGCCATCGGACCCTCCCTCATCTTGACCCGATTATACCCCCTCACAATCGCCTCCATCGCCGCCCACGTCGTGCGACTCTTGAGATCCAACTCCCCCTTCCTCCTCTTCACCGGCCGGTCCACATCCATCTTATCTCCTCCCTCCTCCTCCTCATCCACCGCCAAATACTCTTCCACAATCTCCCTAATCTCCCCCACCATCTCCAAATCCTCCCTCTCCCTCGCCACCCTCCACAAACACCGAAACGCATGCGGCCGATACACCTCATTATTCCTCTTCGCCTCCCTCACCACGACCTTCCGCAACTTCTCCGCCAACCCCGCATCCGCCCCCCAAACTCCCTTACTCGCGCGCACAAACCCCGGCAACGGCTCCAACAACCCCTCCTTCCCCTCAAAAGTCTTGAGCGCCAACGCCCGATCATACACCGGCCACACACCGGCCACATCCCCCGCACCCACACTCCCACTCCCACTATTCTCCACCAACGCCTTGACAACCCCTCCAACCGCCAACGCACCCGCATGCTTCAGTGCCCACTGCGCGGTCCCCAACCCCCGATCCGCAAGCGCCACAATCTCAGGCAGATACCTCACCGCTGCGCGCCCGCTGCCTCCCGCATGGCGGTCCCACACCTCGGTGAACGCCACCCGGATATAGTCGTCTGCGTCGTGGCGAGCAAGGAACGCGAGCGGGAGGAGGGAGGTCTCGAGGGCGGTGAAGTGGTCTGGGGAGATTTTGGAGAGGGCGAGGACGGCGTCTGCGACCTTTTGGCGGCGGGACTCGGATTCGGCGGTGAGGTAGAGGGTGGTCAGGTTGGTGGTGTAGGAGAGTTTGGATTGGTCTGGGGCGGTGCGCAGGATGTAGGCGGCGGCGCGGGCGTAGGATTGGCTGACTTGGTCGTTGCGGTCGAGGGTTTGTTTTTGGAGGAGGGTGAGGAAGGTTGGGGAGTATGGGGCGAAGGTTTGGGTGTGGCGGGTTGCGAGGGTCGAGAGGACGTGGGTGCAGCCGATTTTGGTGGGCATGCCGAGGGCGGTTTTGATGGAGTCGGTGAGTTTGGGGGCGAGCTCGGCCATTACGGAGGCGTCGACGCTGCGGAGGCAGTTCTCGATGGCTTCGGCGATGGGGCTTTGCGAGACCATGGCGCTGCGGAGCTTGTCAATCTTTTCGCGGTTGTCTTCGCCGGCGCGCTGGTAGTGGTAGTTGATGGCTTCTGGCTCGATGGTGCTGAGGAGGCCGAGCAGGTGCGGCACCATGGTGGGAATGTAGGGCTTGAGGGCCGTGCCGCCACTCTTGGCGATCTTCATAACGGTGATGGTGGAGAAGATCTTGACGTCTTCGGCGCTGCTTTCGATGCCCTTGTCGGAGAGCAAGAATGGCAGGGCC
The DNA here is from genome assembly GCA_017139535.1 of Trichocladium uniseriatum. Lineage (NCBI taxonomy): Eukaryota > Fungi > Ascomycota > Sordariomycetes > Sordariales > Chaetomiaceae > Trichocladium > Trichocladium uniseriatum. Next base: position 874,829 of record WOUO01000007.1, on the reverse strand, counting down.
TCGTTCATCATCGCCTTGGCCGTGGTGGTGGAGCCAGACTCTTCGAGCTGGCGGACCAAGGTCGTGGAGAGGGCAATGCAGAGGTGCAGCGCGGCGTTTCGAACGGTTGCTTTCACATCGTCAAGCACCTTGAGGGCTGCCGTCCAGATGTCCTTGTAGTACTTTTCGTACTTTTGAAACGGCCGACCAGCGATCAAGTCGGAGATGGCGGCACAGCTGGCTTCGCGGACTCGCCATTCCTTCCCGAGGATGCTCTTCAAGAGGTCGTCCATGATGGCGTCGAAGTGTGTATCGACGACCGTGACAGAGTCTTTGACTAGAGCCTTCCAGATATCGTTCATCGAGCGTTGTACGTTCTGGTTCGGGTCGAAGCGGTAGCGGTACAGCTTGGGATACAGCTTGGGATCGACTTCGGACTCGGAGAGGATGTTGCTGAGCCCGAACCGCCCAAAGGCAGACCGGGTCGACCAGGTGGCAGCGTTGGTGGCCAATGACATGAACTTGTACACGAGGCTTGGATCGCCAACTTCGTTTGCCAGGCTGACAATATCTTTGTATGAGGTGATGGACTTGCCCTCGCCAGTGGGAAGCGCCCCGGCCTCGAATAGTTCCGTCTCCTGTTCAACTTTGAGTTGGGGCCCCGAGCCTGTAAATGATGAAACCAGATCGCGGACGAGCTGGCCCTTCAGGTCCGCATCACCCTTCTCGTACACTAGCGCGAGACCCCGGGAAGCAGTCTCTTGTACCAGCTCGTCTCTTGCGCTGAGAAGGCGCATGAAGGCGGCTTGGCACTCCCTGAGTCTCGATTGGATTTCCCCGAGGTGGGAGCAGTGCTGGATGATGCAGAACAACCAGATACCCGATGCTTTCAGCAACGAGGGCTTGGTAGTTTTGCAGTCGACTAGAAGCTTCTCCAACACAGCAGTAAGGTGACCGGCGCGCCGAGAAATTTGGTATGCAGCCGTTTCCGTCTCAACATCAATGGCTAGTTGTACGACTTCGGCGTCCCAGCATGCGACCGCTGCTGCAATGGCCTCTCCAACAGCAAAGTGGACCTCAGCCTGTCTGATCTCGTACAAAGAGTACAGCTTCTCCAGAATCAAGCCAAGGGTATCGTCAGTTCCGTTGCCCTCTACCTCCGCTGGCGGTAATGAGATGGCTAGTCTTCCAAGCGCAGTGATGGCCTTCTCGTTGCCCCTCTTGGCGTGGTTGACCAAGGGCTCAATGAAAGCTTTGGAGAGGGCGCCATGGAGGTTTGTTTTGGCCTCTTCTGTCTCCGGGACCGTCTGAATGGCCGCAGTCCAGAGCTGAGTGTACGCCTCAAACAGTGTCTCTTGTGTTGACGTAGTAGTCGAGGAGACAGAGTCAAGGGTCGGAAACATTCGACTAGCATCGGCAATGATACCCGCGCTCATTTCTGTTGCGTAGTAGACGGATCTCGAGAGAAGGTGAGCAAGAGCAAGGAAAGCGCCCTCCACCGCGTTGAGGTCGGATCCCACGGCAGTCGTGATGTTCTTGGTGATGTTGACTAGGGTCTCCTTGGATGCGATGACGAATTCTGCAGAGTTAGAGGGGTGAGCTGCAAGTATGCCGAATGCCTTAGAACCGAGACTCCGGAGTTCTTTCTTGTTTGACGTAACCAACGGCAACAACTCGGCGGTGCGGGATGCCAGAGTCTTGAGGACGGCCTTTGGTGCGAATGATGCAATGTCCACAAATGACCGAGCACATGTCTCGGCAATCCCGACATCCTCCTGGAGCATTCCCTCGAACGCTGCACGAAGGAGGCGGGACACTACGTGCTCTTGATGTGTAAAAGCGGCCAGGTAGCGTCGAATGGACTGCCGACTGGACAGGTCGGATTGTACCAGTGCCTCCAGCCTACGTTCCCAGCCTGGCTCAATTTGGAAGTCATCCAGTGCAGACAAAAACAAGATACGTTTGCAGTAACCGACGGCGACAGGGAAGGCTCGACGGGAAGCGCCAGGAAAGTTGGCAAAGACGCTTTTGTCGTCGACGTCCATTCCCCGATCTTGGGCAAAGAGCTCCGCATTAAGAGGCGCGATAGGTTCGTTGAAGAACATTTGAACCATCGCCTTCCAGTCTGGAAGGGTTGGCGACTTGTCGTCATTGGCGTAGTATGTCCAGGGGTCAAGCCCTTTGTGGCCCTCCTCGACAACATCGCTGCGCTCATCCGGCCGACCTGCGATCGCAAGGATGTCGATCCACCGTGCATGAACATCAGAGAACAAAAGGCAGTTGTTGGCCCACTTGGTGACGGCGTGTCGGGCGCTGCGAACGGCATCCCCGTCGTCGTCCCTCAGTGTCATGTACGTCAGTAAGATGGATTGGAGTTGGGTGTAGACCATGAAGCTATGCGGCGGTTTGAAGAGGCTGGTGAGACTCGACAACGCGCCGTCAATGTTGACGACGACGTCAGGGGTTGGGTCTTCGGAGAGGGAACGGAACAGCCATCCGGCCAGAGACAGTCGCTCAATATCGGACATGGATGCTCCCTTGGCAAGAATACCAATAGTCTCGTATGCTCTGGAACGCAGGGCGCTATCGTCAAGGGTTTGACGTTGGGGCTTCGGCCAGCCTTGGTCCCCAATAAAGTCTCTAAGCAGCTCCACCAGCGGTGGTCCTATTTTATTGTAATCGGTCTTGCCAGGTCCGATGCGGGCAACCCAATTGATGAACTCGAACAGAGCGCGGTGGAGCTTGTTGAGTTCGAGTCCTGAGGGCTTCGCGGCTTGGGGCCGGCTATCAATCTGCATGGCATCAGAAGCCTCGGCTTGGCCGGCGACGTTGCGGTGAAACGCGGCCAGGATGGCGTCTGTAAAGGTTGTGGCAATCTCTGACTTGCTGAGAACGCCAAGAATGCGGATGCGATAGGGGGCAGGCAGTTTGGAGTGCGCGTCAAACAGTTTCCGAACCAGGCCTTCGTCCTCCAGTGAGACGGAGCTTCTCTTTAATAGGTCATCTCCGACGCCCGAGATGCGGTAGTCGGGGCTGGACGCTGCGTAGATGGCGGGAATGAACCTCTCCCCATCGGTAAAAGCGCCACTCGCGAGCAGATTGGCCACCTGTATCCGTGTTTCCGGGAGGTTGAGACCGCCAGCAGCGGGGTCCCAAGTGCCTGGCTTGCCGAGTGTAAGGAAGTTGATGTCTGTTTCGCTCAAGCCAGGGGACTGAAGCAAGCCTGCCGTGTTTGTGCGCAGGAGCAGCAGCTTCCCGAACCACTCGGCGACAAAGCTCGCATCCTCGGGGCTTGCGAGGCCTATTTCGTCTCGGAACGCAAGGTCTTCTCTGCTTCCCCTCTGCGGAAGTTTAAGAGCAGGGAGGATACGCAGAGTGACATTGAAGAGCTGGCTGACTGAGGATGTCGGGCCAGTACTGATGCCGCGAAGTGCTTTGGGGATTAGAGCCCGCTGTTCCTCTTTATCCAGCTTCCCCACGCTGTGCTGAATGTAAATCAAGTCAAAGTGCTTGATGAGGGTGTTGTCTGTTGCCTTGTACTGGTCAAGCAGGGCGGCCACGGGCAGGACGAGGCTGGGTTCAGGGGTCAGCATACCCCTGCATGCCATGGAGAGATGCGTTTAATGCAACGTACCTCGGCGACTTGATGAGTTTGTTGATGGTCTGGCATGTCGATATGAGCTGGGAAGTGCGGTTAGAATCCGTGTTTTCATGGTACTAGATTGACCAGGTACCTTGTTCCGAACCGAGGCATGTTCGCTCCCAGCCTTGAGCAGCAGAGGTGCCAGGTACACCTTCAACAGCCGCTGCAGCTTCTCTTCGTCCGAAGAAGCCGAGAGAATCTTCCACTCGACATTTTCTATGAGCTCTAGTTCTCTCTTCACGTCTGGGGGTGCCGCCATGGTTAAGACCGGAAACGGATGGGAAGGGAGGAGGGGTTGCGAAGAGTTGTGCTTGGTAGGGCCAGTTGCAAGGGAGATGCAATGCAGGTGAAAATGCGCGTAGAAAAAAAGGGAAAAGAAAAGCCCTTGATCTGGAAATTCAAGATATCGCAAGAGGATGATGGCAGTCAATTGGCAGTACGTATCACGGTTGCCTGTATTGATGTTGCGATTGCGAACTTGGGATGGATCATGACCCCGGGCTGTTGGATGCGTTCGCCAGCAGTTGTCTCCTGGCAGGCTCCAAGCACACGCAACAGGCCGCAGAGCAGGCAATCAGTGGGTGACTAAGCTTCGGCAGTAGCAGTTGCCATTTTTATGGGGAAAATGCCTGATGGCTACAAAATCGATAGCAGGCCAGGCCGAAGAGTACTATCGTATTCCATTGAGGCTCGAAAAGTCTCAGTTGATGATAGGAAGGTTTTGTGAGTGACAAAAGTTGTCAAGTTGTCATGCTCAAGCCTCACGTTCAGCGCTCACTGCCAAGATGCTTAGGTCAGCACACATCCGGGCATGGATGAGCCTCGTTCCATAACCGGGCACTTCTTGGCAGTCTCGGAGTTACAAGTACATGGTTCAACAGACACAGCCCGCACAGCACCGGGCCTGGTGGGCTGGTGAATTTGGGGCTTGCCGACCAGCCAATCCCGAATTTTTAGACAATATCTTCGACACATTCTTATATCGCCTTGTCTGGTCGCACTTCCAACCTCTCTTGCCGCAGGTTGGCCTCGGTCACTTGTGCCTGACCGAGTTCACCTTGGCCTGCTTCGCTCACCTTGAGCCAACAACAGGTGGAATCAACATGCGCTTTGCAGTCCCCCGCCTTCGTGTTGAGATGGGATTGGGAATGGGAAATAGGGGAAGGTATTCAGTACTTTTATCGGCATAATGAGCAGCCAAAGTTTCTTTCCATTGGCCTTTGTAACTGCTCGACAAATTGACAGGTCACCCGCCACTGAAGGATCATAATAGTCTCTGGCCAAAGTGACCGAGATTTCTTTCCAATCTTCAAATGCTGCGTGTTGTTGGCATCCCTGAACCGATTTCTAACCTCCACGGTAAACGCTATCACAGTGCGTTGTTTGAGCGTTTCCAAACGGAGTCAAACTTTGGTTGCAGCAACACGTTGCCTTGCTCTGCTGCCAGTAAGAATGCTCAGCTGCATGTCCACGACGCCTATCTCAGCTCGGTCTCCGCATGCTTGATACACATGAAACTTGCGACATGTGCTGACCGGACCTGCATGTCAAGGCTGGCTGAATTGGCGCCATGCATCACTTCCCACCGCGGCTCTCATCGCAGCACCGAAACCCGAACATTTGCTTCGCCGTTTCATCCAGTGCGTTCCAGAGTCTTAAACCGGTGAGTCGCCAGAGGATAACATATGAGCATGTCATCGCTTCGCAATATCCCCGCAAGACGCACCTTCTGAAGAGCTTTGTGCATACGTAGGCATATCTTCTATGTTTGATGTCCATGTGCTCTTCTGGTGACGTTGCCAAGAAGCCATAGCGCCGCGAGCTCAATTCTTTGTTGCTGTCGTCGGATCCTGATGTCTCCTCAGGCTACGGGAACGGTATTGGATATACGCAGGTAGGGCATATGTTGTGGCGACGCTTCAAGTTCTAATGAAGCTCGGTCGGGCCGCATGATGGTATCGTGGGGCAAGGCCTTTGCATAATGTTGCCGAACAGAGCCTCACTCCCGGTATTGACGCCGCAGCACGGTGTTTGAAGCAATGATGTGAGCTTACGTACGGAAACCTGAGCAGCATGTGGAAGGGTGCGCTGCTCTCTGCATCGGATGGCCCTGACTCGTATGCCGAGTGCGGTACGGAGGGTGAGTCGACGTATCAAGTGCCATCGCCTTCTGTCCGCGCCGGCCCGATGCTCTCGCTATCAGGAGAGAATTACTGCCATCGTCGAACTGAGACTTGGTCCGGAGGCCAATCGATCCCATTGGTAATCATGGCCATAATTATGGCCATAATCAGGGCGCGGCCGATTCGTCGATTCTCCTATGCAGGTGATCGAAAATGTGCAGATTGACTTGCATACGGCCAGGGGTTTGGGGTTCTGGGGATGCAACGCTCGTCGCCCAGTGGCCCGTTCAGGGCGGAAAACGTTGAGAAAAAGCAACCCGGTCGAAAAATATGCAATGCCGCGGACGAGAACTTGATTCGCTCCACCCATGCCGTTGAGATCCGTTTGGGCCGAATCCCGCCGGCCGAGACTCCGTAACGCTCGCGACTGGAAGCCTTCGACAGCTTCTAGTCTGTGCGCTTCCATCCACACCCCTGCTGAGCCCTAATGCTGTGGGGCTTCTTGCGCTTGAGCTTTGAGGATGACATCGTCATGGTTTGTTCTTCCCTCGATCCGATCCGAGACATTAGCTGCCAATATCCGGATTGTTGGCCGACCGCTTCCCTCGAGTGGCCCGTGGCAAGACGCCAACTTGCTGAAGAGACAACTGAAGGCTGATAGAACCTGATGGTGCTGTCCGCTTTGGAGGCCGCATTGTCCCGGATTGTGCAAAGTCCTTTGTTCGAAACTCCCGCCGAAGCCGAGCATGGAACCCAAGTCCGGCACTCCTTGTTTGCTCTGCTGTCAGGGCAGGGTAGGACAATTGGGTTGGTACCTGAAACGAAACAATTTGAGTCGTTTGGAACTTCAACTCGCACAAGATAACTAGATGTTGATTGCATCGAGACCACCTCCAGCAAAAGACGGCGTCGTGAGACGCAAAGACCCGGTGGCCAAATGAGGCGTCTTGCTAGCCGCACACCCTAGAAGAAACATTTCCAAATGTTCACCCGGTTTGTCTTGGGCGAGACCAGGGATTCTGGTTCAGAATTTGCTCGTGTGTCGCCATGCTCCACTTGATCTGAACACCCCACCCGGCCGAAAGCCATGCTGATTGCCGCGAGATCGCGTCGTCCAGTCGGAAGCTGTGGTGGGGAAACTCATGCACTCACGAGCGGCGACGATTTCTCCCGGCAGTGCGCGTTGCGAGCGATTGTTCGATGGTTGTTGGCGGCAGTCGCATTCAGCAGCCTCGGATACTGGGATCAAAAGGACAGGATGGAACAATCGCTGCTGACAAGATTGTCTGCATTGGATGCCTGTTGTCCGTGACTCTTTCCAGCGCCTCGAGGAACGTCGTTGCCTTCCGGAGCTCCCGCTGCGCACATGCGACTTCGGAAAGCTGAACCCAGACGAAGCTCCTTCACCCTGGGCTCGCGAGCTAAACGGTGTGTCGTCATCGGTCGCGCCGAACTTTGGACGATGATGTTCACATGAAGCATCGATGAACACTAATGGAAACTCAGTGCGCTCGGGTTTTGAAGCTCAATTGGTCACACAGAAGAACGCGCACCACCTTAGTTTCGGTTGAAGCCATGTTTTGCAGCAGCCAGGGCGGCGGGGAACTGACACGATCCGTTGTGCAGCTTGTCCAACTTGCGCTGGGGGCAGCCGCTTTGGGCTGGGCTTTCCCCACCTCGCCAATCCACACACGGGCAAATTCTCTCCAGACGCTCGGCGCCTTCCCAGTTTTCGATTTTCCTTCTGCTTCCCAGACTCTCCACCAGGCCCATTCGTCTCGCTCTCTTTTTCCTTTTCGTTTTTTACCCCTCCACCGCGCACTCTTGTGTCTCCTCTGGCTTTTTCTCCTTGCGCTCGGTACTGTTGCGATTTCCACAAAAGCATCCTTTTGCGTGTCTTTTGCTGCCCTTGTATCGCACTTGGCGTTGCCTTGGTTCCCTCAGTCTTGCCGACAGCCTCTACACCACCATCTCGCGTCACGACAAGCCCCTCGACAATTCGCGCGTTCGATCCCTAGTCTAGCCCTCAACGAACGACGCAATTCTCTCAAACCGTGCCGACCGTCGGTTTTTAACTGCTTTCGTGCGAGTTGGAAGGACGTTTCCCGGCCCCGGTATCTCGTGGAAAGGGATAGAAGGTTGTGTTTGTTGCCTAGTGCTCCTGAGGGTAAGTCTTGATTTCTTTGGAAGTGGTGCGTGCCGTGTTTTGCCGGAGTCTTGGTGTTTCTCCTGTGATCAGGAGGCATGGACGTGGATTAAGGGTGTGGATATGGGTGGATGTTTGCGACGACGACGACGACCACGACGACGACCGGTGACGACAACCCTTGAGCGTGAATTCGAATGTTGGATGAGGTCCCATCCGCGAGCTCGAGCCCCGATTCCCCCTCTCGTACACGACGTCAACGCGCCTTTACCACTTCTGTGGTCCCGCTATAATGAATCCAACGCGGTCATCGATAGCCATCCATCCCTGGACCCCCGTGGACTTCGATATGCCTCTAAACCCGTGGTGATTCTCGCTGCCGTGAACCTCCCCCGGAGTCCTCAACCATTGGACCCTCCGCAAAATCCGACTCCGACGACAAACTCCTACATACCTTGTGCGTGGCCGTGGTGCACTTCGAGATTCGAGGCGGGCTAGATGTTGGAAGAGACGGCGCCGTTGCACGCTCTGAGGTTCAATAAACTTCCACGGTGCTCTCGAGGGGACCTGGCTTAGATCGCTCGGACCTATGGGGATTCAACTGCTGGAGGAGCGAAGGAGTCGTCACTAGGCCCGGCACACTCTTCAATACCTATGCGGGCCGACCTCCATCCTTCGCGCCCGCTTCTTTCTCGATACTCGGGTCCTCGTCATCCTCTTCTCTGCAGTGGGATGCATCGAGCCGACGCAAAGGGCCCAAGGTTGGGACTGGTCGATATAAGGGATCTCCTCCCTTCACTTTCCAGGAACGCTCTTGTTCTGCATCACCCTGAACGGCCTCTCGAGACTCGATACCACTCTTTGCCATCTAAAGACGAACCCCTGCAACCGATGGCGCCTGTCCACAGCTTTACACTGTTGGAATCGTTGAGTTTTAAACGGGGCGGGGATTTGGTCGACTTCGAAGCCTCAAAAGTCTCTGGGCTCGCAACTTTAGGTGGATGGTCTGTTAAGCTGAAACCGCCCTATAAGCCCCTGCTTCGTTATTCAGGGGGCATCTGCTCTGAACAACGTCAAGGAGGCCCGGCTTCTGGCAACGCATCCGATCGACTGTTTCCCATGTCGACACATCCTTTTCGAATCGTCCACCCAGCTTGCCTGACGTGCTCTGGCCTCAACTTGCATTCGATGAACCTGGCCGCGGCGCGAGCCTGGCCAGCGAGCTTCGTCCTACCGATACTGCTCAGGGGCAACATCGGTTTGCGTCGAGAGAGTCAAAATCTCTCTGCCATTCTTCCGCGAGAGAGTCGTCGAAGCAACCTTGCGGCGTGGTGTTCCGATTCAGCCCGGGCTTTGAGAGCCGGCTGGCCAACACTCTTTTTGGAACAGCTCTCGAGCAATTCTACGCTTTGGAAACGCGGTGTCAGTCGGCTCTCGCGCGGTCTCAACCTCGGGCGTCTCGTTTCGGTCCTGGTTTACATGGTCCTGTTGGAATACGCGGCGTATCTTCGGCCGGCGAGCTGCTCTTCGATTTCTTTTGATTTGTGTTCTGGCAACTCTTGGGTTCCCTATTAGCTGACCAAATCTCCTCAATAGTTTATCCATTGGAGTTCGTTTGCGATACCCACGATCTCGACTAGATTTGAAAGCCCAGCATTACCCGTCGCGTATTCATTCTCGGACCTTCTTCTTTCTCGATTGTTGGGAAGTTCTCGACACACGGGTATCTCTTGGCATCTTCGACAGCTCTTCTTCGGGATTTCTGAGTTCAAGGCGTGAGGCGTTGTGCTTCGGGTCCTGGATACCATCTCGACACTGTTCCGGCTTCGTTTGGGTGCTTTGAGTAAGTTGGATCTTCTTTTTTCATGCTTTGGCTGCTTCGTAGCACCTTGGTGGTTTTTTTTTTCAGCTTTAGTCACCTTTGAGCGGAGTTCTCGATACAGCCCGCCGGTCCGCGGCTGTTTGATGGCGGACATGCGTACAACTCATGTGATGCATTCAAATACGACACGCGGGCGCTGGATCACCGCGCGGGACGGTCTCAAGACTTGTTTGGATGGCCGTTGCCTTGAACCCCTGGAACACGATATTGGCCCGTCAACAACTATTTCTGATCTGCGAATCGGAGCACCTTGAACGAGTTTCCTCGCTGGCAACAGTGGACTGGATATGGGAACCGCCTCCCTGACCTCCTTATTCCGTCGCCCTTGTCGTTCAACAGGTCCTGCAGCACCCGGACGAGAGTAGAGACCGGCCTCCGAACAAACCTGGACACGCGGCCTCTTGGCCAAGATCCTCCACGTCGGCGCCTTAAAAAATGCGATTCTTCCACCGCGCCCTGGCATTAGCTTGCTCCCACATGCTCCCAGCCTTACGGTGTCCATTCCGAGGCCGGTGCCACGAACCCAACCCGGGACCGGCGAGCTTATATACGTCACTCGACCTGCACCCGATCTATACTGGACGGCCATGTCTCTAAGACGGTGATCCCGGATGGTCGGGTGGGCACTGGGTCTTCAGGCAGGGTTGTTGATGCAGGACCGGCGCCCTTTTCTCACGATCAATGCCCATGCCCGCGTTGCAGCGCGTAGCGGTACAGCCGTGGTTATCACAACCGTCCTGGTTCGTATTCGACCCGAGCCTCCCCTGCCTCGCCTCGTTGGCCCTCGCCATCTCAGTCCTACCCTACTACTCCAGCACGTTTCGACCTATCGTCTTCCCGTCGCCGCTGTTGGTCTTTTCTTGCGCCGACCATTTCTAGCTTCACGAAGAGTCGATTCCAACGAACAATCATGTTTCCGGATAGGAGTGGACTACGAGACACGTACCGGTGCGGCACCCACGGCGTTTCAAGGGCACACTCAACTCGGACAGGCAGGATGTCTATTTCCAGCAGCATCCATACCCCCCTGGTGGACATTCGCAACCGGCTTTCCCTTTGCCGTGGCACCCCAATGGTGTCGCATCTCCTCCGTTGAGCTGTCTGAGACCCATGCAGCTTTGCTTGAACCTCGGCAAGCTCGATCAAGCTTCGACTGTCATTCTTCTTTTGTTTGGCATTGTGATGGATGCACCACGATCTCGTACACAGCGTTGCTAACGTCTTTGTTTGGGTATAGTTTCGGTGTTCGACTGTTCAGCGATTGCGACCTTTGCCCGTTCTTTCTATCGAAGCAAGTTCCGTTTCGGCGAGGTTTAGGCGGTATGTCTTTTTCTGTTTCACCTTGCCCATTCATGGACAACTGCTCTGCTTCCTTCTTCAGTTGCCCTACTTCATTCCATCAGGGCGGGTCCTTGGCATGTTCAATGGCACGTGGGTGGCGCTCAGGTGTTCGGGGTTATCATAGCGCTCAGCCTTGTCTACATTCCAGAGGGTGGTGTCTGCATTCCAGGGCCTCGCCATTCGCATTCCAGAGCCCCATACACATACTGGCACTTTTCCGCAGTCTACAGACAACATGTACTGATGTTCCTCTTCAGATACTCTTCTAGAAGCCTGTCATCATCTCTCATCGAGTGAGTTGCTTCTCTTTTACGTCATGGCCCACCTTCAACCTCCGTACCCTTTCTCTTCAACCCACATCATTGGGATATTGGCAAAGTCACTGGGGCTGCCCTACCCTTGTTGTTTCGAGCCTAGCTCGCAATATCTGTGCTATGATCTCTCCCTTAGAGGCTATGGCTAGTGCCTTGTCCTGCTCTTCTTATGCTGTTCTGGGCCGTTTGGTCCTTGGCTCTACTCAGCGTCTCTGGCCTTCTACCTAGCCCCCGCCCCCGGCTCTCTCCAGGCCCTTCCCCGGCGCTTCGCCGGCTTCCCTTTAATAAACATTTCGTCTTTCTATACTTCGTCGTTGCTTCGTCGCGGTCTTCTTGTAAAGACAACGCGAGAACGTAGTTACGTTCTGTTCGCGGTTCTACGATAGCATCTTACCCCTCTTTGCTGCGAGGGCATCTGTTGGGGACCGTCTAAGTCCTTGCCCCGGTTTATAGCTAAGACCTGCCGTTTATGCTTAAGTGAGCTTGATATGCTCGTCCTAGTTACCTTGACTTGTTGTCTTGGTCTGAAGAACTGTACCTCTCCTTACTTTGGAATGCAAAGTCCAAGATATGCAAATGTCTTATGCGTTTTCTATAAAACGTGTTGGCGCTGGCAGTTCAAGTTCCCCTTTCTCTTAACCTTGAGTCGCCAAGCTCTGAAGAGCGGCATCCTGGGTGGTATATACACAATAGTTCGCTATAAACCACCTCAACTCTAAGATCCCCCCTTTCTCCCCTCTTTTCCCCTCGCCCTCTATGACCAACGTTCAGATAGGATACACGTGTTAGTCCCACGTTACCTGTCTGAGCTTTGACACCTAGGGTCACCGAAGTTTTCACCCTTTGCTCCTCTTCGTGGTTTCCAAGCTTAAGCTCGCGATGAGACCACGTTCAGCTCGTGTCCGCGTTTTAGTTACGCGTAAGCCGTCTTGACTTCAGCTCGGTCATCATAGTCACCTACCCTCACCCTCTCTGCTTCGTGGCTTCTACGTATAAGCTCGAAATAGGGCAACGAGGGTGTTATAGTTCTACGGGAAGGGTCTGGGCTTTAGCAGAGCCATCAAGGTCTCTTCTTCACCTACTTCATATTTTCCATTACCTTAGCTCTTCAAGGGCTAGTTTTCTAACAGCTAGCGTGTTGCTTACACGTAAGCTGTCTGGACTTTAGGAGAGTCATTAAGACCTCCCCGCTGTCCCCTTCGTACCTTCCGTTATCCTAACTCTCGAAGGGCCAATGTTCAGACGACCACCTCGTGATAGTTGCACGTGGGCCGTCTGAACTTTGGCAAAGTCATCAAGGTCCTCTACCCCCCTTTCTGTTTCGTATCTTGTGTTATCTAAGCGCTAAAGGGGCCAACTTTCAGACGGCGAGCACGCGATAGTTGCACGTGAGCCGTCTGAACTTCACCACTATCTCGGTGATATCGAGAATCCCCCCGACTGGCCTCTTCCCTTAGTCCCCCAAGATAAGAGAGTATGGTGACGTTCAGATGACTTCGCGTGATGCCCTCACGTGAGCCATCTGATCTTTAGCATACCTTCAGTGTATTAGAACCTCTCTGGTCTGAATAGGGGCATGGTCACGTTTGTTTACTTTCAGACGAAGCTCACGTGTTAGTTCACGTGATCATCTGAAGTTTGGCACTCTCTCTCGGTGCTTAAGAACTCTCTCCTCCCTCCTCTCACCATTTCCTCTCCTACATCTTCCATTCTCAAACCTCCTCGTTTGGCCAAAAAGCTCACTTGCTTCGCAGCATAAGCCACGATCACCTCTCACGAGACTCCAAGACGTCCGCGCGCGTGACGAAAGTAAGTTTATCGCCGATCGCGTTGATCGGCGTTGCGTTCTCGTTTTTTTCTACTCTACCCTTCTTACTTCGCGCGAGGGAGTCGTGTTGAGGTTATTTCTCTTACGAGTTTTTAACTGCCGACCGACTCACATTTTCCTCAACATATCCCCGGCGACTCAACTTCCAATCAACTTGAGTCTTTTCAACCTCTTGAGTCGCGACACTAACATTGGCAACGACAGAAAAAATGGCTGACTACGCTGCAACTGGCGCTGCGGGTGCTGGCTCCAATGGCCCTAGCATGAATGGATCAAGCGACCCTAACTATGCTGCGGCCGCGCCGATGCCGTCCTCGAACGAGGCGGCTAAGACCCTCTGGTAAGTCGAGCTCAAATGTTTTTCTGGTATGCTAGCTAATGATTTTGCTCTTGTAGGATGGGCGAGATGGAGGGCTGGATGGATGAGAACTTCATCAAGAACATCTTCCAGACTGTCCTGGCTGAAGGTGTTCAAGTCAAGGTCATCCGCGACCGCAACTCTGGGTACGTACCTCTTGACTCTTGAATTGTCGTTGCGCAATCTCTCTTGTCTTTGTCATTGAGACCCTGACATGCTTGCTTTGTTTGCCCCACTTCTCCATGTTTCCCCAGATTCTTAAAGGCTTAGGCTCTCTGCCGGCATTTCGCTTGGCGCTTTCTGCAACCCGCAAGCTAACCTTGTTCCAGCAACGCCGGCTATTGCTTTGTCGAGTTTGCGACTCCCGAAGCTGCGCAGAAGGCTCTCGCCCTAAACGGAACCCCGGTGCCCAACTCTTCCCGGGTTTTTAAGCTCAACTGGGCGTCTGGTGGTGGCTTGGTTGATCGACGGTACGATCCTATTGATAACCTGGCATTTTGTGCTATGGCTGACAACATTTTAGCGACGATCGTGGCCCGGAGTATAGCATCTTTGTCGGCGACCTCGGCCCCGAGGTCAACGAGTTTGTGCTCGTTTCGCTTTTCCAGTCGCGTTTCCCCTCATGCAAGTCGGCCAAGATCATGACCGACGCCATGACTGGCCAGTCGCGTGGCTACGGCTTCGTTCGCTTTAGCGACGAGACGGACCAGCAGCGCGCTCTGGTCGAGATGCAGGGCGTTTACTGCGGCAACCGCCCCATGCGCATCTCCACTGCGACCCCCAAGACGCGGTATGTCAATTCCACTCCAATTGAAATGGACGTCGCAACTGACGCGCAACAGCTCCCACCAGTACGGACATGGCCAGGGCGCCAACCAGATGATGCCTGCCGCTCCCGGGCACCCGGGCCCCATGTGGGGAGTCCCGCCCACCTACTATGGGCAGGGCCAGTTCAACCCCATGCAGCCGATGAACCAGTTCACCGACCCAAATAACACTACTGTGTTCGTTGGCGGCCTCTCCGGCTACGTCACCGAGGACGAGCTTCGCTCGTTCTTCCAGGGCTTCGGTGAAATCACCTACGTCAAGATCCCTCCTGGCAAGGGCTGCGGCTTTGTCCAGTTTGTCCACCGCCATGCTGCCGAGATGGCCATCAACCAGATGCAGGGCTACCCGATCGGCAACTCTCGCGTCCGCCTGTCTTGGGGCCGGTCGCAGAACAACTCTGGCGTCGGCACGCCTTACCGCCCTGCTCCCCCGCCGCCTCACTACATGGGAGGCGGCATGCCCCCTCACGGTGGTCCCCCCGGACCCGGCGGATACGGCCCGCCGTTCGGCGGTAACCCCCCTCAGGGTCCTCCTCCTGGGCCCATGGCTGTAAGTTGAATACACGTCTCGCCACCGCTGCATTCATTGCTAACCACGTGTCACCAGTAAATTGCGTTCTGCCTCGCTCACTATTGAGTCCTTCATCGCACGGCGTTTTGGGGTGGGCGTAACAGGGGCACGAAAAGCATGAAGGAGGCTGATTTTCCCAAGCCACCATCTCGGTTGTTCTCGGTTTTGGGCTCAGCTTGCTTTGTCCCTTGGCATTGCTCGGCGTTCTGGTCTCGTTGTCGTTGGCTTGGCTTCGTAACGTTTCCGGCATGCTTATGACGAAGGGACGTACGAGAACCTGGAAGGGTGGATGAAATGGCTTGAGATTCATTATTTTTCTCTTGCCCGCGTTGTCTTTTCCGCAGATTTACTTTCGTTTCGTGGCCGCCGCCTGCTTCTCTTATCTACCATGCCGTCTGCCCGGGCGTCGGGGTCAAGACGGATGGGATCTGTTCCCATTCGTCGAGGAATTCGCGAAGATATCTTGATAGATTCTTCGAGGAGGAACATCGGCTTCGGTTGGTCTTCCAAGTCCAGATTTGGGTCGACGCTTTTATGGCTGGTATTGCAGGGGCGCGCACTTCTACTTCGCAATGGTATTGGTTTCGCCATCTCGCGTGCCTCTGGCTGCGACTGCTTGTGTGTGTTTGATGGTCTTCTCCTGCCTGCCTGCTACCTGCCTGATTGTCTGGTTGCCTGCCTGCCTGCGATGTCTCCGTGCCTGCCTGCCTGTCTCCTGCTGCCTACGCTGCTGTATCGTGCCTACGTGCCTGCGGTTGTGATCGTGCTCTGTGTTAGCTCGAACTGCTCGGCTGCATGGGGTTTGGCTAGCGAGGCTCCGGCTCATCGATGCAGTCACGAGGTCACCTGCTGTTGCGGTGTTGCTAACCCGAGGACAGAATCTGAACTACTAACTGTCCAAGGTCTTGTAGGTACGATTGATAGACTTGTCTCGATGCCAAGTGCTTCGCCTCTGTGTCGGGAAGTCAACACTCGACAACCTTGTCTCGGCGCTACAAGGTAATGGGCGGCATGTTGCGTGGCCTCGGTAATGCGAGGTCAACCTTGGACACGTTGGCTTGCTTCGGTACTGCGAGGTCAACAGCCGGCATGTCACCTCGACCTCGATACATGTGTGTGCCATAACTTCTTCCTTTGGTTAGTTCCATGGCTGTGGCCTCTTCGACTGGGGCAGGAGTGTGTTCGGGCCAAGCAGGCATACAAAGGAGAGAGCGGGGGGCAGTGCCTTTGTCTGTGTCCTTGCCTTGCCTGCTTGCATTCTGTGCTAACTCTAGGCGCCATATCTAATGTCCATACTCTGTGTTGTGTCCTGCTGCTAGCAGGTTTATGTACCCCCTGTCTATCAGCGAGCTGGATTGACAATTCGCTGTCCGCTTGCCTCCACCTTTCTTTACATCTCCTCCCTGGATGTGTGTGTGTGTGTGTGTGCTCTCAGTTTGGTTCCTGGCTTGTCTCATGCGATACCGGCAACCCTTGTGTGTACAGGGCCGAGCCGGGCCTGTACAAGATGGCAGGTGCTAGCAAACCAGTAACAATACCACCTTTTAGAGAGGAAGCTTCTGGGGACGCTGCTCTTCTAGCCTCGACTCTGTGTGTTTATCAATGTTCCTCCCCTTCTTTGCCTGCTGTAAATTTCGTGGCGCGGATAGACTACCATTTCGGCTGTACCTGTTCGTCGTGTTTACCATAGGCTGCGGAGTCCGGCCAGTCGAGAGGAGTTCTGAGTCGGTCGGGAGCGCTGAAGGAGGGTGAGTCTTGAGTATGGCTGTGTGGGAAGGTAATGATATGCGAGGTTTGCCCCTCCTTCTGTTTTAGCTCAGTGTCAGGCGCCTGATACGCCGTAACTCTTGTTGTTCTCCTCATTGCCTTGCGGGCGCTGTACTTGCTTCGTGTAGGGAACTGATGGGTTGTTCGGCGATAGTTGGACGATGCCATCGCGGTGTCGGTGGTATGTTGAGAACCGCAAGCCGATTGCTACGTTGGTCTGGGGTTAGCAGAGCGGTATGTTAGTATCTGGAAAAGAAGATCTCGGGAGATTAAGGGCCGGTGTGCTTAGCTGCGCTGTAATAGTGTCTGTAGAGATGGTTAGATGGATGCTGCTGCTTGGTAGTCATCTCGTTCCTTTTGTATTTCGAGGATGAGGGGAAATGATTAAAGGGGTAGCGAGGGAAGGAAAAGTAGCTTCCCGAGCAAGGTCATAGTCGCTGCAAGATGATCCGGAGACAACGCAGCGCTTGTGCAACAGCTTTGCTCCTGCAATAGTTTCCGGCAGGATGAAGTCAAGGTGGCCAATGACGGGAGCGGCGAGGATGTAATGCAGAGCAAGGTTAGGAATTCTTCAAAATGACAATGCGCTGAAGACACTGTTGACAGATGTGCAGAGTTGACAGAAGATGACATCAATTGTCGCTTGGGTGGCCATGGCCGATGGGCGACGATACGACGAGGATAGCAAGAGGGGTGAGGACCGTGAGGGCGGCTGCGAAGGATGGGAGGAAGCGGGCGAGGTCCTCGTCCTAGTTGTCCATTGTGCCCGAGTCTACAATGGGAAGCGAGTGCCTATGGATAGGCAATGGTCCAGCTCTTTAATTTTGTTGCCGTGCATCGTGATGGTGGGTGGCAGGCGTAAATCGGTTGCTTTGTTTATCTCGACAAGGAGAGTGACTCGGATGCTTTCGATGACATAGTGTGTGAGCTTGGCTCGACTGTTACCGCGGGTAAACGCTCGATGGAGACGATGTGGCATCTTGCTAAGCGTAGAATACAGTTGAGACTCGGTTGGCTGTTGTACTTCGTTGTTGCCAGGGTGTTGGGAACGCATCACGTCTAAGCCTTTGTCAGTGGACTGTCAGCAATTCTGTCCTTCTTAACCTTGAAGCTCTTTACTGTGCCGTCGTTAAGGGGAACGATGGCAAATCAAGAGTCGAATCTTTTGAGTGGTCGGTGCTACCCACCGCAAGTTGGCGGCTTCAAGGGATTTGGGCGTTGTCAACACTGAGGAAGTCTACAAAACCTCCTCTGTTGTTGATGCTTTCCGCTCAGAGACAATGGAGCCATTTACGTCCCCCTACATAGTAGACGATTCCCTTGCTCGGAACTACGAGCTGAGCCATGTACGCCGGCAACCTTATCCAGCCATCCTACACGCTCAAGTTGAACCTTACTTGCTAAAGGATCCTTGGACGGGCTCCGCCAACCCCCTGGAGACCAGGCAGGGACTGGTTACTTATTATCTCCCCTGCAGCCTGTATAACATGGAGATGGGGTCGAGGGATACACATACAGCGGCTCGTCCACTCAGCCTCCTGCGGCAGATAGTACGAGGTGCTTTGTCTCGAACTGACTTGCTACTAGGTGAGTAGGCGAGAGAGCATATGCCGGTGTGATGGGATCGCTCGATGGCGGACGTTTTGGCAACGGTGACTTGTGGGGCGAGAGAGGGGAGGTGGTTGAAGAGAGAGGCGGTAAGATCTCGGCTTGCTTAGGTCTGGCATTAACGACTGGGGTAGGTGGCGTTCAATGGTGGTGAGGGAAGGTTAAAGCGGGTAAGTAGAACGTGGGTGCGGGTTGAGGTGCTTCGAGCGCGGGGAAGGCAATGGTGACTGACTGTCGGGGCGAGAGTGAGGCCGAGGCTTATAAGGTTTGTCTTGAGAAGGTCGAAGAAGCTCTCGAAGCAAGCGATGCGGACGGAGGGTGGGGCTTGTGGGATGAGTCGATGAGCCCTTCGACGGAAAGTCCCCGAGTGTCTACTGCTTAAAGCAGTCTCTGGGCTTGTTCCGACTCTTGACAAGGTCGGTCTCAACCCCTCGAACGTCGTGCTTGTATATTGCATGGACTGGGAGCGGCGTGTCGGAAGGTCAAAGGTATTTTAGAGTTTCTGGGCAGAGACATGTTAGTAAGAGAAGTGCAGCACCGCCTATGATATTTACTTTGGCACACTGCCGGTGTAGTACTTACTGTACAACGTTGTGCGAGCCAAGTTGCAGCGGGATTGCATAGCGTTTCACTTCGCTGTTGCCTCTTTGACAGCATTTGTTTCCTGTGTAGCCAGGAGCGAGGCATGACCGAGGGCCCTAGGCCGTGGGGGAAGAGCATCTTGGCCTGCAGTCTCGACTGGGCTTTGCGGTGGTCCCAGGCCTCTGCAACGTGCATGTGTTCCTGTACTCCTGCTTGTCAGAGACATCAGAGGGTAGGCGGCTCAGTCTTGCCTGAGTTGGAGCGCCGATCATCTCTCTCGAATCCATAAGCCAATACCTTAGTAGGTACATGTACCTAGTCAGACCGCCGTGGAGCCCATCGTACTCAGTAGCTGTATTGGGTAGAGAAGGGGAGACGCCTCGAATCTCCGCCAAATAGTCCGTGTCTTTGATCTGATTGCTGATGGCGCTTCCTTGTGCCGTGGCCACGTTATAACGATGTCTAGCTTCCTCAGGGGCTGTTTGTTGGGAAATTGGAAGAGAAACAAACCTCGAGCCTGGCAGATACTTGTGAGGAGTGTGGTGACCTATAGTCGTCTGCAATGTCCAATCGGCTGGCTGGTTGGGAGAGTAATGTGGTGTCGACCTGGGACAAGCTGGTCTTGAAACGGAGCTTTTGGGAATATCTAGAGATTCTTTCGGAGTGTTGTAAGATTCGACTGTTACCCCGAAGCCATGCGTCTCTTGACTTTTGACAGTCAGTTTAATAGCTTTGGCTTGACCGTAACTTGTTGTTCTGCTCTCTTCGCGTTGTAAATGACCTCTTGGTTCCTTAACGGCGTGCTCGGGCTGGCCGCTTCTTGATGTCTTGAACTCGTCATATCCGCGTCTCTTTCTCGTGTCCATCTCTTGCTATATCTCACTTTCTTCGACCCCTGAAATTTCGTATCTTGTCATGCGCAGCTCTTGCAACGCCCGGCTCTCCCTGACATCTTGTTCTTGTGTATTCCATCCTTTGCTCTGTGGATGGCGTTGCTTATGCGCCTCCTCTTATCGTATTCAACCAGTTGCCCTTTGTCATGTCAGTATTCCACCTCTTGCACACTTACTTTCCACTGCTTGCTCTCTTAGTGTCGCTATTCCTCCTCTTGTTGTATTCCACTCCTTGCCCTTGTATTAGTTCTTCTCTTGCTGCATTCCGCTCCTTGCCCTCTTCGCGTATTATCCCCCCTCTTGTTATGTTATACTTTTTGCGTTGGGTTGTTTCCCCATGTTATCCCGGTCCCTCTTGTGTTGGTCCTTCTCCTGTTGTATTCTGCGTCCCGTCCTTGTTGTTGTTCTTCCATCTCTTACGAACTGTCTTCCACTGCTTGTTCGCTTGCCATATCTGCTCTTTGCCCTCTTGACGGCGTTATTACACCTCTTGCTGTATTCCACTGCTTGCCCTCTTGGTATGGTGGTTGGAATTGTCCACCTCTTGTTGTATTCATCCTTCGCCCTCTTGGTATGGTAATTGGGATTGTCCACCTCTTGTTGTATTCATCCTTCGCCCTCTTGGTATGGTGATCGGGGTTGTCCACCTCTTATTGTATTCATCCTTCGCCCTCTTGATTGTTGTCTCCTCCTCTTGCTACATACTTTTTAACCCCTTGGTGTGTTCAACCTGCGCCTTCTTAATCATCCTCCTCTTATGCTGTCTGATATTCTCCCCTAGCGCATTTCATATTGCTTTTGTGACCCGTCTCTTATTGTGTTCCACTCCTTACCCTCTTGTTATGTTCGATCGTCAACGCGCAGGGCGTAGTGTTTTGGTCCTCAGTGTATCCTCCTCTTATTGTATTGCGCCTTCTTGTCTCGTGTTACTCCTCCTGGCATATTTCATTTTGGCCTTTGATCATTGCCTCCTCTTTTTCGTACTCCACTTCTTGCCCTCTTGATATGTTTGACGTATCTTGTGATCCATCGCGTGTTCGACTCTTTGCCCTCTTCGTGTGCTTGATTGTTGCCTTGTGGACTCTTGAGCTTGAGAGTTACCCCTTGGTGATATTCCCCCCTCTTGTTGTATTAACCTATCTGTCTGGGGATCCTTGATGTGATCTACTCCTTGCCCTCTTGATATGTGCGATATGTTCGTGTCTTGATCCGCCTCTTATTGTATTCCGCCCCTTGCCCTGTTGTTCTGTCCCCATCTTATGCTTAGTGTTTTATCAGTATGGTGTCTCAACTCTTGCCCTCTTGATAGATATGACATCCACCTCTTGTTGTGTTCCACTTCTTGCCCAAACGTATCGTGCTTGCTCTCGCTGGAAATATCGGAGTTTAGATTGAGGGACGCTCCCGTCGACGACTAGGTTTGATGTACCCTGCAAACAGCGCCTGCAAGGACAAGGGTTAGCCAGCGTAAAGCCAGACTCCCACAAGTGTTTTAGGGAAGGAGCCTGCGTTTGGGCATAGCCAAGGGTATCATATGTCAAGGGTCTGTATGAAGTGGGCAACGGGGTCTGCTGGCACTGCTAGGAGGAACCATCTCTGTTGAGTGACAAAGTAGGGGATATGAAGAGAATGCAGGAAGGTCAAGGGGCATACCTTGGGGTAAGATTTACTCTCCGTTGTCACCACCAGTCTTTTGATTTAAAATTAAAAACAAAGTTGTGTGGAAGCCACAGGAAGACAGACTGAATCTCGGGGGGTATAGGATTAGGGCATAGTGCGGCCCGGTTCATTGGCCGCAGTCATGACTCCGGCGGAGACCGGTGATGTCGTGTGCCCACGACCCAAGGTTGCAAAATGGACCCTATCCAGATTCACAAGCGCAGTCTATTCAATGGCGGAGATGGGGACCAAAGGAAAGTTAAGGGGTTGGCTGTGCGTGACAGCTTTGCCTTGCTTGCTACTTTCACCAACCCATAGAGGGATCCCTGGGGCGTATAATTAACACCACAGTCCTTTCATTGTCAATTCTTTGCCTGGTGTAAGACATGATTGGATAGTTTAAACAACTGCATGCAAGCCAAAGTTCCGTATAACTGATTATGACGGCTTGTCATACCCCTTTGTCTTGTCCATCAGCAACGCAAAACCAGCCCCTCGAGAGCTCAAACAAAGTAGTACCGGGACGCATCGAACGAATCACACAACCCAAATCCCCCAAATTCCCCAAGTCTTCTCAAAAGGCTCGAAGCATTTGCTCGAGCGGGGGTACCAGCTGGTGTCGGTCGTTGCGAAGAGTGTCGGTTCGCAGGCTGCGCTTGGAAGAGTAGCCTCGACAGGGAGGTTGAACCTCCAACCCCTTCACACGTCCCGTTTTCCGAAGCAGCAGCTCAGGCCAAGTTGAATCGCCCACCGCAACCAAGTGACAGCCACCTGCAGCGCTCGCCAAGTCCACCGCAGAGCCAGACGGACCAGGAACCAGATGGCAGCCCTGGCGAAAGGGAGAATCCACCTCAGAAGACGGCTAACCTGGCGCACACCCCAACCAAGTCCCGGCCAGAGCACGGCAGCAAGCAGGCCAAACGGTCCTCCAAGTAAGCCAAGAGCTATAACACGATTAGCATGTGCATCAATACACCCAAAAACCATCCAGACCAATTGAAGAGACACTCACCCGTCACGACCCAATCCCACACCGTCCCATCCCTATCCCCACCCCGACAAACCACCCTCCTCCCCGCCAGAACCATCTGGCCCACAAATCCCACCATCAGACCAAAACAAAGCAGGTGAAAGACCGGCGCTCCCTAAGCGCCCAGTCTACAGCACCACAAAGTCAGCTCAGTCCTGCTCCCCCGTCCGCAATTAATCGCCGCCAAAACCCCAGCAGCAAGCTCCAATCCGGCAGTTCTAGTTTAACCATCTTGGAGGAATAAAAAACCAACAGCGACACTGGACATTAGTAGGCAAGGACAACTTACTGTTCATTACCACTGCCCTGGACTATAACAACGTCAGTGTACCACCACCACCATCCAACACCCGCCATGGCACACCACAAGTGCAGGTATGCGAGGCAATTGGCGATCAGCGACTCATGCTTGCAGTTGGGCGGCAGTGGATGTGGTATAGGAGGGGCCTGGGCGAGGGTGCTTGTCAGGAGGATTGTTCCCTGCACAGCATGGAGGGCAACAAGGGCGAGGGTTTTGTCGTCCATTTTTTGGTGATGGTCAGTGGTATTGTCGAGGGTGGTGGTGAAATCGGCAGTAGGAAGTTGGTGTCGGTTTAGTAGAAGAGATCGGGAAGAGGCTGCTCGGAAAAGAAGGTGCTGGGAAGGGTTTTGGGGCGGTTTCTTTTTGGAGGGCGGGATGGACAAGCTGGAAGTGTCCAAGTTGCGACGCTGGTTTAGAAGCAGCTGCTGCTTGTGGTCGGGGGAGGTTTTTGGATGGGAAATGGGGGAGAAATCTGGTTGTTAAACGGTTAGCCTCTGGAAGTTGGGATGGACTCGAGGGTGGGAGTTGAACCTGTTGGAAAAGTTGCTGCTGGACTCTTTTTGAGTTGCTTGAGTTGTTGAAAGAATCGGCAACTTGAAACTTGGGAAGTGTTCCTGTTAGCACCTCGCCAACTTGGACACGAAGTGCCTTGATGATGCCAACTCAACATTTTAATGTCGCTCAACTGTTCGAGGAATTCGATGTATTTTAGTACTCTAAATGCCTTGCAACGCCGACTTACTTACAAGATGACAGGATTGCCTTTTCGCTCTCCGACATTGAGGGCTCTGGTGATCCTCTGACCGTTTCATCGCCCGGGCACCCTGAATTGGGTTTCGCAGAGCTTGGGAGTTCAAGAAGGAAATTAGAGGCCTGAACTTGGCAGAAGGATACCTCGAGAAGATTTCCAAGTCTCGGATTGAGCGAGGTGCAGCTTGCTTCATCGGGTTGCGACCTTGTTTCTTGAACAAAGTCCATGCAGGGTGTTGGTCTGTCTGTGGTGCTCTTGGCAGCCGAATCCAGGGAAACCCCAACAGCCATTCCAGTGCGCCGGTTAGTCCTTTCTGCAGGAAAGCGCCCCTCCCTATCGGAAGCCGTAGGGCTGCATGAAGGCCACACGTAAACTCCAGTCAGAGCCCCGTCGTGGCTGAGCCTGCATGAATCTGAACCCCTGCACCAACCGCATAACGGGCAAAGAGGAGACTGGCTGGCGCCGCGCCGTCATCATGCTGGCCTCCTAGGCACCCGCGATATCCTGTTTGAACTTTTTTCTTTTCAACACAAAATGCCCATATGAACGCAGCTCTTGACGATGATTCTTTCCGGCCTGTAGCCCCCCTTTGGTATCGGTGTGCCACTGTATAATCCGTATCGGTGTGTCGACGAACCGGAATCGCCTTGGGGAACCGAGGTTGTCGAGCGAAATCAGAAGTGCCCCGCCTCGTCAAGATGGTGACTGAAGAAATACCGACTCCAAAACCCGACAGCATCACGCAAGTTGGCATGGAGTCGGGAGATGACGAGAGGTCCTACTCATCATCGAGCCGGACGCAGAGGAGGCGCTGTGTCCCGCAGGTTGAAGCCGTTGGCCTGCTGAGCGAACGGTTCAGCTGGGCGCAGATTATCCTGCGGTTCATATCAGCGCTCTATGAATTCGGCGCACTGTTCTTCGTTGCCTGGTTGTATGCCTACTGGCGGTCAGAGCCGACGACCAGGGTCGATGTCTTGTTTCCGTCCTTCTTTCCGGTATGTCCGTTGACTGCCCTACATAAATCCCAAACTGATGATGGGGTAGGTTATTCTTGGAATTCTAATGGACTCGTACGAGGTCGTATCGTACCTCTTCTTCAACCGGAGGCGCGCCATCAACCCGGTGGCTGTGGGCTTCGACGTGGTCTTGACCGGAGTCGGCATCTTTTGCTTTCTGATTCTGAGCATGGTTGACCGCGGGGCTGGGGTTCGACGAGGATTCTGGGCCGAAGACATGAAGAATGTCATGATGTTTATGATTGTGCTTAGGTGAGTGTTGTGGTATCATTGATGGCGGAAGGGGGCTGTCAAAGGAGCGTGGGCTGTACTCACCGTACTGACCGTCTGGCAGCATCATCCACTCCTGCTTCATCATCCTGGCTGCGGGAGGCATCATGCGCATCTATTTCTCGGCGAAGAGGATCCAGAAGGATGCACAGTTGGCAAGGAGCCAAGCGGAGATGGTTCAGTTCAACGAGATGCGTCGTGCAAGGGAACTCGGCGAGTCCAGGGCCGCGAACATTGGCGCAGGAGTAGAATAAGGGGAAGCTGGCTTTTGAATAAACAAGGACTCTAAAGTCGCGACATGCAGCACAGCATTGTTCACCATTCACACTTGCGTGACCGTTTGGCAGGCTCCGCGATCTGAAGCGGACCCCCCTGGCTCTCAGGGGCGGCCCTAGCTTTGAGCCCTATTCCTTCTCCTCACAACTTGCGAACTTTTCTTCGTCGCCCCTCACCCATACTACACACACCGAAACGTTCCCAGTCGTTGACCGCGACTACTCTCGTCGAGTCACCATTGGACGGACCTTCTTTCATCGTATCCTTTCCCCAACGCCCCCTTTCACCCTATCAAGCGCAACTCCCCCGCGAAGCTGCCACCAAGATGTGCTTCACCATTGTCGAGGCGTGCCGAGTCTGCAAAGTAAGCACTGGCAGATTGGAACTCATCAAACCCTGCGACCAGAAAGCGGCGGAGACCGGTTCGGCTACGCTAGTCGTCGCCCATGACCTTGACAACTGGGCGTGCCCCAACCTGCGAATCCGTCACGAAGATGGCACGACTAAAGTACGCGGCGTCCATATTGAGTCCCTCTATTATTCGAATTGCCCGTTTTGTGCAAATACCTCTGGACTCGATCGGGTTCGGGTTCTCGTCGATTCCGGGTTCACGACCGTTCACGGCTTTTTGGAGAAGGCGCAGCGGTTCTTGAGCGAACATGGGCAAGGTCTCTTCGATAACAATCCTTGGTCACGAGCCGACAGGCGTAACCTTCTCAGCAAAGTCATTGAGAGTCATTTATCCGCTTTCCGATCCCGGCTGGTCAATGAGTTTTGGGATGACGGCAACGACCTTGATGGGCTTCAGGTGGTTTTCAACTTGACCTGCCCGCCTATCGATTTGATGATACAGCAGCCTACTCCCTCCCCCGTCGACCAAGCCTACCATCTGCCTGCCCCCCAAGACCTTGTGGAAGCTTCCTCGGGGGCCGGCGGTCATCGTGACATGGCCCCCCCGGTTACTCAGGCTGGCTACTCGACCATCGCCCAGCGAGACCCCTTGGCTTCTGCGACCGCCAACGCCGGCCCGTCGATGGCCACTCATGCCCCTTCGGTGCCTCCGGCTACGCAAGCTGGCCCATCGACTATGGCTCAGCACGTCGACGTTGGTGCCGCCGCGGGTATCAACGCTGGACAGTCGGTCGCCACCCAGCATCCCCCGCCGCCTGCCCCTACCCAAGCCGCTCCTCCGACGCCTGCTCCTGGAGCTCGTTGGACCCCCGAAGAGGATAGAAAGCTTCTCGCCTTCAGGCGGGTTTCTAGGCCTAAGACATACAACCAAATGGAAGTAAGTCGTAAATACCCCCTATCTATACGCACCCACTGTCTACCACGCACCCCCGGTCTACCACTATGTACCGGCCTGTCGTTGGAGTGTTCGTAATGTTTCTCCTCTGTATGCTAACCTTGTCCTTTCAACCTACTAACCAGATTGACAATGACATTCCTGGGCGGTCCGGGAATGCTTGCGAATCGAGATACTCTCACCTCACCAAGCAAGGTGGTAATAGGGCTACATCTCTTGCTACCACGTCCACTCGGGCCCAGGGCCAGCTTCAGGTCCAGGGGCGGCCGCACCTTCAATCAGAGACGCAGCTTCGGGTCCAGGCGCGGCTTGCGGTTCACACGCACTCCCAGCAGCAGCAACTGCAACAGCTGCAGCCAAGTCACTTGAGCCATCTGAGTCGTTACGGTCAGCAGGATTATCAGGGCCAGCAGGGCCATCAGGGCTATCAGGGCCATCAGGGCCATCAGGGCCATCACAACCAGCCGGGCCAGCAGGTGCAGTTCGGCCAGCAGAGCCAGCAGTTGCAGCTGATCCAGCAGCCCCACCACAACCAGCAGCTTCCTCATGGCCAACAGCTTCAGGACAACCGGCAGCTGCATCCAAGCCAGCTGGGCCAGTTGGGCGAGCAGTACCAGCAGGACCAGCAGTATCACCAAGACCACCAAGATCTGCTCGATGGCGAGTTCGATGAGCTCGACTAAATCACTCACTCATCAATCGGTTCCATGACTGGGGAGACCCTGGGACGGCAAGGAGAAGAGGAACGGTGTTGGCAAATAGTCCCCCAGTAGATGGTTACATCCTTGGTGGGGCGCACGGCCAGTTTGCACTTAAGTCATTTTCCTTAGAGCTGGCATGACGGGTTGTCTTTGCTCATTCAGTGCCTACCTACCTAGGCAGGAGGGAATTCTTGACACACGGGGACTTTGTGCGGACATGGGTTATGGGATTCACTCTTCTTAGTGCTAGCTAGCGAGAATACAGTCGTCTTTCGGCCATGATGCGCTAGTCAGTGCCTGACTGTTATTGAGGATTTCCATTGCAATACTTCGTAAAGGGGCGGGCCAAGCCCGACTTGCACCCCGGGTCCTTTGTTCCTCTGGGGTCGCCATGGACAACGGCCTCGACGCCACCTGTTCCCTCAACAGTTCGGTTCATGCCTGCCTCAACGTCATTCCCGGGATTTCGCGTTGGGTTGACAGCTCGAGAGTGGTGTCTGCTGCACCACGGAGCAGGGAAGAGCTGGGACGCGGCGGCAAAACGGTCGACGGATGACGTAGTGCGGGGCACCAAAACGTCAGTGAGCCCGGGGACAGGTCACCATCTGGTTTGGCGTCATCAACCGTTGATATAAGGCGGCCGACGTTGATTCCAAATTCGGGTAGAACTCGGCCATCTTTTCACAACAAATCAACTCGATCTTGAAAAATACCTACTTCAACCAAATTAAGAATCAACTCGAACTCCACACACAAAACAAACCACCCACAATGACTGACCGCAACAATAACTCCGACTTGGGCGTCACCGGCGTCGGCAAGACCGTCACCTCGACGGTGGGCAACACGGTCGGCGGGCTGGCCAACACGGTCGGCGGCGTGCTGGGCGCCGCGTCGCGCGGCCTCGGCGAGACTGTCAACGACGCCACGGGCGGCCTGGGCAAGCCCCTCGGCGACGGCGTCGCCAACATTGGGACGGGCCTCGAGGGCGGCGTCGGGAACGTCGCGCAGGGTGTCAAGGATGCGGGCGAGTGGAAGACGAATCCGTCGAGGAAGTAGGCGGTTGAGGCATTGAGGGGGTGGGCGGTGGATTTCTTCGATTTGGGGTTTCTATGGACGGAAGGGTGATGATTATGATGATGGCCAGGGAGTCTGGGAGGGGTCGTTTGAGAGATCTGTACGCTATTGTAATCAAGGTGTTGTGTTGGCTGTCTGATGTACGAGACTGGGGTTGCAATCCAACACATTGTCGGCTTTCAAATTCGATTGTGGGAAATAAGGAACCTGCTTTGACAACCAATGGTGAATTCAAGCCAGGAATCGAGTTAGTGCACAATGAGCTGACCAGTGTTTCCTGGATTCCGCTGCTTTCCGTGGACTATTGTCTCCTTCCTCCTGCCCTAGTGCGCCCTTTGACACGCGTCACACATGCAATACGCCTTTTAGCGGGACCCATCGTGTTACCTGACAAGTGACTGCTCAGCTCCAACCCATTGAGGCCTTTCGGGTTGCACCACAATGTCCCCAGCCTTGATTGATGGCAAAGTTCGGCATATGCACAAAACCTCAGACCTCCGAACAGCGGCCAAGAAGATCGACAGGCTGATGCGAGACAGCCACTCATTAACCTTTCAAGTAGATGTTCGAGCGGTGATTGGCCCAGGATCTGAGACAGAGACAACCCAAGAGCCCGGGTACATGATTTAGAAGCATCCAGAAAGCTGGTCAGCTCCTAGGCCTCTGCTAACCGGTTGTTACCATCCATCATCGGGGCCGACGGCAAGCTATACACAACCCAGCTCCCGACCTCGGCGAAAAGAAAAGAGTAACTCGCCGATCTGACTGGCAAATTATCGGCAGACACCCCAAGAGATGCCAGGGAAACGCAAGACTGACGACTGCTTGCTGCCAAGGGTAGACACATTTCCGAGGAACAGCCGCCTTAGTTCATGCATGGAGATGGGCTTTCCGATGCTTTTTCCAATGCTTTTTCCAAGAGCTGCCATGGCAGCGGATATTGTGAGACACGACAATTCGTGCTTTTTAACGCGTCTTGGCTAATCCGGGGTAGAAGCAGCGAAGACGGACGTGGACCGTCACGAGGGCCGCTCGTTCCCTCCCGACCCCTGGCCCCCTGTCGGTGGCTCTCGTTACCCGCCGTCACCCGCCATGGATAGAAGCCGGGTTTGGCAAAGCGCCTGGGCGGACTGCACGCACTGTCCCACAGGAGGCGAGACCCTGGGTCCCTGGGCCCAGACCTTTGAGCTTCTGCCAATCACAACCGCCAATTACGTTTGCATCGACAGTTTGGGAACCGGCCACATGGCGAGAAGGTGAGCCTTCACCGGGTCAACTTCCGCGGAGACTAGTGTACCATCTCGCTCTGAGGGACCGCGTCTCTCCAGTTCGCTATCAGTTTGGTCAACTTGAGTGCTAGGCTACTAAAAGCTAACTTATCGTCGGGTCGTATTCCCTGGGTGTCAATGAGTGCTAACATGATATTACTCCTCGACCGGAAATGGAGTCTTGCAGAATATAACCTTCCTATCAAGAGGACGGTCTGATCACTGCAGGTTGCCGTGCTGGTCATCTCGAAACATCACCCGTATCCGATGATAGCCTCCGGTTGCTGCCCAATTCAAAACCAAAAGAACGGTCAGGATCCGATGGACGGACCGATACGAAGTCACAGCTCCCTTAGTAGAGCGGCTTAACGCGGCCAACATCTAGCGTTGCAGTTGCCCCAGAGTTCCGGAGCAATCGGGTTATTTCCCAAAAGCTTGTCATGCCAGCAGTTTGTCATTATCGCCGAGTCTAGGTCCGCCGAACCGTCGAACCCCTGGCCGCCGATAACGGATCTTCCCTGTTGGCCCTGCCCCTCCACCATGACAACCGCTGTGACGGCCGTTAAGCACATACAGCATGCAGAAGACAGATCCAAAACAGACATGGCAAACAGCTGAACATGCCGGTATGACACAAGGTTGAATTCACAGCGCCTGCATCGGCCATGGCGTGGAGGCTGGCCGCCGGTCGATGAGAGGCCAG
The DNA here is from genome assembly GCA_017139535.1 of Trichocladium uniseriatum. Classification (NCBI taxonomy): domain Eukaryota; kingdom Fungi; phylum Ascomycota; class Sordariomycetes; order Sordariales; family Chaetomiaceae; genus Trichocladium; species Trichocladium uniseriatum. The sequence goes on along the minus strand of WOUO01000007.1, from coordinate 844,609 downwards.
GCCAGACCGGCGCTCAGGGCGTCTTCATGAATAATGGTAGCCAATGTTGTTGCACGGCGCCGTGGCATGTTTGCTATTGCTGTCCAACCCCAAGGACTCAAGGGCCAAGCTCACAGCGATCGGCGGCGGTCAAGGGGGGAATGGGAAGTAGTACAAAACGCGGCCACCCGACAACATCGCAAGAGCTTGAAAAGAAACCACACAAGTGATCAACCACTGACCACTATCGTCTACCGGAAAGATAGTCAGCAACCAGCAATGGCTTCCGGGGTGACCGAGAAGAGACCATTCGTCTCCCAGACGTCGTCAGGGACTGCAACTGGAGACATCACGCCCATTTCGCCGCCCAGCCATGGCGTGGCAATGGACGAGGCCGACAGGAAGCTGGAGGCTATGGGATATACACCGGTACGCCTCTGCTCCAAAGTTTCCATCGACTCAGTGCGGGCATTGATATAGCTAGGTCTTCAAACGCGAGTTCTCGACCTGGTCCAGCTTCAGCTTTGCCATGAGCATCTCGGGAGTCTATGGCTCCCTCATGTCCACCTGGATCTACGGCCTCCAGGCTGGCGGCGCCGCGGCCGTCATGTGGAGCTGGATCGTAGGAGGTGCTGGCGCATGGGCGCTGGCCATAAGTCTCGCAGAGCTGACGTCGGCATACCCGAGCTCAGGTGCCATGTACACAACGCTGAAGTTTTTGGCGCCTGAAGATCAAGTCCCGCTCCTGTGCTGGATGTCCGGTACGTTAGCCTTACAGCACCCACCTGCTATGCTAATACGCTCAGGCTACGTTACCCTGATCGGGACCATCGCCGGTTCCGCGTCGAGCCAGTATGCCGCAAGCCAGATGCTGCTGGCCGCCATCTCCATCACGACCGACTTTGCATATATCCCCACCGTCGGTCACACCGTCGCCGTCATGGCCGCCCTCACATTCGTTCACGCATGCATCAACACCCTGTCAACCCTCTGGCTGAACCGCCTCACCAGCGGCTACGTTGTCGTCCACATGAGCATCCTTGCTGGCGCTTGTATCTGCCTCCTGGTACAGACCAAGGATAAACACAGTCTCCACTACGCCTTTACCGACTTCTCGCCCCCGTCCTCGGGCTGGAGCCCGCCCGGCTTTGCCTTTCTCTTTGGCTGCCTCTCCCCCGCTTGGATCATGACCAGCGCCGACAGCAGTGCCCGGTGCGTCCTCTCGTCCTCCCCTCTCTCTCTCCCATTTCCCTCTCCTTACTAAACCACCATCTACTAACACCTCTACCCGTTCCCAGAATCGCAGAAGAAACCCTCTCCCCCGCCCACACCATCCCCAAAGCCATCTTCGCCGCCACCACCTCCACCTACCTCATCGGCCTGCTCTTCAACCTCGTCCTCGTCCTCTGCATGGGCGACCCCGCCGCCGTCGCCTCCCTCACCGCCTCCCCGCAGCCCGTCGCCCAGCTCTTCTTCCACAACCTCGGCCGCGTCCCCGCCGTCTTCTTCACCCTCGCCGGCTTCGCCGTCATGAACCTCGTCGGCATCCCCGGGCTGCAGTCCGGGTCCCGCACGGTGTTTGCTTTTGCGAGGGATGATCTCATCCCGCTGTCGCGGGTGTGGAGGCGGATTTACCGACGCACGGGCACGCCTGTCGCTGCGGTGTGGGTGTATGCGGTGTTGGTGGTGGTGGTGAATTTGTTGGGGTTGGTGAGTGATACGGCGATTGGCGCCGTGTTTAATGTGTGCACGGTGGCGCTGAATGTGGGGTATATGATGCCGATTGTGTGTAAGATGGTTTATGGAAGGTTTGAGAGGGGGCCGTGGCATCTGGGGAGGTGGGGGAGGTTGGTGAATGGGGTGGCGGTGGGTTGGAATGTGTTTATCGCGGCGGTGTTTTTCATGCCGACGAGATTGCCGGTTACGAGGGAGAATGTGAGTATTCTGTCTGTTTCTTTGGGGGTTGTGGGTGAGGATGTGCTGACATGGTGGGCAGATGAACTATGCCGTTGTCGTCTTTGTGTTTGTCTTGCTGTTCTCGATCGGCTTTTGGTATACCCATGGGCGGCATTACTACACGGGCCCCGGATCACAGCCGCGAAGGGGTAGGCCGAATACCATCGGAAGGGCCGTGTAGACGGCTCGTTGCTTGTGCCCAAGTGAAGAGGGGGTAGGCACTAGGTATGTTGTCAGAGGGCAAGCCGCGATGGCCCAGTGGCATCAGGGGGATTCGGTTGGACGACTTTTGGCCCTCCTCCCTCGCTCGAGATAGTAGTGGCGCGGGGCTGGGAACGAGAGCTGTTGGACAGATGCGCGATTGCGGTTATCACTCGAGGAGTCGGATGACGGGGATGTATTTCATTCTGTCAAGTATGGTTTCTGGGGGAACGACCAGCGTGGCGTACAATCAGGAACGAGCGGCAGTGATAAGTCCTTTTTTTTGACCTGACCCCTTCCGTTTCTTTTGTGCCACTTGTTCGGCTCCCAAACCCTCTGTTATATGCCAAGTCGGCCCCCGTCGTTGGACCACCACTCCGTTCCATCAGTGCGGTTGTACGCCGCTCTTGATTCCTTTGGCGCAGATCGATAAGCAATTTCCGTTGCCATGGGCCCGACGTTCGTAGCCGAGCTTGATGTTCATGATCAGTAACTGCCAGCCTGGAATGTCGAAATGTCAGCTTTTGAGCCCATCAAGTCAAGTTTCGGAGCAAGTTGGACTCACCCTCGGTGTTTCTGGCTCAAGGATCATTGTAAGGGGACCGGTATCTTGGATGCTTCTCTCTCTTCTCTCTCCCTGTCAAGTTGTCCCTCCCGAACGTCTTGAACAGCTGCAAAGTGTCCAGTCCTTTGATACAGCATTCCTGTCACTACGATTGGTTTTCCATGTTGCGTATTGTCGGGAGGAATGCCACATCCAAGTCCTGGATGTCCATGTTCAACGTATCGTCCTCAATTTTTCCCCTGCCTGACACGAGAGGGTTACTCGGGTTGTCGATAACCTCCCAATCTCTACCAACGTTGTCGCCCTTCGGCTCGCTCCGCTTTCGGTCACGGTCTTTCCCAGCAGTAGCGGCATTGTGCTTTGGTGTCTCGACCTTGTCTTTGGTTCCGCCAACTGCCTCTCCGATGTCACTGGAGCCTTGACCTTGCCGGTGTTGACCTTCTGAAGCCGCGCTGGCCGGGACTTTTGAGGCTTGGCTGACGGCCGAAGTCGGTTTCATATTGTTCTGTGTCTTTTTCTTACTTGAAGCTCTTTTGACCTCGACAACAGCTTGGCAGGTGGTGATAGGGCGCGAAACAAGAAGCCACTAGCAAAGGGCGACGAATCGAGATGTTTGAGTCTTGAGCCACGGGCGTTTCCTAACCTGTGATGTACAGAGGTCCCAGACAGAGTGGCTGTTTACTGCTTGAAGTCAGCTTCTTTTGGCCATGCTGCCCATAAAGTTTGTTCCCATTGCTTTTCGTTCAGGGTCACAAACAATCCGCATGACTACGTCAAACCTGAATAGCTCATTGTGGCGTCTGTATTCTGCGTGTATGCGGCCTTCCATCAATGGAAAAGCAAACAACCAAGCCGAAAGTCCCATGGTCCAGGGCGCTGGGAGGAGTTTCTGAAGAGGCTGGTTGGAGTTGAGGGCGGTGGCGTTATCTGGAGGCATCTCTATCCGTCAGTCCGACTCGAGCATTGAGTAAGGTAAGAAGATGGGCCCAGAATATTACCTACCTTCTCCATTCCCATCTATCGGGTACTCGACAATCCCAAAGCATAATGACGACTGGGGTCTTTGTCGCCGAGTGGTCGCCTCTGCTCGTATCATCGGGGACATGATAGCTTCAAGCTAGGCGATTTACCCTTGAAGCTCGATAAAGGGCACTAGGGTCAAATGATCTCGACTCGAGGGCCCATCAAAGGCGCTGTCCCCTCAGCTAGATACTGGAGATGCGGTTGTTAGAGGCAAGTTCAGAGGGAGTGCGAGTTTTTTCGCGCCGAGCACAGCGGATCCCCGTCCCCTTCGCCCACCCCCGACTCCTTCACCAGCCGCATACATCAACACCACAATGCCCAATAGCGCGCGAGGGACATACGCAACAAAGCAGCGTAATCCATCATGTGGAAATTCACTTACTGAGCGTGCAAATTTGCAAGCAGGCACAGACCGCCCTGGAATGTCTATAAATTGAGGCCCTCCCACCCCAACTTCCTCCTCCTTTCTTCTTCTTTCCTCACCTCTTTTTTGGATATCCTTTGGCTCGAAGTCCCCTCGTTTGAAGTTCCCTCGTTTGAAGTCCCCTCCCTCGAAGACACCTGGCTTGAAGATCCCTTGGCTCGAAGACATTACACCTGTTCGTTTGAAGACCACTTGGCTCGAAGACACTACACCTGTTCGTTTGAAGACCTTTTCTTGGACACACGCTCGAATTCCCAGCATTGGATGTAACCCTGGTACTTTTGGTCTGGGGCATTGCTCCATAAGCTGGAGATCAAAACCTCTCGACCAAACTGGCCACTGCAAGTCCACAGTGGTCGGTTCTTGAGAGAGTGACATTTTTTCTTTCTTCCCTCTTCCCTTTTTCCTCTTCCTTTTTACCTCCTCCCTCACCTCTGCGTCCGAGACAGCGGGCTGTCGTGGTCCGCCGTCATCGGGCGCAGTCCCGACACCTCACAACATACCGCGACCCTAGCAGAGAGAGACAGGGCAAGTCTACCCATCTTCTCTAAGACGTTCGCGAAGATCAACCTCCCACAACCCGTGTTGCCCATCTTGCAATCTGCCATTTGCTTCGGCACTTGACACCATGAAACCGGGGAGCCAACACGGGCTGACATTTCATCATCATCATCATCATTATCACGATTCATCAGCCAGGCTTGTTCCGACTGGGGTCAATGCGCGTGTGTGCAGCCCAGGGATGACGAACTCTGACTGAGCCTGCGCAGCGAGACCAGGAAATTCGGCGTCACCACCATCCGTTTTTCCATAAGCTGTGCGGAGATTGGCCCTGACCAGACTGCCCATTTGACCTCCCAGGATCTGCGACCCTTGCTACAGGCTCTGAGAGACCTTGATGGGCAGACATTTTCTTGCTTTTCTTTTGTTTTGGTGACCCCTCGATGCCCAAATAGACACTAATTCAGATGTATGTATTCTTCTTTGCCCTTCTAAAAAAATTTTGGTAAAATTTTGCCTACGATCTGCCTGTGTGTGGCCCTTGTGTTGCCGCGTCGATGCAAATTTTGTCTTGTGACCGGGGCGCGGACATGATGCGGAAACTTTCCAAAGACCTAGAGGGACAACCACCTCTCTTTGCTCGTAGAACATTGTGTTCGGACTGGTTTGTGTGTAAACTTCTCCATGTCCTGCGTACCTATGCGTACAGCACAGGACTTGTCCAGCCTTGTGCGCAGAACAAAGCAATGATGGATCAGGACTCCAGGAGCCGAGCATGTCGAGGCAACAATATTTTGATCACATCATCAAGTGCACAGAATGGCAAAAAGAAATGCAGGAGTTCCCTTTCAAAATTCCGAGCGTGTCCCATGCCGAGGTCAAAGACAACACCACCAAACTGAAATCAAACATGGGCCGCAACAAGACGATTTCACGCCAAATTCTGATCTTGATGGCGAATCATTGATTATTCCGCTCGATTTGAGAGACTCCAGTAGTTTTCAGAAGTGCAGAATCGTTGTATTTTGGCTGCTGCGGTGGGGAGTGAGTCCAGGAGACCGGAACATCACCTCCTCGATGGCATCATTGTCCGCACAGCCGCAGAACTGACCAGAAACTTGATCGACCGTCAAGAAGCGAGTCCAAGCAGAATGAATCTCTGCACTGAATCCTTGGCCGTTTTCCGAATTCAACCCGCTCAGTCCTGGAATATCGCCCGTGTCAATCAAGGCTTCGACTAATAAATACCTAATAACTTGATCTGCCTAATAAATACCTAATTACTTGATCTGCGTTGACAGACAACTTGATGAGCACCTGTCATTTCAGCATCAAGTTTCGACTGTAATATCCCAGTCACTCGACGCAATCCGGGAATCCAACATTCGAATTGGGGATTGAACTGCCAAGTTGTACTGGCCAGGTTGCCCCTGAATGTCATGGTCGTCATGCCGAATTAAATAGGTAATTAGTAGGCAAATACATGTAGTAATGTACCAATGGATATCCAAGTCGAACCCATCAACCCCCCACCACACTCATCTCCTCCACCCTCCACTCAACATCCCTCCGCTGCCGAATCGCATCCATCGGAAACCCATCCTCATCCCTCCCTCCCACACCACCACCACCACCACCACCACCACCACGACGACGGCGACCAATCCGCCCCTCCTCATCACTCACCTCCGGACTCGCATGCACCGTCACCTCGACCCTCCCCCGCGCATGTTTCGGCACCAGCTCCAGATCGTCGCGCGACGAATCCGAGTGCGGCCGCGACGGCGGCTCGCCGGCGCGCTCCGTGCCGTCGTCGTCGTCCGACTCGGCGGCCGCCGCCGCGTGCCGACGGTGCACGCGGTTTCTTGTCCATCCGGAGCTCTGCGAGCTGAGTGTCGTCGGCTTGCCGCCGCCACCACCACCACTCTTGTGTGCCAGCGGGGTCCCGCCGATGGTGAAGACGCCGACACCGGATCCTCCTCCTATGGGTGCATGTGCACGTGCGCTGTGGGAGCCGCCGGAGCGGGTGGAGGGCCAGGCGGATTTGAAGATGTCGCGGACGAGGGGGCTCTAACAAAAGGGGAAAGGGGGGGGTTAGAGAGAGATGGCTTGTTTGGGTGTGTGATGGACCATGTATGCATGTGGGGGAGGAAAGAGGACATAAAGAAAAAACTTGCCAGGGTGGGTAGACAGGCTGAGACGATGCCGCTGCTGATCTCGATGACGTTCCAGGCGCAGCCATCGGCCAGGGAGTAGGGCACGTCGTCGGTGGTGTAGAGCAGAAAGATACGGAAGCGGTAGATGCTGGTGAAGACGACGTAGCTGCCGAGGAGGAAGATGAACATGAGCAGGAGGCGCTGCCACAGGTTGGTCTTGAGGCGCAAGACGTGCGGCATGGGCAGGCACAGGATGGCAATGTCGCAGAGGATGCTGGGGATAGAGATGCACAGCTGGGTCAGGAACAGGTTGATGCAGATGCCGTCGAGCCAGGGCATCCAGAGGCGCTCGCGCGGGGTGCACTGGAAGGTGGCGGCGAGGATGCACGCCACGTTCCAGGCCGTCGAGATGCCGCCGCAGATCCAGCCGCCGAGGCGCACGGAGCGGACGGGGAAGACGCGGAAGTAGAAGAAGAGCAGCGAGATCTTGTACAGGTTGACGCCGGTGACGTAGATGATCTCGGCGCCGACGATGGTCTGGGGAGGAAAAAAAAAAAAAGTCAGTGGAGCCGTGCTCGACGAAGGTCTGTAAACACACACCTGATCCAGGATTTGCAGCTCGGGTAGCGTAAGCGCCCCAGAATGCAGCCCCAACCCCTGCTGGACCAACATCAGGTTCATAACCATGTTGCCGACCAGCACGGCGAGGGCGGCCACGATCAGCCAGTCGTCGACGGCGATGCGCGCGCCCTGGCGCCAGCGGGCGACAAAACGCAGCAGCACGAAGACGGCGGCAAAGACGGTGAAGGCAATGCTGATGTCCCGGACATAGCCCCTGACGTCCTCGGTCAAGTCCTGCTTGGAGGCCACCTCGGCAAGGTGCCGCAGGTACTCGCGCTCCGCGGGCGACCGGGTGGTGTCGTTGACGGGGTACACGGCCGGCGATGCCGGGTTCGGAGTCGGGCTCATGATGTGTGTCGGTACTCGGTAGGGTCGGGGTCAGAATCGTCAAATGCCATCCCAGCGGCAGATATTAAATCATGATGGAGAAAGACGGCAGGGACCAGAATCTCGGGTCGGGCTGCATAATCTCGTCCGAAGACAAGCATACCTACCGTAGGGTCTGCACTAGCACTTTGTTAATGTTCGTCGCAACTCAGACTCCGTCTGGGGAGCCATGTGTGGCCCAAGTTGTGGGGAAAGGGCCAGGGCATTGGTCTGCCGACTCCAAGACCCGGTTCCAATTGCGGCTCTGAGTCTTATCAAAGGCAGGAAACGAAGGTTAAAAAAAGTGGGGTCTGGGGAAGGAGAGGCGATCACACTCCAGAGTTCGCCCCCCGGAAAATTGGGCGTTTGTTACATGGGTAATACGGAGTATTCCGTATTTCCGTAAAATATAACTACGCAATTATGAATACCAGTTGCCCTTGGGGCTAGGGTCTCACCGACCGTCCGACGTCAAGTCTGGTTGAGGGAAGTCCATTGCAAGCCTTTACCGCTTCTTCCGCCGAGTTTATTCCGTCCGTACTACCCCTTGTCCAGTCCAAGTGTGAGGTTTAAGTGTGTGAGATGGTGATAACCGGTGTGTGCCCACTTGGCGAAACTGCTAGTACCATATAGCTCAGGAGTGTGTCCATACCTCTGACCCTTGTAACCTTGTGTTTGTTGGGTTCGCGCGGAGCTGCCGGCAGGGGTCCAGGCCCCAGACTCAACATATCGAACATGCCCCTGGGAACCTTCCAATTGACAGACAAAACTCGGGACTCAGCACAAGTAAATACAGGCAAATAGAGGCTCCTACACGGATAGAATCTGGGCAGGTGGTCTTGATTACTCGTTTTTCTCTGCATAAAAAAAAAGAAAAAGAGAGACAAAAAAAAAAAACGAAGAAAACCGATGTTGTGCGGTTGAAAAGCTACAGTAATTCTCAAGTGGGCCTCGATTTCAAAAGTCGGGCGCTAATTAATTAGCGAACAGACAAGAGGGGCATTATAACTAGGGTGATCTATCGGCAGCATGTTGACCCGGGACGTGTTCATCGTCCACAAAAGGTGCATGAAACCGGCATCGGTTTCTGAAGGGGCAGGTCTTCTGGTCGCAACCTTCTCTCGACTTTTACTTGCAAGTCCCCAAACCGCAATGCTCTCCCTCCTTCACCGTCTCCGCCTCGTCGTCCTCGGCCTCTTCCTTTTCAAGTTCGCCGTCGCCGCCACCGCCACCGCCACCGCCATGCCCACCAAGCCCGCCGTCGTCATCGTGCCCGGCTCGTGGCAGCTGCCCGTCGTTTGGGACCAGTTCCGCGCCGTGCTCGAGCAAGCCGGCCACGCCGCCCACCACGTGGCCCTGCCGAGCGTCGGGGGCACCACGCTGCCGCTAACCGGCCTCGCCGAGGACGTCGCCGCCGTCCGTGCCGTGCTGGACCCGCTTGTCGCGGCGGGTACCGAGGTCGTGCTGCTGTGCCACTCGTCGGGCGGCGTCGTGGGCAGCAACGCCATCGAGGGGTACGATGTTGCTGCGCGCCATGCGGCGGGGAAGACGGGCGGTGTGGTCCGGATCGTGTTTGTCGCTGCCTTTATGCTGCCCAAGGGCCAGAGTTTGATTGGCATGCTTGGTGGCGAGCCGCTGCCGTGGATGGTGATTGGGGTAAGCTGGTTCCGATTTCTTGTCTCCAAAGCTGCTGGCTAACTCCTTCCCAGGAGGACCGCGTCACGGGCGACCCGGACATGTTTCCCGAAATTGGCTTCAACGACCTGCCGGCTGACGAGCAGGCGAGGTGGGCCAAGGAGGCGACGTATACGTCGCTTGCCCTGTTTACGGCGCCGTCAGCCTACGAGCCTTGGGCTAGTGGGATCCCGGGAGCCTTCATCTTTACCAACCTCGACAATGCTCTGCCCGTCCACCTGCAGCAGGCCATGGCGCAGCAGCTGGGGCCCGACCCGCGCCACGCCACCCTAGAGAGCGGCCATTGTCCGTTCCTGAGCATGCCGGAGAAATTGCTCGCGGCTCTGGAGCAGGTGTTGTGAGGTGGAAGGCATGGCAGTTTGGCTGATGTCGTTGTCTGGGAGTGACAGATGGACGACTTCTTACCGACAACCACGAGATAATTATTCATTAATACACGTAGTAGCCATGAGATACTGAGATACACAGCAAACTCGCCCATTACCTCCACTCCCCTTCCCCCCCCAACCACCCCTCCCTTTCCAACAACCCCATAACCCCCTCCGCCACCGTAAACTTCACCTCCACCCCCCCTCTCCCCCCCCTCGCCTCCACAAACGTCGCAAACCCATCAAACAAACTCATCTCTGTAAACGGCGGCCCAGCCACCACCAATTTCTCTTCCTCACCCAACTCCGCCCCCGTATACAACCGATACTTATCCCACGCCGCCGTAACAAACGCCCACCTGCTCCCCCACGGAAAAGGGTGCCCCACCTTGTCTTTATCCCCCTGCGCAGCAATCCATTTCGCGAGATGCACCGCATCCGCGGCCGTCGTGCCGCGGACAAAAGTGTGCACTGCCTGTGCGACGACCCATAGAGGGCCGGAGGCCAGTGTATCTGATGAAAGGGGCGGGGTGAAGCCTGGGAAGATGGCGTTGGGGAAGTAGGGGCGGGGTAGGGGGAGGGTGTGGGCGTGGTGGGGGAGGGCGAAGTTGATGCTGGTGTAGAGAGAGGTTGAGGGGGGGTGGGTGGAGGGGGGGTAGGCGAGGAGGCGGGCGCGGTGGGTGGCGCGCCAGAGGTGGGCGGAGAGGGCTTCGAAAGTGGAGACCCAGGCTGTTGGGGAGGAGTCGGAGGGGGGTGTGGCGGCGTCTTTGATGTCGGCGAGGGAGGAGGGGGGGAAGTAGAGGGTGCGGCCGACCACGCGGGGTGGGGGGTCGGTGGGTGGGTTTGGGTCTTGTGGTTCGACTCCCGGGGGAGCGGGAGGAGGGTCGGTTGTGAAGCCGATGGGGGGTTGGGCGAGTGCCGCAACTCTATCCTCGGGATCCATATTTGTCATCTCGTCACTCATGAAGGGTATAATGTGTGGTGGCTCGTCGAGAACAACACCCTCCCCGATTCCGTCGGGTCCAATCTCGCGATAGATCTCGGCCAGATGCTGATAGATGCCCAATGTTCCTTCGGCCGCGCAAATGGTGTGGGCGATGCGCATTCCGATGGCAACGGAACCGCATTGGAACCGCGTGTGCTGAAAAGTAAAAAGGGGGTCGCGCTGCATGCCTTCGAGAGACACTTCCCAGGGGGCGATCAGCGCGCTGCCGGAGCCAGGGAGGTCGTACATGTCCAATTCCCCGGTTTTGGCATTGCGAAAGGTTGAGAGCGCAGCATTGCAGTTTGCTTCGAGGAGCAGGATGCCGCTGCCCATCCGTGTGATTGTCCGGAGCCCATTGGAGGGGTCAATGGAGAGGCGGCCAGTGAGGTGGGGGTAGTAGTTCAGGAGAATGCTAATGGCCGTTCGGAGGCGCGCGACGGGCACCAAATCTGCAGACACCTTTACGGATGAGGGCTCATATACCCAGACAATGTCTGTAGGCGCAACCGTGTAAGGGAAGGGAAAGTGATCCAATGGGCCGAGGGTGAAGGGTGATGGGAGCGTCTCAATCTTCTGAGGCTCGGCGCATTGCACCACGTGTGTCGCAGTAAACTTGACTTGGGTTATTGGACTGCTGACGGCCATTCTTGACTGTATTAAGCTGTTCAATGGGTACACACAGATTGACGAGGGCGACAGAATGAAAGAGGACAACGAAACTAGGTGGCGATACGAAGTATGGTGTTTTGTACGAATACAATAGCGCAAAAAGGCTCAAGCTTGTGGAGGTGGCTTGGCGCAAACCATCAATGGGCTGATGAACTCACGCTATCGTCAAAGTGCTTAGGCGGAGGGTGTGCGAGACCAGAAGGGGTAAGTTCGTGCTGCCAGGCGCATGTGCCGTCCAACTGCAGCCAAGAACCTGCCAGGCCAAGCGAGACCAAGCTCTGCGAGAGACGAGTGCAGCATTCCTTCCCCGGATTTTGGCTTGGAATCACCAAATGCCTTGTATTGACCATTGTGATGAACAGTCGTGATATATACAAGATAATCATATATACAAGAGGATTGGATACCGGACAAAAAGTATCATTGTCGGGCTGTCCATGATCCTTCCAACATGACAATCTCCACTTCCAATACCTTACATGTAGGTCTTGAGCAGAGAGTTGTAGTTGGTGTAACCAGTGCCGGAGGGGGGCTATAATCGCGTTAGCATGATATCCTCTCAACTGCATCCTCAATCTTCCCATCAAGGCTCACCTCAAACGAGAACATGTAGTCGCCCCACCACGGGCCACCCGCCCACCACAGAGCACCGATCCACACATCACTGTTGGCCTTGAGGTGGTTCAGCAGCCCGGTAACAGCCGTCTTGCACTGGGTGTTGGCACCGCCCGCAAACTCGCCAATAACACCGAGCTTGCCGTTCGCCTTGAGCCACGCAGTCGCGCCAATCACGCGCTGCACGCCAATCTCGGTGCTCACACAGTTGGCCGACGTGCCGGATCCATCGCTGTCGAGGTACTGGTGCATCTCATACACCAGCTTGTTCTGGGGGTCCGTCAGGGCCTTGAGGTTGTCGTTGGTCACGTTCCACACCCACGCGCCCGACCACGAGTTGCCCTCGACCCAGATGTACTGCTCGGTGGCGCCCGCGGCGCGCACGCCGTCGATGGCGGCCTGGTTGAGCTGCAGGACGAGGGTCTGGTCCATGTCGTGGTACTCGTTGTTGGTGTCAAAGATGACGCGGGGGTTGGAGGCGAACTGCTTGCCGACGTTGGTCCAGAAGGTCTTGAAGTCGGAGGTCGAGGTGATGATGTTGCCGTAGTAGCGGCCAAAGTTGTGGGGGTCAAGCGCGGCCCACCCGCCGGCCGAGGTGATGGTGTTGACCGTCTCGGTCAGGTTCTTGAGGTAGGCGGCGTCGAAGGAGCCGGTGAGCTGGTTGGGGACCAGGCGCTCCATGGCGAAGGCCACGCGGAAGGTGTTGTAGCCGTCGGCGATCAGGGTCTGGGTCTGTTAGTAGTTGTTTGATAACACCGACCGTGGAAGCGGCGACCTACCTTGATTGCATCGGCCGACGGAAAGGTAAAGTGGGTGCCCCAGACACCGGGGTAGGTACCCTGGCCAAACTCGGCGACCGACTGGTTGATGCCGAACCACTTGAACTTGCCGGACGCCGAGCTCGTCGAAGTGGAGCCGGCGGCGCTCGACGTGGTCGAGGTCGCACCAGCCGCGGTCGTCGAGGTCCTGAGCGTCGTCGAGGCGGCACCCGGGACGCACTGGCTGTACCACTCGTTGAGGAACGAGCAGGTGTAGCCATCGATGCAGGACGTCGAACCCTGCCAGTTGTTACCGCCGCACTGCTGCCAGGCGCCGCTCTGGGCAACGGCACCCGTGGCGAAGAGGCCGGCTACGATCGAGGACTTCATGTTGGTGTAGCTCTGTCGAGAACTTGGTTATGATCGGCGGGCTGCAGAGCTTAGAACAGAGAAACTCCACAGAGATGGACCAGCGGTGCCTTTTATACCTGGCCCTATCCAGACCGAGTCTCCATACCGTCTCCATCGATACGCTTGTCGACCGTGCGTCTCAGGTTGCCCAGAACATGGGGGTTGGCCCGAGACCCGGGGTCCGTTGAACCATCCTAGGGTTAGGTCTGGGGAAACGTGCGTCAATTTGTGGAGCAGCGTCGCACTGCGGAAGCTTAATATCCGCGGCACCACCGTTCAGGGGGCATCTTGAGGCCATTACCAGGAACCGAGGCTGCCGAAATTCCCGGATCGGCAATGTGAGGGCGGCGGGAGCCAAGCCGGATTCCACAATCGTACTAAAGTCGTCGTCGTCATCGGCAGATGCGCTGTGCGCGCGGGGATGAGGCGGCTCACGTGAAGGAAGCCTTGGGTGAGTGGTGGAAATGAAAACAACCAAACGGAAACGGATCGAGATGCTCCGGCCATCGTGTTGGGCAACATCCTCCGCCTGCCAAGACAGGGAGGACAAACATATGCGCAGCAACACCACCTTCTGTAGTTGATCCATGGTTCGAGATGTTTCAATTCGAGACCAGCTGCAGCCCGAATCATCTAGATGGCTGCGGCCGACTGGAGGGGCCTGCGACAAGGAAGCTGATGCAAGAGGCAACGAGGTTGGAAGTGCCTGATCAAGTTACCAGGTATGTACCGGCCTGTGAATGCGTGTTTGAGAGTGCATCGATCGGTTGATCGTGACGCGGGTGACTCTCAACCTAAATCAAACAACCTCAAGGCTAACTCGATGACCCGGCGTGGTAGGCAACGGCTGGGTGCAATCCCGGGATAATAACATGAAGTACCCTGACGCATTTGTTTTCGTTCAGATTGATTTCTCTTGTTATCCTCTCTGTTTCTCTCTATCCTGTTATGACGGTATGGCCTTGTTTGTCTCGAAGAACACTATTGAAGCACAAGACAATCCAGGTACCGGTTTAGGTACACGTCCCGGTCCTCCTGCGCAAATCGCTCATTAATTCTGTTCGCTACCGATAATCACGCCGCGTTCCAGATTGTATTTGTTAGTCCAGACTTTTCAACTGGTTGCGTCGAGTCGAGCGCCCAGCATGCAGCAAATACAACATCAGTTCACCCCCAGGCCCACTTGAGGCTAGGCGGCAAGGGGCCAACGCCCTCGTCCCGCATTCTATAGGCAGGGTGAGAGAAAAACAACTCACTTATGACTGTCCAGAACACCGAACCTGACCGGGAAACCCTCTTCCGCTCCCCTCAGCAGACTACCTTCGCGATGGCTCAGGCTCGCACTGCAAAGAGACGACTCTGGGCGCCGAGAAGGCCTGTTCCACACTAGCTACACTTTCTGTCACCGGCATCGCCGAACGCGCAAGCAGCCGTACGCGTCTACAGGCAGGGAGCAGCACTACCGCGGATTAAACTGGAGGGTAGCGAGTTGGCACCAAGGAGAAGACTCGGCCTGAGCTAGCCGCTAGCAGGACAGGAGCATAGGCAAGAACCAATCGCAGGCAGGACATGCGACTAGAACCGTCTCACACTGGGATCCAATCTCGCCGCCTTCACCAAGTCCGTACCAAGGCACGTCGTACCACATTCTGAACAAACTGGAGCGCATTAAGATTATTGCTTTCTTGTGGCGGCGTGTACTCCCACCATGGGTTCCTGTCACAGTATCCCGGTTCCCGCCGGTTGATACCATTACAAGGATTCTATCCACAACACCAACCGAGCAAAGGTCGTATACAAAGCGCTGTTACCAACTCCGTACCTACTCCCATACTCCCACCTCCCCCCCCCTCTTTTCCCTAGTCTCCATCCCCCTCACCCTCTTCACTCCCCCCACTATCCCCCTCCGCAGCCGCCGCCGCCGCCGCCGCCGCCCGTCTCATCAACCCCAAATTCATCTGCAACCTCTTCATTTCCCGATCCAGCGCGCCGCG
The DNA here is from genome assembly GCA_017139535.1 of Trichocladium uniseriatum. Classification (NCBI taxonomy): domain Eukaryota; kingdom Fungi; phylum Ascomycota; class Sordariomycetes; order Sordariales; family Chaetomiaceae; genus Trichocladium; species Trichocladium uniseriatum. Next base: position 829,322 of record WOUO01000007.1, on the reverse strand, counting down.
CTCGTGGTCGCGCAGCAACAGGCGGCGCTGCGATAGCTCATGCGTCTCGGCGCGGCACCGCCGCCACGCCTCGCGCTTGATCTGCTCCGACGCGGCGCGCGGGTCCATGTGAGCCGGCAGGACGCCGCCTAGCGTGCATGTTTGGGGGACGGCGGTGGTGGCATTAGGGCTGTTGGAGGCGCTGGGGCTGATGCTGTTGGAAGAGGGGGGTTTGGGCTTTTGTTTGGGTTTGGGTTTGGGTTTGTTGTTGTTTGTGGCGCTGGTAGGCCGTTTGGTCGGCGAGGTGACGTCTGTGGCTTTTCGTTTGCGCTTTTGTTCGTGTTTGGGGGGAGCGAGTGATAGGGCTTGGGTGGTTGTGTCGGCGGGGGAGGATGATCGGCTTGTGCTGGTCTGTTGCGGTTGTTGTTGGAGGGCGGGTGGGGTGAATGAACCGCCATTGGACCAGTCTATCGAGCCGCTCCGGCTTGTCAAGACATACGACGGGGCCTCGGACAGTGGCGATGGGAGAGGCTGGTCGCCTGGGCTCCAGGGGTACTCTGAGAACTGCGCCCCAGGGGATGGCTGGAGGGCGGATTCGTAGAGTCCGAATCCTGTGGCCTCAGGGGCCCAATAGTTGGTTGAAGGGTCGATTCCGTAATTTTGCCAGCCTGCCTCCCCTGATGCTGGGCCGAGTATTGTTGGCGTACTCTCGAAGGATCCAAGAGACGCATCCGCTGTCCACCCCATAGGATTTGTGGTGTCGTGGCCGTTTCCGCTTGCCCAGGGCGTGTACTCCAAGTTGTTTGGAGAATACGCGGGATATCGAGGTGGCTGAAAAGACTCGGAGAGTTAGCTACTAGTTCGGATGACAGTTCCCCGTCCTGGATCCCGTCGCAAACAGCCAGGGCGAATGCGCCAAGACCAGACACTTGCCTCTCCGTTTTCCATTTGTTTGAACCGATAAAGGCGAGTTTCCGGGCTCAATGATTTGGATGTTGTATTGGCAATGCTGCCAGAAGTTGTAGAGCAATTGAGTATTGTTGCGATTCCGTCCTAATGTAGAGGCAACCTCTGACGGCTTGGACCCTTGGTTGTGACGTGTTGAAGTGGGTGGTACCTGGCAGTGGCCTGACCCCAACCTATGACGCAGTGTACAGGGATGGTGAAGATCATAAAACAAGTCAAAGCGACAACAATATGCTCTCTCAACCATCCACTTTGAACTGTAGCAGTATCATACTATTTCGTATCACTTCTTTGCAAAATATTTCAATTATAGAGTCGCAAAACCCTCTAATTTCAAAGTCAGATAATTCGCACCCGCCTGCGACTGCCGAAGTGGCGAATTGAACGCCACCGGCCGACAGGAGCTGAAAAAGCCTTTTTAGATGGGCTGATGTGACGTCCTTAGTTCTTTCGGCACATGGAATTCATGCATTAGGCGCTCTGCAATACTTCGTATAGCATGTTTTGATTAATAAACGCCGATTGACCCGTCTGCGTGTGTAGATGTATTGTTCTTAGACCTTGATACGGGGCTCCGGAGATCGGCGACCCAAGGTGGGGCCGATGTGGGGCCGCTCCGCACCGAGCTCGCCGGCCGAACCACTGCCGGGTATCCACTCGGCCGGGTAGACCCTACGGTACCGCTGCACCCGGACCATACGAAGGACCCCGCGGTCATTCCTGGTCGGTTGATTAGAACCAACCCTGGTTGGCGGCGGTGGACCCAATGATTAACTTGATCCCCCCGTCCGTATGATGTGCATATGGCGTCAACATTTCCAGCGAAAAGAAAAGAAGAGGAAAGGAAAGAAAAAAGCTATGAGAAAAAGGAAAGAAAAGCGAAACGGAGAAGAAAAAAGAGGAAAGAAAGGCCCTTATAGATTACCTTACTCTGCAAGTGTCTCCAAGTGCGGTGGCTCAATGTCATCCTACAATAGGAACGAGAACACAAAGTTGGAGACTGGAATGGTCTTGTATAATTCCCGGCTGACTAGCGCGCCGCCGGGGTACTTTCCAACGATCCCTCTTATATAACATGAACCCTTCAAATTGTTCTTTTGCATACCCCCGACAGGATCACCACCCAACGATCCTTCTCATGATTCACAAACATGACCCCTCCCGCGGTTGCTCGACATACCCGTGCAGTGATATCCAAAACCGGACGCCCTATACCACATCCTGTGGCTGGCTTGCGCCGGCGAATAAATCCCACGATCATTCCTCCACCAAACAACACGCCCTAGATGGGGTTTAGGGATATCCCTCCAGGGGAACCCCCCACATCCATCCGGGCCATAACCACCTTGAATCCCTCAAAAGGTCGATGGGGGATCCCTGCCCGGATGCCGGGGGGTGCCCAGTATCGTCTTTAGGCTGATTCGCGGCGCCCGGATAACTTACCCCGGTCCTCTTTCTCACAAAGAACTTGGGACTCTTCCAAACGCCGTGGCATCTCGAAGCCATGCCGTGGGTCTTCCTGCTGGCCGAGGCGACTTCAAAGGCGACCGGCCTCGAATCCCCGTTGTCGGACGTTCCCTCCGGATTGCTTCCACAGCGTGGAGCGGCTGCGCAATCGATTGGCCCAATCGACCTTCCGTAACGGGAACCGCCCCGATTTGTTCGTTGGCCCCTCATGATCATCAATAGCCGTCTCGACGCCCACGCTATTCGACCTTCCGGATACTGTCGTCGCTCCCCGAGTTCCCGGCCAACGGGCTCTCCTTAGCCGTCTCCTCAACAATCGTGGACGTGCGCAGCAGGGTGCCTTCCTCCAACCGTTCGTAGTAGGCGCCGTCAACAAAAATGTCGGGCTCGTTGTAGAGGTGGAGGTAGTAGTAGAAGGCGCCGCAGAAGCCACCTCCGCCGATGATGTTGCCGATGAGCGTGGGGATGATGCCTGCAGAGGACGTAAGCAAACCGTGGTGACGCTTATAAGGCAAGGGCAAGTAGGTAACTTACCTTTCCAAATATACAAGGGAACCGTCAGACCCGGAGTACCGAGAAACAGACCCATGGGGATAAAGAACATGTTGGCGACAACGTGTTCGAGGCCCAGCGTGACGAACACAAAGATGGGCCACCACATGCCAATGACCTTGCCGGTGACGTCCTTGGCCTGCAGGCCGAGATAGCAGGACATGCAGACAAGCCAGTTGCAACCGATACCGCGGAGGAAGATCTGGTGCCATTCCTGGTCGACCTGCTTCTGCCTCGCCATGGAGATGGCTTGTTCTCGAAATGGCTCCTTGTCAAAGACACCGCCGTCTAGGATGCGTCAATAAATGGAGTACAATGCTAGCCTCTAGCCAGGGAACCTACAACCAAGAATGACAGCCATCACAAAGAGGGCGCCGGCCATGTTTCCAAAGAAGCAAAGAACCCAGTGCATCAGCATTCGCTTGAAGGGAAGTCGGCCGTGTAAAAATGAGATTCCCGTAACCTACCGCCCTATCAGTACATCTCCAACTCGAGTTAACAGGGCACACACTACTAACCATGTTGGACCCCGTAAAGAGCTCTCCTCCCGAGAGCAGAATCATGACGATACCGGTAGGAAAGAGGAGTCCGCCGATCATCTTAACGATGCCGGGAGCATTCTCCACAAACCAGGGGTTCGCCGTGGCTATGAGTGAGGCGCCAGAGGCGAAGCTGGCTATGCATCCGGACGAGACGGCCGAGGCAAAGATCTTGTCCGGCCGCATCCGCCCCTTCTTCGCACCGGAACGAGAGATCAGCTCGATTGTCTGGGCCGGCGTGTAGGAAGCCATGTTCCAGGCCAGGTTGGCGACGTGGACGGTGTTGTGGGTGGCCATGGTCGTGTTCTCGTGGTCTTCCAATCGATGGGTGGGTGAAGATTCGTAGCCGTCTGCATAGGTTGGAAGACCTCGACTAATAAATAGAGAAGAGAAGACGAGAAATTCTAGCTCGCGGAAGCGTGGGGTGCAGATCAGGGGGTTTTGAACAAGAGAGCCCTCGCCCCGCTCTCCGCAGCTTTATTGACATGGAACACGGCCATGTGGAGAGCCGGACTGGTGATAACCCCCGTCCGTCTGGGGAAGTGGAAGGCCATGTTTGCTATGCTGGGGAAGCGGCCTGGGGATGCACAGGACGAGTCATGGAACTGGAGAAAGTAGCGATCTCGGACGAAACTTGATGGTTGATGCAGTTCGAGATGAAGGATTGGCGGGGTCGCTTTCGCTTCGGGTTGACATGGGACGAACCCAGGGTTTAGATGCAGGATGACAGGCAGATGTTCGTGATGCAAGTTTTGGTAGCTGATGGAACGCAAAAAAAAACACAGCTGTGGTTCTGTGGATTTAGGGCGAAATGGCAGCCGAGCAGGACCGGCTGCTCCGAGCCAGGGACCCTCGCGAATTCGGAATTTCGGGCAACTGCATCAAATACCGAAGTCCGCTGGTCCGCCAGCTGCCTCTCGGGCGGATTTTCTACTGCTTGCTGTCCCTAATCCGTACCTTGCGATGGGATCAAACACCGACAAGAACCTAGAAGGATAGCGGTTACTCCGTGAGAGCCTAATGAGGGTCGGATCGGTCGTATGCAGCACGCAATTTTAGTACACTGCGGTGATGATCGATGGGCCCCGAGAGGGAACAACCCAACACTGCTGGGGGCGGCATGACGTAGTTTTCGGTTTGAGCCCCTGAGCTGTTATGCGTGCATGTGGCAGGCCGCAGGGCCGGCAGCTGAACCCAACGGTCCACTTGACAGATGTGGAACACGGGTTTGTTGATTTGAGCCCGCCGTTGTCGCCATGACTCGTCTTGCAAAATCTCTGCGTCGCGTCGCGTCGCGTCGCGGTCCTCGCTTCTTATCGTTGTTATCTCTCCAGCACCCCTAAAGACTAACACAACACACCAGCTGTGCCCCAATGCCCGTCGGGCCAAGTATTAAATCGAGGAAAACTGGCCTTTTACGGAGACGAGCGATATAGTTTTGCTGAATCCATATGTACAAATTCCTGGAGACCTTTTGTTTCATCCTCGATGTTTGAGCCTGTTCGGCTTCGGGTTGCCATTAGGGCAACGAGTCAGGGGAAATTCCAATTCTATTACCAGGGTTAGGGTTCTATCCAAACAAACCCCTATTCATCAAAACCAGAAGGAAACCAACATTACGAAGGCTATGAAGAACAAAAAAAGGGGACAGAAAATTAAGCAGAACAAGGAAGGGAAAATACATGGATATAAGGATACGGTCCCCTGTACTACAGCCCGGGGATGGCCCGGAGGCCCCGAAGATACCCCCGAAACAGCTTGTCTCGGAGGCTTGCAACAAGATCTACAGAAGGTTCAGAAGAGGGCCTAGAGCCAGGGGCAGGAAGAAGCCAGCGGGGCCACAGGAGCCAACGGCTACTGAGAAGGCTACTACCGTAGTAGGCCAGTGGGCGCTGCAGAGGAGAGGTGGGAAGAGGCTGGCCACTGAGGAAGTGGTGGAGCTAGCCTGGGAGGCCCGGTGGAAGCAAGGCTGGGAGGGCCAGTCAACTAGCCGGCTAGCTAGCCGGCTAGCCGACCAGGACCCCCCAGCCCTCCTTTTTACTAACAAGGCCCTCAAGCGCCACGAAGGGCTTACCAAGGCCCAGAGCTCCCTACTAACCCAAGCCCGTACAGGGGTTATAGGCCTTAAGGACTTCCTTTTTAGGGCTAAGGTCCCGGGGGTCTATACCCCCAGTTGCGAGTGCGGGGAAGGAAGGGAAACAGTTGAGCACTTAGTGGTTTGGTGCCCTACAGTGGGCCCAAGGCCCTGGAGGTCCAGTGAGATTAGGTCACAACGGGACCTACAACTCGTTTTACGGGGGGTAGGCGCCCGGAGCGTACGCACTGCAAGGAAGGTTCTAGGCTGGCTGATGGACTCCGGCCGGCTACTGGAGTATAGGCTAGCTAGACGGCTAGAGCTAGAAACAGGGGACGGCTAGGGGCCCTCGAAGGCTATAGGCCTTCTTTTTCCTTTGTAACAGGTTGGAATCAGTCAGGGAGGTCTAAGGGTAGACAGGGGTTTTCATCCGGCCTATAAGGTACGGTTTCCTTTGTATATAGCAGTAGAAGGACCGGCGCGCCCTCGGGCATATCGGTGTAGGAACAATAATAATAATAATAAAAATACATGGATATCTAAAAACGGAAGATACCAAAACGAAAAGAAAAAAACGAGGGAGAGGCAAGAAAAAGGCAAAGTCAAAGGCAGAAAACGAAGAAAAAAGGAAAAATAAAAGGAAGGCGGAAAAAAAAGGCACAGTGAAAAGCGAAGCGGGGAGAGAAGAGCGGAAAAGGGTGCTTTGACATGACCCAAGCCAAACACCAGATTAGATGGTCGAGACCTCTCTCCCGACCCCTTCGGGAACCCACAACACCAGCTCCTCCTAATTCGTAATTCCATAGTAAACACAATTTCCACCATCAGCTGATAACAACTCCTCATCTCGCTGACCGCCGCTCTCCACAATCAACTCCAACCCTCGCCCGATATCGCAGCTCGCCTATTGATGAACCCCACGCTTTGCAGTTCCCCCCAAGAATCCCCGGACTCCCCGCACGCAACCGCCCCAGGCATCGAACGCCTCATGTTCTTCCCCACTGCCAGGGACAGCGTGGCAAGTGCCATTGCCAATCTCACATGTGCCTTCGGCTACGGCACTGATGGATTCCCGAACCAAGCTCTCTCTCAAGCTTTCCTCTGCAGGTGCCCTGGTGGCGGAGCTCGTCAAGGTTAAGATCATCGCTGACATAGACACCATTCCTGGCTCTTGCAAGGAACAGAATCCCCCATCGTCACCACCCTTCGTATTTCCCCTATTTCCCCGCACGCGGCAACCCCACGCCGGCGCTTCCGCTCATTCACCTCTTCTGTATGCGATCGGTGTGCGGTGTTGCCTTGCTTGCAGGGGACTTCCCCCACGCAGGGGCTGTCGGGGGTTCCGGTTGTTGGTGGGGATGATTGGGGTGAACCCACTTCTACGGGGATGGGGATGGATTACGGAAGGGGTTGGTTGGGGAGATAATGCGGGGGAGGGGCGTTCAATGAGGGGTTTGGGGGTCATGATGTAGGCGGATGAGATGGCCGTCCAGACGATCACGTTGGCCCTGCAGTAGGTCGTGTCGTAAGCTTGCTGTTTGGTGAGGATGATGAGGTAAACGGTGGGGATGATACACATACTGATGGGGTTCAAGTCAGCTCTGGCCTATTAGTGGTGACAATGTGGTTATTTTAGGGAGACGGTCAATGACAAAGGCCGAGGGGAAAGGCACGGGCGCGGAAATATTTGCATGGTCAAAGCACGACGCATCTAGACGGGTAAACTAGGCAGTCTCCTTCAGCAACCTGTTTTCTCATCACATCTTGTTGCAGGTTCGCATGTCCACGAATTGCTCGACTGACAACCTGGAAGCTGACAACGGAACCGAAGTTGGTAGTGCGGATGCTCGGCTGACAACCTGGAAGCTGACAACGGAACCGAAGTTGGTAGTGTGGATACTCGCCGCGGAAGTTTATCCTGAGCGGACAATAGAGACTGGGCCCAGAGCGGCGTGTGCCACGGGGTTGGCGGTTCTCTCACGGGATGGTAGGCTACAGGCGGCAGACAAGGACTTCGAAGTGCCCGACGGAGAATACAAAGAGGCGCTTTGCATATTCAAAGACAACTCCCAATCTCGGTCCTCACAAGAGAAACGGACAACTGACGTGTTGAGTTGGGTCCCGGAGCGAGAGCAGTGTAACAGGTTGCTTCTCATGGACGGGCGAGCGCTAAGCCCCAATCAAGGTCACGCTCCCTTTAAAGTTTCTACAGACTGTCTTCGGCATAGAGACAAGCTGGATTTCTGCCCGCAAGTTGCATGTGGCAGTCGTCTTGACATGATCGCAGCACCAAATCGACACCCACAGTTATGACAATAAATCACAAAGAACACCAAAGGGACCTGACAAGTAATTTTAAAATATTTCATCTCTATTATTCTTATTTGGTATCTAATACGGCAAAACAGACGCGCCCGTGCTCCGATGCAATGCAGCAAAAAATCAGCCCCTGAACCCAAAGCTCCAACCTCAGCCCTGTCTATGGACAACCCATTTTCGGAGACGAGCCAACGCCGACGGGAATCTATCCATAAATATCCATCATCCACGTTCAAAAGTAAACCTTCCTTGTTGGGAAGGTGCAGTAGTGAAAACGGAGTAAACCCCTGAAAGGGCCACCACCCCTGAGAGTGTAAACAGGAGTGAAGTCACCACACCCCCAAGTCCGACACACCCAAAAGCGCATCAGACCTCATCGCTCCCCCTGCAAGACCCCCTTAAGGGTTAGCAACATAGCTCCTCGCCCGCTCCAAATCCTCCAAGTCCTCATGCAACGGCGCATTGGGATCAACATTGCGCTTATTCGCCTTGTCAATATCCGAATCCGACGACGTCTCCTCATCATCGCCGCTATACGCATACTTGCTGCGCTGGCGAATGGCCGGACCGTACCTCCAAAACAGGAAGGGAATCGCGCAGCAGGCCAGGCTGAGGAAGGCCAGGAGGGTGGACGCCCACTGGTCACCCAAGCGGTCATACATTTGCTCGGTGAAGAGGACGACGCCAGCGCCCCAGAAGGAGCGGATGCAGGTCTTGGCGGCGAGGGCCGAGGCGGCTTGGTGCTGGTAGGAGTCGACGAGGTAGTTGTTGGCCGAGTTGTAGAGGAAGATGAAGCCGAAGCCGACGGGCAAGCCCGCAAGACAGGGGCCGACCCAGATGAGGTCTTTGTAGCTTGTCCAGGCGAAAATGAATAGCCCGATGGGAATAAACCAGCAGCTGAGCATCATGGGGATGAGGCGGACTTCGGCGGGGGGTTTGCCGTTGTGTTTGGCGACCAAGGTGAGGTAGTGCCTGTTGACCATTGGCGAGCACATGGCGGAAAGAACGACGCCCACAGCGACGGGGATGAACATCAGGCCGGTAATACCAGACGAGTACCCCTTGCGGACCTCGAAGATGATGGGGTAGGCGACGAAGAACATGTACAGCAGGCCGTAGAGGACCGACATGTACAGGCTGATGAGGAAGACGATGAGCTCGCGGAAGAGCAGCTGCATGGGGCGGATCATGAAGACGCCGAGGCGCTCGCTAAAGGGGCGGGAGTCGAGCTCGGCCTCGGTGACGTGGCCGTTGTCGCCGGACTGCTTACGCAGCTTGGCGGCGCGGCGGGCCAGGATGGTCGGGGCATACGTCTCGGGAACGGTGAAGGTGATGGCAACCCAGACGACAAAGGCGAAGATGAGCTGGATCCAGTACAGCCAGCGCCAGCCGGCGGCGTCGGAGAGGAAACCACCGATGAGGGGACCAACTGTGGGGGGTTAGCGGGTGACATGCAAGAGTGAGAACGGGGAGACAAACTCGCAGGACCAATAAAAGGGGCGGCAGAAAAGGCAGCCATGGGCACACCACGCTCCTCGTTGCGCCACAGGTCGGCGAGGGTGCCGCCGACTAGGGTCATGGGCGCCGAAAAGGCAATGCCATCGATGGCTCGGCAGACGATGAGCGTGCCAATGTTCTTGGCGACGGCGCACGGGATGATGAAGATGACGGCAACGAGGAGAGTCGAGCCACTGTAATTGGTTAGTAACGGGTCGAATTCACTGCTGGTGAGGGAATCCTACTAGATGACGCGACGCCCGTAAATCTCAGAAAGAGGCGCAAAGATCATGGGGCCGACACCAAAGCCGACGACAAAGACGGAGATGGGAACGAGGGCAACCTCATGGCTGACGCCGAAAGTTTCGGAAACACCGCCGACGTCTGCGGTGATGACACTGGAGCAAAAGGCGACGACGAAGCATGTGATGGCGACGACCATGGTAATGTACCACTTGAAGGCCTTGGACCAGTTCTTTGGGTTCTCGGGATCGCCATCGGCGAAGGTGACTAGTTTGTAGTCTTGTCGGGTATCCCCGTTCGGGGCTTTTGCGTCCTTCTCCATCTTTGCTGTGAGGCGCGGGATCGTATAATTCGTTTGGTGCCCTTCAATTTATTTCCTCCTCTTCGATGTTGGTATTGGAAAGGGACCAATGGGAATGAACGGTATCGACGATGTCGTGTGAGTAGTGCCCTTATAAAGAGTGGCAATCGAGCGATGTCAGGTCGAATAGAAATAAAACGTTAAAAGATTGTGATCCTCACACGGCACCCTACTCCTTGATCGCTCCCAAAGACAATCCGGGAGGGGATCAACACTTATATCCATCATATGCATGGAAGGTCGCCTCCGCTCGGAGTGATTCGGTAATGGATGTAGAGCATTTCCTTCTCCCCTGCGTCGATCGTCTCCCAGCGCCATTCGCGAAGAAACAATCGCGAATGTAACTCGAGCCCTAAGGAGCTGGGTCGCGGTTCGCAGTCATTGGCCAATCCTCTGGGCGAGCTGGAATAACTGGGACTCTTGAGGGGCCAGATCCCCGTCGCCCTAGAAGTGGCAACGGTGGACCCTCTGAAACGCACCTCAGGCACAAATGAGTGCGGTCGAGTCAAGGGGTGAAAGTATCCAGACTTGGCGACGTTACGACGCCAAGACAATGCCTGGATGTGGTTGGCTCCCGACTCGGCGTCTCGCCGTTGGCGAAAGCGCGAGGACAAGCGCGTCCACGAAAGAGAACCTCGCGTGCCGAATGCAGACATTTTGACATTTCGAAAAAAAACTTTTGAAGGCATCGAGCGCAAAGTTGCGAAAAACGATGGTCAAGGCGGGATGAACTACCAAATATTGTTGCGACGATGGCGACGGTTCTTGAACGTGTTCATCTGTCCAGCGCCGCCCTCGATTTTTCATGGGCGGGCGAATTCCAACTTCAAGTTCTGAAAGCGGGGGATCCTTGCCTTGCTTTCCGGATGAGTGCCGGCTAACAAGATCGTCGCGTCGCGGTCGTCACCCTGCTTCCTAAGAACTCTGCTAACGACCTTTGACAGTTCCCTGAGATTGTCGCGAGCCGTTTTCGATGTGGAGGTCCATGGCCGAGCGCAACTCCGCTGTTGGCGCCCAATCTTCTTAGCAAAGCCGAGCCGCATCACTCGGTATCCGGGTCACGATCCGGCGCGTGGCTTCTGCGCATGAAGCTTCCCGTGCTTTCTGCCCACCCCGTCCTCATCCCGAAGCGCTTTATACATACTGCACCCAACTCGCTGGCAACGATTCATCGCTGATGAGAGTGGCTTGCTTGGTGCAAGCTGGTCTCATTACGGCCCCATAGTGAAATGGGCTTGTTGGGATACCTGGTCAGGGGGCCTGGGGGCTAATGGTAACGCTGCAAAAGAACCGACGTTTTTGTACCAAGGTAGTATTTTACAACTCGAAGCTCATATAACAACCGTGACACTTGGCACATGAGTAAAAACCGCCCCAATCCCATATCGATGATGGGACCCACTTAAGTTACGGAGTATCGATGCACAAAGTTCGCGGGCCGAAAGCTTGAGCCCGCTTCCCACCATCCCGAAACTCCACTTGTCTCCGGCGCTAACATCGAATGGAACAGGGAAGACGTGGTTTGCAGTGGAGACGGCTAAAAAAATCTTGAAGGCGACAATTCCTTCGTTTTTCTCTCTGTTTTCGAAGATGTCCTCGTTTCCTTTGGACCGATATAGCAAAACATCTTTACATGGCAAGCTTCAACATCTCGACTCCATGTCCGGAAACAAAACTGACGTCAGGGGATCTGAGGGGATCTCCCTCCCTTGCCGCACCATCGTGTCCGAATGCCAAGCCGACGAGTCGTTGATCCCGTTTTCCGCCAAGATCACGACTTGAGCCGCCTTCGATCTCGCAAAGCCTTGGCGCCGCGCCGCGCCGCTCGGGCCCGCCGTGGATACGTCACAAAGTCAACCCGAAGCACCGCCGGACCTAACGCCGAATCGAATCCAAAACACTCTGGGACAAGGAGCCGATGCGAATATGGGCTGACGAGAGTCAGCGACGGTGAAACGAAACATGAACGATTCGATCCTTATACAACGGCCGGGCAGAAGGAACGGGCGACTCTGGGAAAGCGACCGAGGGTTCCCCTTTCAGCCCTACACAGTATGCCGGCGCATTGCATCAGATCCAGCTTCTCATCAGAGCACCCTGTAGAGCACCTGTATCTTCCCAGTCCGGCCCCCAAAATCTTGGCACGCCCAGGCAGCAGGCAGCAGGCACAGCAGGCGCGCTTAGAGCACGCCGCACCTCAATCCATCCTTCCAGTTCCCCACGCCAACACACTCGCCCTCCAAAAATGGGCCTCATTACCCTCCTGCGCGGCTTCAAAGTCCCCATCGCCGTCCTCGACCGCTTCCTCGCCGCCCACGGCGTAGAAGAGACGGAGCACATCCCGCCGCATTTCGTCCGGCTCCCCGGTTGGGAACTCGACCCGCAATCCACCTTCTTCCGCGCCCGCCTCGCCCCGTCCAACCCGGACCCGTCCTCCCTCAGGTCCGTGCGCCTCTTCATCCCTTCTCTCCGCGGCGCCGCCCCCTCCGACTACGGCTACGTCGCGTACGCGTTCGTCATGGTCTATGCGCAGCGCCATGTTGAGCTGGCGGCGGAGCTGCCGGAGTGGGCGCCGCCTGGCTTTGCCGCTTTGCGGGACGAGATCCTGGGGTTTGCCGCTGAGGGAGAGCAGGCCTTGCTCCAGGCCGCGGGCATGCAGAGCGAGAGTGGGTTTTTTGTCGTGGTTACCGAGGAGAGGAGGTTTCCGCTTGAGCGGCCGTTTGTGAGGGAGGTGAGTGCTTTCTTCTTGCTTTGTATTTGGCTTGGGCCCTTCCATGGCGCTGCCAACGAGATACTGACTAGGGGTTGGTGTCTGACTCCAAGTCGGACCTCCGTTGCAAGGAGTGCAGTGCCGAGCTCGATGACTGGTCTGCGCTATATGTCCACCGGACCGAGGTGCATATGGTGGACTTGGAGGGCGTGCTTCCTGATGACCTTTGAGTGCGGTTTGTTGGTGAGTCCACGTAAGACTTTATGAAATAATGAAATGAGTGACACATCAGTACATTGCCCTAGGCGTGATATCGAGATTCGGATTATACTGGGGAAGCCTGGGAAAGGGGGGATAAAGATATACTCGGTCCAGGCAATCCATATTCTATCGCGCTTCACGTGTGTGACTGGAGCAACGAAGGGCCGTTCGTTGCCCTCCTCCTCTGTGGCACTATCCAAATAATCCTGGAGGATCATATTGATGCTTTTCTGGTCCACCTCAGTGAAGCGCAACTGCTGTTGTACTGTCATGGTGAGCCAGAGCCAAGGGGGTACGTCAGGAGTAGAAAGAATGATAAGAAATTATGCGGTTGGGAGGAGAAGGGATGAGGCAGGCTCCGACGGTATGAGCGAGCCCTCACCATATATCCTCGACGGCAACCCCGAACGACCTGCGCCAACATTCTGCCTTGTCTGCGCCGACAGGGGACGGGATCCTGGCGCCAGCAATGCATCTCCATCGCGAATAAACGGGAGGCGTTCCGGAAGTTTACTACCTTGCAAAACATATCGGATATGACATGGGTAAGTGATACCTGGATGGTGCGACCGCAAAGTCACGGCACATACCTATCAATCGAGACCCTTGGGGGTGGTTGGACCGACTGGGTAGCAGCGCCAGCACACTGGTACCAGATAATTAGTTGTCACACGCCATCTTGAAAACTTTGACACCGTGATTCACGTATGAGCGTTTCGGTATCACATTTGTTACACACATTATCTATTCCGTTGCTCCTGTTCAATCTGTTATTTACATCCGTTTGAGTTGACAGGTTACTTTACCCAAGAACTAGATGGCAACCAGTCATGGCATGCCACTGACAACTAAGCTATGCCGAATCAGCCTTTTATTCATACAGGTCAGCTGACCTCGTGTTGACTTCTCTGATACATCTACAATAACCACATGCGAAACTGCTAAGTCCATGCTTTGCTAGAGCTCGGACGTTGAACTCTAACTCAAACAGCGGGTGAAGCAAAACAAGATAGAGGAATACTAGTAAATCAATCACGCTAATGAAGCAGGTGATGCGTTTTGAATGTTAACTAGCGAAAGTTAAATCTGCCTAGTCATATATATAAAGCCCCTTCTCCCCAATCCGACTTTTGCAGGAGCCAGCATGTCCATCGCCTACTAATCTTCTGCTCCCTTCGTAGAAGACATTACCTTCATCTTTCGCCGACCTTATATCTTCAAACCTTTACAATGGCTGGCCAAAACACTCCCAAGCTGCAGCCCATCCGCCAGCCTTTGAACCCGATCCCCGGCCAACCTGGCTTCACCCGCCATCGACCGGCCGCCACCACCACCGGCGGAACCACGCAACCGGACCGCCCTTCCCCAACCGCCGGAACCACACACACCGGTCGCCGTTCCACCACCACCGAGGCCAAGTACACCCGCCGCCCCAACCCGTCCCCCGCCGGGGCCACCCACCCCCGGCCCCCTCCTCCCATCTCCCCCACCGCCGGGACAGCACCTCCCCTCTACCCCCCTATCCCCCCCCGGTCCCGACCAACCGGCAAAGACCTCGAGACCCTCCTCATCGAACTCTCCTCCCCGCTCGCCATGTCCATCGTCACGGCAACCGTCTCCGCAGAACTCCACCAATCCATCATCTCACCTAACCACCCGCATCCTCTCCCGCGGCACATCGCTCCGACGCCGTACGACCACTGGCTGGCGGCTCCGACTCCCTACGAGCGGTGGCTTGCGGGTGGTAGTAGTAGCGGTGGTGGTAGCAGGAGTGGTGGTAGCGGTAGTGATAGTGACAGCGGTCACGGCACAAGTCACTACCAGGAGGAGGAGGAGGCCCAGGGCCACACGCAGGATACGCCGCCGACGAGACCGTGCGAGTCGAGCACCGAGAGTAGGGTGTTACCTGACAACACTGCGACTGGGACGACGGGAGATGGGCTGTCTATTACCACTTGGTTGGACGCTCTGCCGACAGTGGAGACTCCGGTGGTTGTGAGTCCCGGCGCGGGGTCCAAGGGGGATGATGAGGCGTCTCCGGTGACGCCCCGGTTCCGAGAGTTTGAGGTTCGTCACCGGCGGAAGGAGAGTGGAGAGAGATTGCGGACAGTGAATATTGATGGGCAAAAGTATGGGTTTTTGACGAGGCAGCGTCCGGATTGAATCTTGCTTGGGGCAGTGGTGTAGCTGAGTTGTTGGAGGAGTTAGGTGTGCAAGAGAGAAAACAAGCAATTTCAAGTTTCATTTGTTTTGCTGGTCATTGGAATTAAGGGCAGGGGAATTTTGCACGTAACGATAGATGATGATGAAGCGTGGTGCTTTGTGATACCTGTTTGTGGAAGAGCCCCAATGCCCCTATAGTAGTTCGATCGAAGAAGAGAATGAAAGATGTTGGCTTGTTACCTTTCTCCTCCCTCTTATTATTGGGCTTTATTTTTTTTCTCTTTGTGTTAATTTAGTCGCCCTCGTTTTCCTTGCTATTATTTTATTTTCTCCTTTTTTCACCTCTCCTCCTTTTTTACCCCTTTTCTCCGCACGCTTCTTTCATTTCAGTTTGCTATGTTTGTCTTTACTTCTTTTATCCTTTCCCTTTCCCGCTTTTCCATAATAAAAGCCACTAGAAACCTTACTTAGCTCAGAAAAGGCACCCGCCGCAGTTTGGTGGTTGGTGCTTGGGCAACTTCAGATCACGAAAGGCAGGCCTGCCGCTTAAAAGATTGCAGAGGAAACCGCCAAAGCATGTGATATCATTAGTCATCCTCTGTGGCGCAATTGGCTAGCGCGTCTGACTGTTAATCAGGAGGTTGGAAGTTCGAGCCTTCCCGGAGGAGACTCTTTTATTTTTGAAGCAAATTAACCGCATTCATTTTTGCTGAGCCGACTTCCCCTTGGATCCTGGTGCCTAGTTAGAATCGTTAAACAGATCTGACAATGGGGAAGTGGCGAAAGTTGTGGTTTAATGGGGGTTGTTGATGAATTCCCTTGACCACTCCCTGGGAGCTCGAGTCTGAACTCAGAATTCCTGTGCACTCCAGTGTACTATTAGATAATTATCTCCAAGAAGCGACAGCATTCATGCCCGAAATTAGTCTTCTACAGTGTCACCGTGGGGAGAGGGAATCAACCAAACAATATTCCGTACAACTTCCATCTCGAATCTGCTCAAATCTACCAATATTTTGGATTGCAGCTGGCTTATAGTGATTCGAAGTAACGCACCTATGTTCGTTACTGGATATCAGACAATGAGGGTAATGTAACGGACTTATTATATACTCCCCCGGCACGAGACCATCGACCTCGTTCACCGCGACCTATGTTCTGAGTGGCCGCCGAGCGATGAAGGGCCGTAGCCGCTGCTAACAATGCCGCCACCACCGCCAGCTCCGCTTGCTTTGTAGGCGCCCCGCCCAATACCCGCTAAGTTTGCGCATGCACGTTTGGTCGCTCAGGGGCGCGCAATCTATGAAGGCGGACTGCCCGAGAGTCGGGTTCTGGATGAATTCGAGCTCCCTTATGTTTGTCGTTTGTGCGGGTGTCCGCAGCACGGCAATGACTTCTAGAGCCCCAGCCAGTTCACCAATCACCTTGGGATTAGAGGCCCAATTAAGCTTCCCGCACTCCGTATCGTGGAATACGGGTTGTTCTCAGCCTGAAGGACCCTGCCCCTGCAATTCTTCGGGACGACCCGCCATCACGTGATACTCCAGCCCCACATGATTACGGTAATGTTTCCAAACTTTCGCTCTCGACATCACCAGAAAAACAATCCATCACATCGCGCGCCACTGCTCTTCAGCAATAATTCAGTTGCACCAGCCGAATCGGTGCTCCTGAGAGGAATCATGCCAAGAACCGTTGACGATACCGTCCACGCGGCTTTCGTGGAGTTTCGCGCTGGACGTAAGTGCCCAACCTTTTGAAGCTTGGAACGCTTACCACCGCGTATCGACATCCTAGCTGACACTTCTTTATTCTCCACTCGACAGAGGACGACAAGTGCCTTTCGGTCCAATGCGTGTATTGCTCGTCCACCCGCGCTAAAAATACGACGCGCCAGAAGCAACACCTCCTCCAGTGCGCTCCCTATCTTCAGGCCCACCCCGACGTAGCCCTGCAAGCTTCCGCAGCCGCTGCGCAAGTAAACTCCGCGACTCCTGCGACGCCAGCCGCGCCCGCACCCCCGACGCACCCAGTCGCCAACGATGCCGTCGCCGATACTTCATACGCCCACGATGACGCCACGGCCGAGCATACCAACCTGAGCTTCATGCCGAACCCCCGCATCAACGGCTCGCCGGGTCAGGGCCGTCCATCGCTCGGGGGGGAGGGGACGCCGTCGGCGAAGAGACAAAAGACAAAACAAACACCCAGCGGGAACGTGCCCGAGATACCACTTGCGGATGTTCACGCAGCCTTCACAGAGTTTCGCGCCAAGGAGGACGACAAGTGCTTATCAGTCAGATGCAATTCATGCGGTCAGGTCCGCGCGAAAAACACATCGAGACAGAGGGAGCACTTGTTGACGTGCCCCGGCTATCAACACGTGCTCAAGGACAAGCTCCCCGCTAGCAACCTTCGCAACCAGTTCGACGACCATGACGCAGCGAGTTCGCTGGCCATCCCCGCCCCGGGTCTCGATCTCGATTTCCGAGTGAGCA
Organism: Trichocladium uniseriatum; assembly: GCA_017139535.1. Lineage (NCBI taxonomy): Eukaryota > Fungi > Ascomycota > Sordariomycetes > Sordariales > Chaetomiaceae > Trichocladium > Trichocladium uniseriatum. The sequence continues at coordinate 811,693 of WOUO01000007.1, read as the reverse complement.
TCAGGGTCAAGCCGAAACTCAACGTGGGCGCGGGTGGCGCCGCAGGTCGGCAAAGCTGGGTGTCGTGCATTGGCGGGCAATGGGCGGGTCGCTGGGGCAAGGGCATCCTTCTTGTAAGTATTTCCGTCTTTCTAACACCTCTTCCAGCTCAAGACTAACAAACCCCACAGCCCGGAGGACAAGACATCCAAACAACAGTCAAGGACACGGCGACGCGCATAGAGGCGCGCTACCTCATGCAGACGAGCGACGAGAACCCGGCTCTCATCATCTGCAACCTGAAGGGCTGGCTGACGGGTGAGCGTGATGTCATGGGGAGGCTGCAGGACCCGGTCGCGGCCGACAACGTCGCCGCGCATCGCTATCAGCTTCGGGTGACGATGGAACTCGAAACGGGCGACGAGCGCTATGCTCACATCACCACGGGCGTTTGGTTGGGGAGCGGCTGCCGGAGGGGCGCCGAGATTGTGTACGATGCGTACCGGATCAGTTGAGCGGGATATCATGGGTGGGATTCGCGAGTCAAGTCTGCCGTGGGTTTCTTCTTATGCTTTCCGAACTGTTTCTCTGGGCATTTTCGGTGTTTGGACCATGTAACGTATTGAGATTATCGGGTGCATGGAGTGGAGGTTAGTTGCGTCTCTTAAGAAAAGCGCATTTCATTATCGTGGCTCGTCACCCCTGACTTCTGCGCAAACCTCATCCCGCGTACCTAAAGACACCCACACCAACCCTACCCGTCCAAAACCCAAACTCGACAAGACATTGTATACCTCCCACCTCCAGGTACCTACTTGTACACTCCCCGCTCTCATCACGAATCAACCGCCCACTGCGTTCCCGAATATAGATGTCCAAGTTCGATGAGACTTCAGTTTGCCAAAAGTTGGAACTACACCCCGGGTTTTAGTTGCATGTTGTTCCGCAACGCACACGAGACCAATGTTGATTAGAAGTAGTTGACAGCTTCCCCTGATCGTAGAAAAAGAGTTCAGGGAGTCGATGCTTCTTATCGGTGCTTGGGTGGATACTCGGTGGTTCTTGAGAGGGCCGAGGCAGTACCCATATATATCCCTAACCCTGGTCACTTTCTAACACCTGTTTTGGGTGCCTGCTCCTGGCCCAAACTGCTCGAAATTGTTCGTGTTCCCGTGTTTATTTGCCCCTTTGCGCGTCGCCTTACTGTCCTACTGTCAACCTTTTGACAGACTGGGGGAGGCTGTCGGGGGCTGGTGTGGTGAGCTGGAATGGGAACCGGAAGGAGGACATGCAGTTATCGTGTCTCAAGTGTAAGGAGGCAGCATCGAGCCGCCTTAGAAATTCCATAACTCAGTAAACAGATGGTGAGATTAGACCTCCAAATTTTGCCCTGCCTTTACTTGGAAGGATTGGGGCCATAACTACAGGTTTGTTTACGAAGTATTACTTGCCCATGAAAAATGTGCATAGGGTTAGGGTTGTGTGTGGGGCATCCCCCTCTCCATTCATACTGCCTCCCGCGGACCACTGTATCTAAGCAAGCACTGCTCTCTAGTGGCACCTCCCTGGATAAACCTTTGAGAAGAAAAAGACGAGGAGTCGTTGGAATTAAGATTCCGTTTCCGATCTCGGGATGTGAGCGGCCTTCGTGCCGGCCCGGCTGTTTGCTGTCGTGCAACGAGGCGCCGGAGTCCGGAACCAGCGCCTATTCGTTTGTGGGGGTTGGGTACTTGAAGAATGTGGCATACCACGGCTTTACCACATGACGCTATCACATAGAGATGTTTGTCCGACATGGAGGGCCATTTGACAGACGTTGGGTGAGCCGTTTTTGTCTGAGGACGTTGAGTTCATGTCCTAGCCTTGGCGTGGGAAGGGAAGACTCCACAGTGGAGACGCACTGTGGGCCGTTACCCCATGGGGAACTTGAACTGTTAATTTAGACGCGATGTGACTGCCTTTAGCGCTCGAGAATTCTACGCGCTAGTTGTTTTGTTGTCTAACTCGTCTTCACTTTATCTGGGCTTGAGCGCTTGGAAAATTCGTAGCTCGCAGAAACAGGCGACGTCATTAAGGAAGGAGGCTTCCAGTGAGAACCTTGCTGGGTACTAACGGAATAGGCAAGTTCAACCGACCGTCGACCGCAAGTCGTGAGGTCTCTCTTTCTGTCTTGGCCTCAGCATTCTGTGGCCTCGAATTGAATCCAGTTAAGTTTGCAATGTTCAACTCTCTTAAAATCGCAAAACTACTTATCTACCTATTTACGTTTACTATCGAACGGGAGATGCCGCTCAGCAGTCTCGCTCAGTCGCGGATTCACGCCTCACAGTGTTCAATGCGGTTGGTATTCCGGCCAAGAGTCTTCTCAACATTTGCGCGGCTCCTCGAGTCGTGCGAGTCGAACATACCTTTGTCGCATGAATCGCAAAGTGCGACACGTCACATTGCATTTGGCTGGCCGGGAAGCGAAGGAAAAGACGGGACGGGGCATGCAGCGTCGCAGTGTCGGTCTCGGTTCCTCGAGTCACCACTCGGCTGGGTGGGCAGGACCCCAATTCCGTCTTGGGTGATCGCCGACGATCAATGCTCGGCCAACATCGAAAGCCTCCCCTGCCCTGCAGGCTGGGCATCCAAAGTCCAAATTGTTGCTCGCGTATGCGGCTCAACCTTTTGGGATCAACCGGAGTCCGGACGGCCAAGGCGGCAACCAGTGACAAAAAGTTCCATTGGCCACGCACAAGATGTCCCTGTCAAAGAGAAACACTGCGCAGCCAAGGTTGAAGCGAAGGGCCAGCGCGTTTTGGGCCGCGGACTTCTCAAAGTTCCATGCTTGCAAGGCGCCGTAACGCCCTCTCAGGAACTAACGATTGCGCCAGACCCCAAATCTTCGAAGTTCCAAAGACAGACTTTTGAACCAACAGAATGAGGTGGTGGACCAAGGCTCGAGCTCGCCATGGGTCCGGGCTCTGCACCCGTCCCTCTCACCCCACCACACGGCAAGCACAAACCCAAGGTTTGGATTGGCGGAAACTTTTCCTGAGAATTTGATTTGTTGACAAGCCCCACAGAGGCTGCTGAGAAGCAGGGGCTGTTGGTGGTCTGGGTGACAAACGGGCATTTGGTCCTCTGGAAAAGCCCATCCCACAAGGATGTTGATCCCCGAGCAGTTGAAGGGCGACAGGGCCTCGCAGGGCTCTTCTCTTGCTCACAGGCCTGCGGGCACCCAGCAAGCCAGCAGCTTGACCTGGAGCGAGGCCCTGGCGCGTATAAACAAGACTCCAGTCGGTTCCTGGGCCTGGGAAACTGCCAGGCCATCAGCGTGGGGCACCCTGCAGCTCGCCAGATCTTTCCATCCAACAAAATCAACCACTCCAGCCGCTCTCCGGCTCCCAAGTCTCCCAGACGAGGTCACATCTTCTCGTGAGGAGCGTCTGGTCACGAAGCACATGTACCCATAGGAACGCAGAATCCAGAATGCAAGCCATCCATTGCTCCACAATAGGGGTCACGACTCCAGGTAGGTGCTTTTCGCGTTCGCATACTTCGTACCCCCGGCAATGAATTTTCCAATTACACTCCGGCCCGGCTGTCTTCCCCGCCCAACAGGGCCAAGAGGAACTGCAAGGTGCGACGGCCGACCAATGCCAGTCCCTTCCTTCAAGCATGTCACTTCGTTCGGGCCCGGACTCGGCACCTGGATGCCGGGTCAGTTGTGGAACTACCCCAATGCATCGTCAACGCCCGCCTTTCTCTGCATCTCTTTTAACGACTACGGGGAACATCATCCGACGCTGATATAGTTGCGAGTGACGCAATGGATCAAAACCAGGACTGGTTTGCGTATGGGCCATCTCTGGTAAGTGTCCAAAGCAAAGCTCGAACTGTCTCACTTCCTCGGGCCCGGCCAGCTTTCCTAGGCCCACCCCCGTGGCTGAACCGGGTCTATCAAGCGGACAGAGTATACTAACCTTTCTCAGGCACCAGGTGGACATCATGGATACTTTCTCCCCCCAGCGCCTAGCTCCCAGACACCCACCGACTCTCATCCACTTCCTTGGACATACCAGTCGCCGGTGGACGAGCTTTTCGTCCATGGACATCATCAGACACCAGTCCCCGTTGGTGGGCTACCGAGTCCGGCGCCTACAGGTACAGAAGCGTCTCCACCAGACTTGCTGAAGCTCAACCTCTCGCCCGTCAACGGCCGCTGGTCGCCGGCTAGCCCTATGAGTCCAGTTGGAGGTGACAATGGGTTGCTGGGGTGCTTCAACCATCAAGCAGAAGGGTCGGTCTACACCAGCAACGGGGTAGCCTTACCATCCCCTACTGAATGGGTCAGTCATGACTGGACCAATACGCATTTCCAATTCGATCACACATACCCAAATGTCGCGGCAGGCCAGTCGATAGCGTCTGGAGGAATCTCAGACTTCAGCCCCGTTTGGACGGAACCCACGCCGCTTACACACCCGCCAAACGGGGAGTTCGTGGAAAGGGAGAAGAAAATCGAAGGTGGCGGCCCTGGGGAAAAAGCTGGAGCGTTGAGCGCTCCAATGCAAGGTCCAAATCCGCCCAAACGATGCAAAGCAGCAAGAAGTTCAAAAATCACGGAGTCCCGCAGCGTGAACCCACCCGAGGCGACAATCGAGGTAAAATCAACAGCCCATGCCCGAGCCTTGCCGAAAACTTCGTCCGGCCCGGGCCTGCGGACCGCGACCCGAAGATTCAAGCGGGCCGAGCCCCGGCCCAAACCGGGAGAGACACCCGAGCGCCAGCGTGCCAAGGCAAACCACAACATGGTCGAGCAGCAATACCGCCATCGCCTGCATGCCCGTTTTGAAGCACTACTGGACGTGCTCCCCGACGGGATCCTTGATGGCAATCAGGCGGAGCCGACAAGCTCGGCGAGCGCGCGGATTAGCAAGAAGCAGCGGCGGATGAGCAAGGTCGATGTGCTCAGCAAAGCGTTCCACATCATTCGATTTCTGGAGAGCGACAACGAACGGACCCGGCAGGAGGTAGCGCTGCTCAAGAGGCAACGCGAAACCGAGTTCAGGGTTCAGGGATCCTGAGACGGTGCTCTCTACATCGATAGAACATGTTCCTGAGGCTGGATTCCGAAAGGAGAGCATAGTCTGGGGAATTGTTGCGCGACGTCGACAAAGCGCGGGGCAACAGGTTTTTAGATGTTTCCGAGAACGATTCGCTTAGGGAAGGAATTTTGCTCCTCTCTTCTGAGTGGGCCGGCTCCAGACCTCACGACCAAGACATTCGCGAACACACGAGGCGAACGGGTAAGGATTTAGTGGCTCCATATCGAGTAAGATCGGTTCGATGCAAGCAAAGTTGAGCCTCGAAGCGAGCTCTGACGCCTGTGCGCGAGTTTGACAGGACAGAGACAGGGGTCACAAAGAAAGGGCCCAGGCACCGGATTGGAAGAAGTAAAAGGGCATGAGAAGAACCGTTGTCTCCAGAACCAAACCGCGGGTCCTTGAACGTTGCATTCTCAACGTCCCGTCCCGAATTGGAGGACCACCATGGACAGGCCCCACAGCGACGACACGCCGAGCCGCCAGGGCAGCGTCGTTGCGTGCTGTGTGGTGATGCTGACACTCAGCACCATCATTGTCGGCCTGCGATTCTACACCCGGGGGATCATCCTGAAGCTCGTGAAGTCAGAGGACTGGACGATGAAAACCAGTCACAAAACCCTGTAGAGCACCCGGGACACGGCCCGAAAGGATACGCCGGGGCCTCGGGGCGTTTTTACAGCTCTAATATGCTAATTTAATTTGTGGATCAACTCCAAGTTCAACACGTTATAGCGGAGGAGGCTCAAGGACCTCCTTGCCTGGGACAACCGTCCACCGAGCGGTTAGCCCAACTCAACGTAAGCAACCCCTGATCGCAGATCCTAGAGCCTGCGTATTAACAACCTGCCAGTCAGGGCCGCCAGCGGAGCAGTACACCTGTCAAAAGACAAAAAAAAACAATCCCCTACGACGAACGCGACATCGACCGCCTCGACTTCCACCATCCCGTCCCGTGGCGCAGCATCAACACAACCGCCAACAACGGTGCGTCGCCCTCCAAGCGGGCCGTCATTCAACGCCCGGGCATTAAGTCGGCCAACGACGGGGCACTGGATGCGCAGTTGGCTGAGCGAGTCTTTGCCATCTCCGCTGTGTTGTTGTACGCTGGCTTGCGGTATTTGTCTTGGGGCATCTCATCGCAGCCAACGCGGCCGTTGGGGGGACTGCCTTGGCCTGGTCGGTGTTTGGTATGCAGACTTTCCCTGACCCGGTTCCAAACTAAACAAACAAATGCTAACCCGTGAGATCCAGCCCCTGAATTTGACAACACCACCTTGCCTCCCACTCGGCCGCACTCATCGCCACCAATGCCATCGACGACTCCATCCATCCTCTCCTACACCGCCCCAACCGCACACCCCCTCAACACAGGCCTGTCCTTCACGCGACCTGCTTATGCCCACCTACTCGGCCTTCAAATTCGAATCATTCGTCTCAAGCATTATGAATGATGAATCAGACCCGCGCCTCACAAATTATATACCCCCGATTTCTGCGTCATCACTGGGTGGCGGCCCGCCGTATCCAACCGATCCGGCCGCACTACCTAAACCCGCGAATGACCGGATATGGTGGGTGGAATGGAGTGATGGGTCATGGCTTATAAATAGAGATATGTGGTCCGGGTGGGAAAGTAGGAACGGAACGCAATGTGTTGTACTGAGGCGATGGTTATGCATGTCACGAGGGCGGAGCATGGGTTCAATGTTGCAGGTGGTTAGGATCCGCCCAAGGATACTGATAGAGGTGCCGGTTCTGGTTGGCTGAAGTAATGGAATCGGGGTTTGAGGAACTATTTCGGAGATACCATGGGATGTGGTGGTGCGGGTTGGGTGAGATCTGACGGGCTGAGGATCGGCGGCAGGAGATGCATGCGAACTTTGAATGTCAAGGGGGCAATTGCGTGCTCTGCTGAAAGCAGATGCTGTCATGACGAGGGCAAACGAGGTGAAAGTTGGCATAATTACAGGATCTTGCTGTCACTAATTAGTTACAGGGCAAGGTGAGATGCGCGAGGCGAGTCTCACCACCAAACTTGAAGGGACAGCACAATGTGTCACCGGGATCGTCCATTGCCGATGTCCCGGCCCTTCCTCTGTCCAGTTGAATCTGCGCGAACTCAACACGTGAAGCCAATTTCCAGCCAAAGTGGTCAGACCAACCCCTGGCATCGCATCGCGCAGATCGTTCTTGAAGCAGGCAGGCAGTCAAACAAGATCTTGGATGATTCATCAGCGTCCACGTCCCAGCTTACTTAGATCTGCAGACAAGCGCGTTCAACGGCATCTTCGGAAGCAAGCCGAATACGACTCTCGGGCCGATGGCTTATCTCGGCAAGAAATAGACGCGCAGGAGGAAGATAATACTATGTTACACAAGAGACAACCAGACCAATCTGGTGATACGGAGTACACCCCGTCATGCGCGATCCTTCTGCCGCCCACCATCACCAATCATGGCCCCTGGTCAGACCACGACATGAGTCAGCCCAGACATTTTGACAACCTTGACGGCGCAAGAGTTGATGGCTTTCACGTTTCGGGAGCTTCGGGCTGAAAAGTCGAACGGCGAGGATCAGTGATTGGGTGGAAACCGATGTGGCCCCCGGTACATGGGTCTTACTGGACGCTGAGGGTAAGGTACCCGTACCAGCACGGATTATCCGTTTCTGGGCTGGTCTTGCGAGAAGATCGCTCGGTTAGTGTTGCTGAAGAACATGGCTCTGGGAAGGGTGCCAAGAGAGGAAGTGCTGTCGGGGAAGTTTCAACTTTCAGCTCCGTTTGGGTGCTGTGGCGCTTCCAAGGTTTTCCCAAGTTATGCCTAACTAGTCTGCTTGAGGCAGCTGAAAGCGGGCACGATCAGCTGAAGGTCACAGAAGCTGCTAGCGTGGAACGATCGTGCCATATCGGACGAGATCGAGATCGCGATCGAAAAAGTCTGTTTGGTTCCATGGTTCCAGGGGTTCCATGGATCGTCTGGTGTCAAATCACACACTGGACGCATTTGGTGACCTGAAGAGAGAATCTGAACATTGACACCCAACCCGATGAACCCGTTTTCCCTTTGCCAACATGAAGTCCCCGTCTCAGTCGCCCCGTAAATACATCCATCCCAGCCCATAGAAAACGCCTGCCTGAACAAAAGCCCCGAATACCAATACACCCCGTGCCCCTATTACACTCCTCCTCCTGATATGCACCACTCAAAAACATTCACACCACCCCCCTCCTGGATCCCTCACCCCAATGCGATGCACCACAAACCCCAGATCCCAAACCTGACCCTGACCCTGACTTGAATCCAAACCCTGACTCGGACTTTGCTGCAACACCACACTAGCCCAGCAACACAAACTCCCCTGCCGTGACAAGACCTCTGCCTCGTCCTCCCGGAACCCTGTGAAATCGGCCAGCAGGCAGCGGGAAAAGACCCACTCGTCGTCGTCGTCAAAGTGCCGTTGCAGGTTGAGTGTCTTGCCGGGCTGTTTTGTCTTTTTCGCCCTTTTTGATGCACTTGATGATATTGATGATGATGATGATGATGATGATGATATTGGTGTGCTGTCCAATGATTGTGACTGTGGTACTTGCGAGTTTTGTGGTTGTTGCGGGAGGATTGAGTGCGGGTGCGCCTCGAAGCGGGCGAGCAGGGAGCGCACGAGCGAGCCGGGGAGGGCGACGTGCTCGATTTTGCTGGCGCTTGGCGGCAGTGGGGTGGTGTTGGTGTTGGTGGGATTGCCGGCGCGGGAGGTTGTGGGGAAGAAGTCGGGCGCGGGGGTGGTGATTTCGAGCCGGCAGTGGGGGAAGTGCATGAGCGCTGGGGTGGGTTGTGTTGGTGGTTGTGGTTGTTGGTTTTGAGAGTGGGCGCGAGCTGAGTCGGACGAGAGGAGGACGTCGGTTGGGGCGGCGTCGATGTCCTTGGGGCCCGAGGCCCAGGTGCCGCTTGGAGGAGAGGGCTGCATGTTGGCGAGTTGTCCTTTGGGCGGTATTTCGTCCGCCAGAGATAATATGTGGTGCGTGGTTGGTTTCAAAGATGAAGATGGACAGTAAACGCAGGAGAGCACTGTGCCACTGATCAAATGCCGGCGTGGGAATGTGCCTGGTGACGGGTTGTTGTCACGAGCTGGAGGGAGGGGAGAAAAAGGTAGCAGGCAAGCGGCTCGTTGCCATTGCGCGATGCGGGATCCTTATATAAACCAAGGTCCTTGATGTGACTGCGAGTGCTAGGTAGCGGCTGAAACAATATCCAGAGGAAACAAGGAAAAGGGCCTGCGCGCTCGCTGGTCCCGAGACACCACAGGTTTATCAATCGACAGAAGCTGCGAGAGAACAAAGACACGAGAGGATGAGACCACGAGGCTTCTGGTCAGCCACTGAAAGCCAGCAAGCCCGCCGGGAACGCCAAGCCAGTGGTTCTCCGGCTCGGAATCTGGAACCCCAACCAAGGCAATGATCCCCCAAAAGCGAGCAAGCCACCTCGGTGAGCGGACCAGTTGGGTGCGGTTTGCACTGCCGCCGGCAACTTTGCAGAGAAAAATTCAGTCCAGGGGGCTGCAGAGCCTGCAGGAGGTCGGGCGGCACACCGTCTTGGCTGTCCAGGCTGGGAAACACGGTCGTCAAAATCCTGGGGGCATGAGCCGGGGGTGGGTAGGGGTGGGGTTTGCGCAACAAATCCCTGAACCAGACTACCCAGGGCACGCCAACAGGCACACTGGGGAGCCACACGGACCAGACAGGCGAGACAGGCTGCAGACACCGTGGTCCTTGCCCTCGGTCCCGACAATCTGGGCCAAACCAAGACCCCTGACCTTCCTTTCTTTTCGGGGTGGTCAGCGCCAGGTCAGGGAACCCCAAGTCAGTCCCATTGGCTGCACGTCCATGCACCATCCCCCCAAGCAATGCAGCGGCGGACCAACAGGGTGACACACTGCCGTGATGAGGTTGGGTGCGCGTCTCGTGCAGACCAAAATCTTGGTGTTCTCTCCGAGAGACGAATAAGCAACTTGAAACCCACACACCACAGTGACAAAAGAGCCGATCAAAGCACTGGGACAACCTGCAGCATCATACATACATATCCACGCCCGAGTGGCTGACTGCCAAACACCCAGAGGTCGGCCCGAGGAACTGGAACTGGCTGCTGCCCGCCCGCCCGAGACCACGCCATCGTAAGAGTTTTGAACTCTTGGCGGGATTTGTTTCCAAAGAGGCCATGATCTAGTTTCATAGTTTGGGACGCTCTAATTACGATTCTTCACCGGGGCTGGGAAACGGTTGAACGGTTTGACAGCCATAACCCTGCAAATCCCCATCTTTTGCCCCAGGCGGCCCGTTTGCCCAGGACCGGGGCAACGGGACCAACAAGCTTGGAATGCGGGGCAACACAAGACTCAATCTGGAACCAGCCATGGCCGTGCTCAGCCTGTCGGCAGATCTCCTCGGACCCGGGTCCGAGCCTCCGGGGCAGCAAGCAAGCAAGACCCTGCAGATGGGCGAGCATCGGCAATTAGAAAGAGGATAAAAAAGCGCCACGGAGAAGCCAAAAACAAAGAAAAACAGGAGAAAACAGGAGAAAACGTAAGGGATAATCTCGGCCACACCCGGCAATTTACACGTGTATCCACGGGCCGCAAGGGCCAGACTTTGATGGCGCGGCACCTTCCGTCGAATAACAACACTTGTCCACAGATCAGATCAAACAAGCCTCGACGAGATCCACGGAGCAAACCATCCGGATGGGTCGGCGATCTGGTGGTACACTACTGCAGTGGACTCTGTGCAAAAGTGGAAACGGCAATCGCACATGCAAGGGGCTCGGTGAGTTGGATGCCCACCAACATCAAGCCGGTGAGCCGGGATCCGAGAGAGCACTAATTCCAGACGAGCTATAGCATGGCCATCACAAAGATGGGGGGCCAACCAAAATCGTGAACACATGCAGCAAGGCCGTTAGCTCGCATACGCCGCCGGTCTGCTGACATATAATTACTCACATATCTCTTTGACTCGGATTAAGGCCGACAACCCACATTGGGATCGTAAGACGAGTGAGATGCCTTATTCGGAGCTTTCGCTCTCCCATTCCCATAAAACCGTTACATTTGGCGTTTTCCCTGCCAAGCAAGCCAAAGAGCACTAAGACACGCCTTTGCTTTGCAGTGTCGATCCGGAAATTAGTGCCTCGCCCAACCCGCCCAACCAGCGTGACGTGTCATTGTCTTGTGCTTTATCGTACGCTAGTCAGTGTGATGGTCCTTGACTTGACGTCAATGGCGTTGGTTTTCTTTTCAGGGGTGAAATGGAAGTCCGGAGGGTGGACAGAGACTCCGACGTGAAACTTGAAATAAACAGGCGCTACTCTGTCAGACCTTGTTATGTAGCGTATTGCCCTCGCGACATGACCTGGCCATCTGTTGCTCTTGAGATGAGGCTTTGCTAAAAACAAGTTCTCGGTGGGAATCCAAGGCCTCGGCTTTTTAACCCCCACGCGCTTACTGTGGAATCCGTGTCCCCGATGTGATTCGATGGCATGACAATATCAGTCGCAGGTTAGCAAAAGTGTGGAACCACACCATGCTCAGACCATAGCCCCTTTATATTAGTATTTGTGACAATATCGAACCCTGGTGTTACGGCAGAGGAAGACATGGTGTGAGAATTGAGCTGTATACCTGTTTAAATCCTTGCATAACCTGTACCTATCTTGTAAACAGACGGCTCTCTTGGATCTTTCAAGTGAAGCAAGAATTTAAGCAGAGCAGCGAATGATCTCAAAATCCAGAGCCGGAAACCTAGAGCTCCATCAACTGAGGGCTCTCAATAATCCTCTCCTGGTAACCTTCCAGAACAACACGCACAAGGGCCTTTGCCAGACGGTCCACATCAATCGCCTCATACAACTTTCCCGCAAGCCTTGCCGCAACGCCCGCATCAGCCGGGAGGATGCCACTGGGCCGGGCGCAGTAGACACTGAACCGCTTCGTCTCGTCACCATTTGCAATGTCACACAGCCCCTTTTCCACTTGCCCCTGTGACACGGTCAGCAGGATACCTACCAAATCAAAGCAAGACAACTTGAAGCATTGAAGCATAGGTAGGTAGGTACGTACCTTGACGCGCCTCGTATCAGCCATGAAGTGCAGCGCCTTGTCCTGATCCCACTCGGCCAACTTGCCGCTGCAAAACACAAACCGAAACTCTTTGCCCTCAGGCAGCTGGGGGACCAGCTTCTCAAGAAAGGCCCGTGCCCCAGCAAGCGTGTAATCGACTTGCACCTTCTTGTACGTCTCCACGTCAGGGAACTGGTTCGCCCGTCCGCCGATGGCCCTGCATGTGCAATCTCATATCAACCACCTGACTGACATTATCACCCCTGAAATGTCTGGTGATGAACTTACCACAAACACCCCTCCACCCCCTCAAGCTGGCCCAGCAGTTCAGGCGGGTAGCTGCCAAAGTCCTGGTGGAGGATGACGGTGACTTTGTCGTGGTCGGCGACGGTTGGAGGGAGGGGCTTGCGGGTCAGGGCAAAGATGTGTGTGATGGCGGGGTTGGCGATGCATTGCCGGACGAGGGCGCTGCCGACGAGGCCGGTGCAGCCTGTTACGATGACCTTCATTTTGGGGTGTAAAGGGTTGGTGGTGGTGGTTTGGGATGGGACTCTTGGGATGAAGTTGATGACATTCCGGGTTGGCGATTTGGCGATCACGGCCCCGCGTTGGAGCTGGTGAGTGCTGTGACAGGGGTGGGAGCGCGATGACGCGCGGGGTTGGTTTTAGGGAGCGGGTGCCCTATGGGAAAGCAGGAATGGTTTTTGAGATTCCCATTGCAACTCCGTTTTCCATTGGACAGCATGTTTATTCTATTTCAAGTCATTCCAATCAAAAAGGTGAAAACACCCACCTCGTAGTCCCAAGCTTTAATTATTTGCATACAGAACAAGTCCAGCATCATCATGAACCGTCCTAGATGCCCTTGGTCTCTTCCGCAGCGACAAACCTTTTCTAAGCCCTCAAGGGCACTCTTGCTACCTAGACATCCTAGCGCGGCTTGGCCAGCATGGTAAGATGACCCCTATTCTGCCCTGCATGCTTCTTTCTACGGCCATGCATGTTTCAGATCGGTAGCATCGGCTCTCTTACTCGGTGTCCTAGGAACCTTCACATGGGTGACCTGAAAACCTCAAAGAGGATGGCATCCTGCGTTGATTTGCTGACTTTGAAAGGGACCAAGTCCCAGTTAGAACGGCTTACTATTCAATGTCAGCACACGTGTGAGACAGAGACGGTTGGCACAATCAAAGGGACCAATCCCTTACTTTGCTGGACAAAAACACGAAAGTCGCATGTCGGCTTTGTCGGAAGTAAAGCAACGAGACGCCACTCGTCTGGCCCTTGTGTTGGGCGTGCTGAATAGTAATGCCTGGGTGGCTGAATCGAAGGACCCGACCTTGCAAGAGGCCGGCCTCCTCCGCAGCCTAAGGCACAGCTCCATCAACGTTGTCATCAAGAGAACAGCACCCCGCCTGGCCTTCAGTTGAGCCGACTCAGACTTCAGGTTTGCTCTCCAAACTCCAACTGAAACCGGACATGCCACGAAGAAGCGCAGCTGGCACTAAGCGTGACAAGCACATCCCTGTTCTTCAACGGGGAGCTTATCCCTGCCTGTACGATCTGGGGTCACCCTTCTAGGTGCTGTCTGCCCAGTGCCAAACGGGCTTTGAAGACTAGAGAGTGTCTCACATCTCACTGCTGAGACTTGATGAGATGGATCATAAGACCATGGGAAGAAGTGCTTAGGGGTAAAAGATGGCATCGGGGGGAGCGGGACTTCTTTTCTCGATAAAGAAAAAGTGTCCGCGAGACACGAAGACAGAGTTGTTGGCCAAGAGTTGTTGGCCAAGGACTCATATTACTCGTCAATTTACGGATACTCTACACAGTACACTAATCTCGATTGCATGCTGCGGGCAAGATCTATCCGGTTGTCTTGGCACACTGTGATCGCGGCGAGCCAAGTCGCATCCGGCACGGAACAGGGAACCGCGCCGGTCAGAAGATCGGGACATGGTTCAGCCAAATTCCGCCTTCCTTCCCCGGTTCCGCATCCTCACCCCGATCTGCTATCGCCGCATCTTTGGACCGGATTCGGAAACGGCCGAAGGTGGTCGGCCGGCCCCGGGCCACACCTCGCGCCGATTGGGTATCACTAGCAGACGATCTCGATCGACGAAACATCGATCGCCAAACGCTTGTGCGATTGACGACCCAGACTATTGGGCTTTGGTGACATCATCAAGGCTCCGCCCGAGCCAATAGCCAGGAAGAAGGGTGCAGAAAGGTAATAGAAGCCCCTGACCGGAACACCGACTTGTCGGCGCTATTGTCATGCTGATTAAGCAGATTAGCGATGATGATTGATGGTCTAGTAAATAGGACAATTTTTACGACGGATTCCGTACAATGACGGTGAAACAAGGGCAATAATTTGGTCGCTGACATTTTGGACACAGTTGTGTTGGTCGGTGATACCGCGGTGGCGGCCCCGCCCCGGCCCCGGCCCCGGCCCCTGACCGGCGGCCCGAAACGGCGGCCAGGGTCTCGCCCGTTCATTATCCACCTTACACTGCAGCCTCCATGACACTTCATAGTTATACTCAGGGCGCCCGAAACTGCGACTCACCATGTCGGAATCCTAATACCGCTACTGAATTAACTGGATTGACTCTTGGGCACGGCTGGACCAACCTGGGAGGATGCGGCACAACGAGGAGGGCAAGCCGACATGGCAGCATCAGCCACTCGATTTGACGGCAAGAGTAGCAGGATTGGAGGGAACCGTTTGTTCTCCTTCGGGAAGGCCATACTCGCCATACCCGTACCGGGATCTACTGGACACGGCGAAAGAGACCCCGGCAACCCCAGCCCTTCTCACTGGTACAAGAGAATCTTTCTTTGACGATGGCCGGACGTTCTCCCGGTTTGGCTACCTGCCCACCGAACTGCGCCTTCAGATATGGAGAGAGGTTGTGCTGGCAGCATGCGAACGTGGCAGAGTCCATCGCGTACGCCTCGCCATCGCTTCGTCTCCGGACGGCGATCGCAGACTAGAACTAGTCGCCTCACCTCGACTCGCAGACTCGACGTTCGCAACACGGTCTCTCCTATCCACCTGTCACGAGTCCCGGCAAGAAGCACTATCCTACCTCCACATCGTCCCCGACACATTACCCCTCCAAGGGGGAGGCATCTTCCACTGCGACCTCGCCCAGGACATCATCATGCTCGAAGACCTCTCCTCCGCCCTCCTCCTCCAAATCCAAACCCTCCAACCCCTCTCCGCCGACCTCTCCCCGATCCGCCACCTCGGCCTCGACCTCTCCACAACCGCCCACCTCCAAGGCTTCCTCACCCGCCACGGCATGCCCCCCAACCTCGCAACCGCCTTCGTCACCCTCGTCTCCTCCCTCCCCAACCTCGAGCAAATCTACCTCCTCCAACCAACCGCCACCCTCACCGCCCCGCTCCAGAAAAACCCCAACCCCTCCCCAGAACCCCCAACGGACCCCATCACCATCTTCGACTGGTACACCTCCGTCACCACCCCTTCCCATGACCGCTTCTTCCGCGGCGTTAATCCCACCACCAACCCCACCACAACATCTAGAAACGTGCACATGCCGGTAAACTACATCTATACCACCCGCCCTGCCCCGTCTTACTGGGTCGACGAGGCGTATTACACGCACCTGGCGCAGCTGATGCGGCTGGTGTGTGAGATGCGCATGGCGCTGGATATGCCGCCGGCGGTGGTGGTGACGCAGGAGCAGGAGGAGGAGGGGGGGTTGTTGGAACGGTTGGCGGGGGTGAGGTTGAGGGTGTTGAGACATTATGTTTTTGGGGATGTTGAGGTTGGGAATGGGGGGTTACCAATGGAGTTGTCGAGTCCGGAGAGGTGTTTGGAGGTGGGGTTGGGCGGGGAGGAGAGGGGGGTGCAGTGGGAGTGGGTTTGTCAGTGTTTGGAGATTTGAGGGTAGCTGCGTATGCTGTATGATGCTGGTATTATACAGATGTTTATGCTATGGCTTGTTCATGTCTTGTTTTTGGTGATGTTGCCTCCTCCTCATCCTCTTCTCGTTCCCTTGGCCCTACCCTCATTGCTCTTCGTCATCCGCTTCTTCCGGCCTCCACTCTTCGTCTTCGTCCATATTGTCGTCCTCTTCGCAATCATCTTCCCCATCTCCCTCCTCCTCCCTCTCCTCCTCATCTTCCTCTTCCGTTTCCTCCTCTCCCTCTTCATCTTCTTCCTCCCCGCCATCTTCCTCCTCCTCTTCATCCTCGTCCCACTCTCTCTGCTTCCTTTTCCGTCTCTCCCATCTCTCCCGTCTCTCCATTATCCACCGTTCCAAGTCCCTCTCGTCCTCCAAATCCTCACACCGCTTCAGAATCCGAGACAGCGCAAAAAAGACCGAGCTCATACGCCGATTAACATGCTATCAACCCCACCGGTGCCTTCTCGTCAGCCTCGTTCCTTACAGATCAACAACCCCCAGCACTTCAGAATAACAAAACCATACCTCGGCAACAACCCTCAACCCATTCCCCGGCACCACCTCATTATACAACTCCAACAGCTCCCTCAGATCACCCCTGCTTCACGGCTTCGCCTGGTCATCCATCTCCGTTTGTCGTGCTAATCTTGAAATCGCGCTACTTCGCAATAGATAGGAAGTCCAGGTGCCTGTCAATCTTGCGCGCCGCGTCCTCGACTGTGGAGATGGACCCTTCGGCTAGCGGTTGCAGCGCAATCTTCCAGTTGCTGGTGTTGTTATTGTTGTTGGTTGTGGTGACTTCGTTTAGGTGATATTCTGCCGTTCTGACGAGTGGGGAGAAGTGGACGCGCTTTTCTTGGTGGCTGAACTGGTTGTTGGGTGAGGGGTTGGGGGCGTCTGCTTCGTCTGGGCTGGAGGACATGTCTACGTCGTCGATTTGGTCGGGGTCAATGGAGGACATGCCTGCCCGTGTGTGGTATGCTAGGAATGTTGAGATAATGATGGTGAAGCAAAGTGGCAAGCAAGATTGATAGTAAAGCAAGGTGAGTGAGCGACTTGTCGGTCCTGATGGTGAACAGAGGTTTTCGTGTCGGGTTTGGGGAACGAACTTTCCACCTCAGGAAAGTATTTGGCATGGGAGTTTGAGTACAACCGCGTCAGTCTGAACATCTACATGATGCGGCTTTGCACCCGCCATGTCTCCAGCCTGGTCTGGCGCGGTGCTTTGGTGCTTGTAGCAACTATGGGATTATGGGATGGTGAAATAGGGGGCATTGTGCGGAATGTGCGTGTGTTCCTGTCACGCTTCAACTTTGAGGTAACGGGCAAAATATGACCACGAAGAAGTCGTACCGCCATGTGAGTACGTATACTTGTAGTTTCTTGTATTTAGGCAGAGTTTCATTATACTCGTCATCTTCTTAAATTCTAGCCAACAAGCGCCATGCTTCCCTCTAACTTCTTGGTGGCCCCAGAGCACTGTGGATTTCAGTGTTGAGCAGGAACAGAAGAATCATACAGACAAGCCATGGTTAAGGTCCTATAGACCGTCGGAACTTTGAAAATGTATAGTTCAATGGCCAATTGGTAAAAGCAATCAAGAAATCCCTCTTTTTCATAAACCTTCTGTATGGTTTGGCACTCCTGGATTTGTTCACCCCTTCCAATGTCTTCACTGCGGAAGTAAGTACAATGGCTCTCTACTTCTAATCTGACCCTTTCGGTGCTTCTCGCTGCTCCATAAACCACAGGCAGGGACTTTAAACAACTAAAACTCGGTTCATTGTTTAGGGTGGTGTGAAACTTGCAGATCAACAATGCTTTCAACTCAGGTATCCTTTGGCGGCCAGCCTTTAAGCTCTCCTTGTGGCACGTGATGTTTTCTGAACACTACGGGGGGACTGTTTATCAAGTGGCAGATGAAGATCAGGGAGCCCGCTGATGGTTGAGCTCACTGTGGTCTGAAGTTGACCCTGGTAATGACAGGGCAAAAGTTGAATCCAACAACTTCAAAGGTCCAAGTTGGAAATCCCGGGGAATAAGACTTTTCAAGTCTCGTGACAGACAGCACTAGTGATGGGACGGAGATTAAAAGACGCTTGGCAAATGACAGCGCAAGACGATGCAAATACCGACGATCACGAGGCCACCTACCGGCCCTGGCCAGAATCGATGGGGAATGCACAGCCCTTATGTCTTTCACTTTGACAAGACCATGACTGTCAACACGAGAATGTCTGTTGAGAAGCGGATGATAAGCGTCCCAAAGAGGGTTAGGAGTTATTAGTCGAATCCTTACCCCACGGGGATAACATGAGCTATTGCCCACTTCAATTTCCAGACCTGGAGAGACAAGCATTCCGGTGTGGATTCAGTTCTTAGAATAGAATAGGGGGGAACCCCAAAGGGAAGGGAGGGACAAATTTGAAAAAGAAAATAGAAAAAAAAAAGAAAAAGAAAATAAAGCAATTATAATTCGTTTCATTGCAACGGCCTGGTGGAACGCTTCGGTATTGAATCCGGACGTGGGATGCAAAAGACGGGAACTGCGTGGGCGTCGTGGGCGTCAAAATCTGCACATGTGGGCTTGAGGCTTGAGGCTCCGGGTGCGGTGCCCGAGGAGTGCTGATCTGCCCCCACGGGATGCCAAACCGTTGGGATTTGAAAGGGCGGAATTGTCTGCTCGTGGCGATGGATGATGGAACTGAAAGTGGTAGCGGGATCTGCCATCGATTGGCCAGTCGGAACGATAATGTGACTTGATCGATTCACCCCTGACGCTGTCTAGGGCCGATTCCGACCGAGCTGAGCGTGGGGGTCAGCCATTGCCCAAATAGGGAGTTGCACTGCCAACGACATCTTTGTCCCAACACGGATCTCTCCTTTCTTCTGCGGCGATCACCTTTTCCATTGCACATTACTGATGCTGCGGGAGGCCCATCCGGGGCCGTTATTACATCTATTTTCGTCATGTATCCGTTTCAAAAGTTTAGTTCCGCTGGTGCTCAGGATGTCGTCAAGAAGCCATCATTGAAGACGAAAGTCCATTCTGACGGTGGAAAGTTGGAAAGGCTGTCCCTCGCAATTCAAGATTGGAGTCATTGGACCGCCAATGAACAAAGCTAAGCGAAAGCTGCGTGACAAGATGTTCCCATGACCATCTCGGGCCGGGGGCGTCAGATGGCCGGCCAGGACACGCCACCCACGCCGCGTATCACAACGCCATCATGACCCTTGCCCGGCTACCTGTCCCGTTCGGAACCCCCACGCGAGACAAAGCCGAGAGACACGCCCGCCCGGCTGCGGTTACCCGACGCTTGCCAGAGATGAGGCTCGCCAGACCGGTTGTTGCCCTTCTCCATCCTCAATTTCCATTTCCCAACGGGCTCCCAGTCAGGTGTCTTTTAGCTTCATTTCCCAGCCACGTCTTGCTTGCCCCTGATACGCCCGGCTCGTGGTCAAAAAGCTCATCTTTCCCCGACGTAACTTCTTGCTCTCACTTATCTCACTTATCTGACTGATACAAGTCTACGTGGCCTGCACCTGTCACTGCTGTCACCCACGAGACACCGATACCCCAACAGTTTCTTCCAACTCAGTTACAAAAGACACAAGACCTCTGTCGTCTCACATCGACCTCCCCCTTACACTTAACAACAAACACCTTCACACCAAACCCCACCACCACCACCACCATGGCCACCACACCCCCCAACGGCCCCCTCTCCCCCTCCTTTTCCTCTCCACCCCTCCCCAAAGGCGTCTACGTCCCCCTCCCCGCCTTCTTCACCCCCTCCGACACGCTCGACATCCCCGCCACGCAACGCCACACCTCGCGCCTCCTCGCAGCCGGCATCACGGGCTTCGTCGTCCACGGCTCCAACGGCGAAGCCGTGCACCTCTCCCGGTCCGAACGCTGCGCCGCCATCCAAGCCGTCGCCGATACGGTCCGGCACGACGCCGACTCCCACGCTCAGATCCCCATCATCGCGGGGTGTAGCGCGCAGAGCGTGCGAGAGACGATTGAGTTGTGTCAGGAGGCGCGGGAGGCCGGAGCGACGCACGTGCTGGTGCTGCCGCCGGGGTATTACAAGGGGATTTTGGAGCGGGAGGGGGTGTTGGAGTATTTTGAGAGGGTGGCCGAGGCGTCGCCGGTGCCGGTGCTGGTGTATAATTTCCCGCCGGCGGCGAACGGGGTGGATTTGGATTCGGATGATATTTTGAGGCTGGCGAGGCATCCGAGGATTGTGGGGGTCAAGTTGACGTGTGGGAATACGGGGAAGTTGGCGAGGTTGGTGGCAGGGGCAGGGGAGGATTTCTTTGTGGCGGGGGGGAGTGCGGATTTTATTCTTCAGGGGTTGGTTGTTGGCGCGCAGGGGACGATTAGTGGGTTTGCGAATCTCGCGCCAAGGGCGTGTGTGAGGATTTGTGAGCTGTTTGAGCAAGGGCGGTTGGAAGAGGCGAGGGAGTTGCAGCTGGAGGTGGCTAAGGGGGATTGGTTGGCGATTCGGTATGGGTTTGTGGGTGTCAAGGCGGCGATGCCGTTGTTTCATGGCGAGGGCGAGGCGTCGTGTGCCGTGCCGAGGTTGCCGTTCAAGAAGCTGGCGGAAGATGGGGTAGCGGTGAGGGAGATAGGGGAGGGGATGGCGGGTGCGTTGGCTATTGAGAGGAGGTTGGCGGCCGAGGCGGGCGGGAAAAAGTGAAGGGTTGGTGGTTGTTGGACACGGAGTACAGGCGTTTTAGACGCTGTGCCCTTGCGGCAGGGGCTTGTTCTGGCAACCTCCATATGGCGATAGGCACATCGCTACATACTATGCGTAACTTGTAAGGCTATGATATTGGGCCGGTCGGGGTTTAGACGGATGTTTTGGCGGGTTCGAAGGGGAAAACACGGCGGATCCTCACCTAGGTAGATAAATGGCTCGGAACTTGCACATGAGCCTTGATCTAGAGCAAGAAAATTTCGGAATAAGGACAATAATACAATATTAACATCGCTTTGTCCGCCGGCAGTACGGCTTGGAGCATAGGAGAAAGAACGGGCCACAGAAGTAGACCACTCTGTTTGGTCGAAGCTCCTCGACTATGGGCTCAAACCGGCCTTTTCTCGTCCAACTTCGGGTTCGCTGCTGTAGTCATCAGTTCATCCTATAACTCGACCTTGGCGCCGTTCTTGCGCAAAAACTCTGCAATCGCTTCAAAGCCCCTCTCAACAGCGCGCGACAATGGCGTTCGGCCGGAGGCCCCGTCCGGGAGATTGACATCGGCGCCGTGTCGGACCAGGAGCTTCACCATGGTCTCATCACCCACGCTGATGGCGCGCAATAGCGGCGTGTCATCTATGCCGCACAGAACGTCCTCCAGTGATACCAACCACAGACCACCTTCGGGCCACACCCAGTTGGCGTCGGCGCCGTACTCGAGGAGCAGACGGGCAACAGTCTCGTTTTTGGATTCGACCGCGGTTTTCAAAGCTGTGAAACTTGGCATTCCTCTCCCGCTGAAAAGGTACTGGGGGCAGCAAACGTTGGGGTCGGCGCCATGTTTGAGCAGTTGCTCGACAACAGCGCCGTTTCCGCTCCTCACAGCATATGCCAATGGAGTATGGCCCCACGGATCTGCCCTGACGTCGGTTCCGTGGAGGCAGATCGCCTTCTGGTCCTCGAGCAAATGCGCCGTGGCTTTCTCCAGCCCAAACCATGCCGCCAAGTTTATCCCTTTTATGGTGGGTCTCTCCGCAAAAGCAATTGAGTGTAAATCGCCGGCTAGGAACCGAAGGGCCTGGAATGAGGCAGATGCCAGTTCTGGACTTGAAAGGAGGCGGTAGATCGAGCCACCGGTTGCTGAGGCTTTGCGCGCATGGTCTCCCCAGTACTCAGCGGCATATTCGTAGAGCTGGTACTTTTGGATACGTTCTTCATACCCCTCGAATGTGGTGCTTGGTCCGGTGGCAAACGCATCAAAACACAAATACGCCGCGCAGGTCTGAGCGATGTCGCCGTGCGCATTTGGGAACCACGTCTCCCAAGTCCTTTCAAAGTATTCTTGCGTCGAGTAATGTATCAACCGCACTGTTCCACTTTCTTCGTCGGTGGTGACCAAGCCGGAACACACAGAAACCATGTCGCCGACTTCCGGAAGGTTTTCTTCGTCCAGGTCGGGTTCGTCAGCTTCCACTGCCAGAGCGTGTTGAAGCTCGGTGATACTGAGCGGCCTTTCGGCACATGTGATCCACGAAAGGACTTGGATGGCCATTTCTCGAAGGCCGGCCTTCTGTCCGTTGACTCGTTCCATGGCTTGGTCGTAAGCCCGGCCCAGGATCTGGACTTTAGTTTCCTCGTTTGATCCGCGAGGCTGCCTCTGGAACTGGGCCAGTGCGTTTCTGACAGCTTTCGGCGTCGGCTTGTCGTCGAGCGAACCGATGTAAATGTGGGCCAAAAGAAACCTAGAGAGTCAGTGCTCGCACCTCTCTGATCGAGGTAGATGGGAACATACATTCCGTCAACCGCCTTTGAAATGGTGGTCGTGATCTCTTCTTGCAGCTTGACATTACGCTGAACAAAAGGCCGGAGCTGTACCATCTTGGCTTTGAGATATCGCTCCACGTCTTCCGGATCAGCGCGGATCTCTAGTGACGGGCTGCCCCTGAATCGCTCAACAATCTCGGGAATGAGCCTAGATGTTGCAAAAACGTTGGCCCCCGACCTATCCCGGAGATGGAAGACCGCGTCGAGGAACCTCGTCCGGCAGTTGTCAGATTCTTGGCACTCATCAAGGGCGTCGACGACGATGAAGGCTCTGGAATATGCGGCTACTACGGACTCGAGGGCCTGCGAGATTTCTACAAAAGACGGTCGAGCGCGTCTCGCCCAAGGGACTTTTATAGCATCAGGCAGAGGGGATGTCGCCGGAATCAGCTGCTTCAACAAACCCGCGAGTAGGTCGAGAGCCTTTTGTTCGTCGTGCCGCCGGAAATTGCAATACACGTATGCGAGGCCAACATCGGGAACTCCATCGAATCGCGTAGTGAGGTCGTCAATGGTAAGAGCCGTCAAGACGGTCTTCCCAGCCCCTGGAATGCCCGGGCAAAACAGCGTGTCGCCCTTGGTGCCGAGCCAGGCCTGGTATTCAGCAGAGTCCAGAAGCCACTGACCGGTCCCTGGCTGCCGCCAACTGAAGAAGTCCTGTTGCTGGGCGACGTAGTCAGTTGGTGAAAGCCAATTGAGAAACGAGAAACGCTCTTGGTCGTCTTGGTGCTGGTTCAGCCGCTCCACGCCCTTGCGAGTAGCGAGAGCGGCTTGGCTGGATATTCCTTCGAGAAAGGTACCGAGCAGGGTGGTGTTTGACGTGACGCGGTCGCGAAGCTCGCGAACGTCCTCGGGTTCCCATTTGAGCCGCTCCCAGACTCGTTTCACCCGAGTGCCCAAAGGCCCCTTGTCAGAGTCTAGTTTCACATATTTGTCCAGCGTCTTGTCCAACTTCTCGAGTACATTATGACATCCGTGAGCAAGTTCCTGGAGGTGGGACCGTTGCTGGTCGCTGAGCTCGCACTCGGACACGATCACATCGACATCCTGGAGGACGATGGCGAGGCTTCGGACCCTGTTCCTCTGCGGTTAGCAATCGCGTGACGACGATGCGCCGCACACTTGGACGACGAACTCGGCAGAGATGTCCTTGAACTGGTCCGGGGCGCCAACAAAGTCCTTGCGAATCTTGTTGGCGAGTTTAAGGACAGCGAGGAAGTCGCCGACGCCGAATCCGAAGCTCATCGTGGCTCTCACTTCACGCCGCAATTCAAGGTGGATTGAACACAAGGAACGGTGAGAGGGGGGTTCGGACTCGCTAAGTCTTGGCGGAAAATGGGGGCCATGCAGCCAGCCGCAAGGCAACAGAGTCAGAGCCAGAAGGCACAGCTGAAATCTCGTTTGTCCATTCGTTGACCGTGAACCGCAACAGCTCAACAGGCCATGAGTGGATGGGACTGAATGCTCTAAAATTATCTCATTATCTTCCGCGCCGCAGGAAAGGTCACTTTTGACCCTAGCCCGTCCCTGGCTGATCCTTCCACGCCCACCCTGCTGGCTCGCATTGGACTTGTAGAGTCTGAGGGGTTCCGGGCCGTAGCTTTTCGTGCGGGCATCGCTCGCTAATCTGCACCCACTCTCCCGCAGTTGCCGGCCGATCACGTCCTTGAAAAGGTTTGGTTGTACCGCGCCAGCAAGCCATCAAACGACTGAAAGGTCGGTGTCGGCCTTGATCCATTCGCGCTGACATCCCCCGCGTTATCCGTAACGAGAAACCTCTCCTCCGGTGGATCGGTGTCGCTGTCGATATCCGCCGCCGCTGGCCCCGTGTGCTGGTCAATGTCGCCCGCAAAGGCATCCGCAACGCTGGAGTACTGGGTCCCGGACAGAACCTGATGCAGGGTTTTTTGTTTCTGCGTCTTCTTCAGAGGCTTCAACAGGCCCGCCTTCTTCTTCTTGTAGTACCTCTTCGTCAGGGCTTCGTCTTGCACGTTCTCGGCCGGCTCCCAGGTGGGATTCTGGTCCTCGGGCCAGTCCCCTTCCCAGAGAACCAGGAATTTGTGCACCTTCACTCCCTTCTCAAGAAACCACTCGTCATCGAGGACATCCTTGACCTCCCATTCGTCGTTTGCAGGCTCCTCCTTCTGCTTGGTGTCTTGTTTTCTCTTCTTCTTGCTTGGCTGTGTCCCCTGGGGTGATTGTTCAACCGTGGGAGGTCGCCCCTTTCGCTTGCCTGCGGACGAACCTGCCGCGCCAACAGCACTTGCCACGCCAGGAGTTGATAACCTGGAAGCCGGCCTCCTCGAGCCACTCCCGGCTTTGCCTTTGGGCCCTGGTGTGGCAGCAGACCCGGCGGGCTTGAATCCGCGAGAGTCATCTTGTGACTCCACTGAACGGGACCACGCTGTCTTTTCTCCCACGCCATTTTGTGTAACATGACCATTTGGACTTTGCGTTGACCGGTTGTGCAGACCAAATGCATTTGCCCAGGCTGGATGTATCATCCCCGGCGTGGACGAGTTCGTCAGGCGAGCCTGTGCGGCTGAGGCGGAGATGGTTGGAAAGAGCATCGCCATTGGGGCGGCAGTTGAGCTTGCACACGAGTTTCGTAGAGGCGGGACTGAGCTGGCGGCCCTTGAAGGAGTTTCTGCGGCGGAGGCGTCGTAACGGAGGCCAAGTTGGTCGACCGATTCCGAATCATTTAAATCGTCCTCGCTCCCTGACTCCCCATTCCCATGCAATTGGCGACGGATGGCAGCATCATCTGATTCCAAGTTGCTCTCCCCCGTGTCCTCCTCCAGCGTCCGGCCCAGCTTCCTCTTCTGAGGCGTTGACAAGGAGGGGCCAGCGACCTCCTTGGCGAGCAACAGAGCTTCCTCTGCCGGTCGGAGCACGGAAACTCCAGCATCAGCTGCAGGAAGCTTGGGCAGCTGCCCAGCCTGTTTCTTTGCAGCACCTGCCTTCTGTTTCCTGGCTAGCTCGCGCGCCCTCTCCTCATCCCTCCAATCCGAGTTCTTGTATTCCCAGTCCTCCAGCTCGCGCGGCGAGACATACTCCAGGACCTTGTCGCAAGGTATTAAGATCTTGACAGCAGGCAGATCGGTAAATCCAATGTGGTAGTGTATTAGGCGCCGCGAGGTTGCGGTCGTTTCTTTCTCGGTGGGAAGCACAAACTGGTCGATAATATAGGCTGTCGAATCGCGGGGAGGTGCTAACGAAATTCGGGGCGGTGGAGGTCCGGAGCCACGCACGTATTTGCGAACAGATGGGATAGGTATTTCGATGGTGGTTTTGCGACTTCCCGGGCCACCGTTGCCCGCCATTGTGTGAAGTTGGAGTGGGCCGCGGCACGCGACGCGTTCGAGTTGCGCCGCGCGTCTCAACCTCCGTCAGAGGAAATAACGCCGAATAAAAACGAGAAGAAAACCGGCCATGCGTTCGAGGTTCAAATCAATTTAAATGACCATTATCCCACGCCTTGGTGGCGGCAGATAATATGTTGCCATCGAGAGTTCGGGCTGGTTGAGGTTGCTCGCAGTGGGGGCTACCTAACAAATAAGAAACTACTAACCCAGCCACGCCTAAACGGCGGAGGAAAGACGGCAAAACGCAAGGCCTGGAATAAGTTAACATAAAGATAAATATTATAATAAATTATTAATTATAAAGTATACTCTAAAGCATTTAGAAAAGTATATTATATTTGAAAATAAATATTCATTTAATATCTTACCTATATAATTAAGATATATATAATACTACCAACTTTATCTTAATATATTATTGTTCATAAACGTATTTATAGCCTTATGTAAGGTTACGTTATTTAGGCCGAGTTAACTACTCTATAAGGTAAGATAGTCTGAGTTTCGGAGTTGCGATCGAGTTGTCGTCGAAATGGCTGCTCTCGAGCTGCTCTGAGCTTTGAGTACGGTATCCACCTTTTCCCCATTGATTACGTTTTGCTTGTTAGCGGCAAGTAAAGGCTGGTGCTTCGCAACTGCCAGGAAACCCTTTGCAAAACGGCAATCTCCCTTAGGTTGAAGATCAGTTGTTGGAACCTGGTTCCTTCCTCCTTACGGAACACCGCGGGTTGCAAGCTGCCAGACCCCTGCTGCAATCTTATCGCTTATCGCTCTGGGTGGGCTCAGCCTTGACGCCTAAGGCTCGCAAAATCGAGCTGCAGGTCTCCACCACAGCTTTGCCTTCCATCACAGCAACCGTGGAGCTGGAACTGCTGCCGAGCAATTGACTTGCTCAACTCCGTGTTGTCATCCACCACGACGGCTTTCAGCCCCTCTCCACTCAACACCTCACCCTTTCTCGTGTTTCTTTAGTTGGCCAATTGATATTGCCAACTGCAATCCCATCCTTCGAACCCTCGACCGCGGCACTGCTGCAAGCACCAACATGCTCACCTCGACGGCGACGACCATGCTCCGTGCGGGCGCCGGCCGCTCTGCCGGTGCTCTGCAGCCTGTCCTCCTGCGCGGCACCGCCTGCCCCTACTC
This sequence comes from Trichocladium uniseriatum, assembly GCA_017139535.1. Taxonomy (NCBI): domain Eukaryota; kingdom Fungi; phylum Ascomycota; class Sordariomycetes; order Sordariales; family Chaetomiaceae; genus Trichocladium; species Trichocladium uniseriatum. The sequence continues at coordinate 784,534 of WOUO01000007.1, read as the reverse complement.
GGCCGGCCTGACCATCTCGCCCTTCTCGATGTCCAGCCCCTCGAAGCCCACACAGCCCATGTGCGCCCGCCCGCTCTCCACCAAGCCCACACCCTCCTCCCTCCTCATCCAGTACCGCGCCCAACCTCCGCGCCGCAACGCCTCGACCCGCCACCCTGCCCCGGCACCCACCGCCGACGCCGAAGCCGATGCCAACGCCGCCGAGGTAGCTGCCAAGGCCCAGGCGGCCGCCCACCCGGACCAGGTGGTTCTCGACTGGAACACCTTTTTCCAGCTGCGCAAGGCGCGGCGCCGGTGGCAGTCCGGGTTCAGCATCATCGGGGCGGTGGGGACCGGGTCGGCGGGCGCGGTGGTGCTGTCGACGGGGCTGGCGGACCCGGTCATGAGCCAGGTGCCGCTGGACCCGTTCATCACGCTGGGGCTCATCACGATGAGCTGCGCGGCGCTGGGCTGGCTGGTCGGGCCTAGCCTCGGCGCCGCCATCTTCAACGCGCTCAAGAGCAAGTACAAGGGCCCCATGGCCGTCAAGGAGAGCGAGTTCTTTGCGCGCATCAAGAAGCACCGTGTTGATCCGAGCGCCAGCTCTGTGCGGAATCCTGGTGGGTTACCTTTTTTGTTCCGATCTAGAATTGGATTATGGCTGACTTTAGCATGGCAGTACCCGACTTTTACGGCGAAAAGATTTCGAGCGTGGCCGGCTACCGGCAGTGGCTGAGGGACCAGAGAGCGTTCAACCGCAAGAAGACTGGTGCTGTATAAGTTGTAAAAGGTGGTCGGGTGTGTTGATAAGCGAAGGCAGGGGATTGAACAAAGCTTAGCCCGGAGCGTGCCTCGGCAAGTGTGTTGGCATCCTTGGTCCCTATTCCAGTATATCTTGTTTTTCTTGACCTTTCCGGTGTTCAGGGGCTTCTCGGTTGTAGCATAGTCGGCAGGGAATCTCCAAAATGGCAACGAAGTCTCCTCTTACACTCATGCTATATATGCTATACCCATTGAGGGTTTCTCTATCCCCAGTCTCGGTGCCCGTCCGAAAGCTTACACAAAGGGAAATGTCGGATCTACCTCTGCCTTCCAAGCCCTCATCCCGCCCATGATATCTATAATTTTCCTCTTTCCGCCATTGTCCACCCCGAGTTCCTTCAACTTTTCCACCGTTTCCTGCGAGTCCATCCCTGTCCGACAGACCACAAATATCGACGTATCGTCAGGAACCGGGGAAGGCAGAATTTCACTCACGGAACCACCATCCCGCTTGAGAGTAGCCGCTTTCATCAGAAACTTGCCAAACGGAACATTGACAGCACCCTCGATGCTACCAAACGAAAAGTGCTCCTTCTCCCTCGTATCGATAAGGATATGCTTTGGAAGCTCGCCCCTCTCTTTTGCCTCATGATATGCCGCGGGCGTGATGCGTTGTTCAGCGGGGAGGTTGCAGCTTGATGTCGGGGCACTGCAAAATTGCTCATAGTTGGGATTCCCGCCCTTGATGCCCTCCAGAGTCAGCGTCGAGTTCTCGCCGCAGGCAAAGCAGTTCTTCTTGCGGCCGCCCATCTTGAGGGCCCGGAAGGAATAGGGCCCGACTGCGCTCTCCAGGTCGTAGGAGTAAATAAGCAGGGTGGGTTGCTGGAGGTTCCTTTCTGGTACCTCTGCGCCGTCTGGTGAGGGGATGTGCAGTGCCGAGGCAAGGATTTTGATAGCTTCGCCGGCCTGCGCCACGCCCATCATGCCCACCACCGGGCCCATGATGCCGGCCTCGCCGCAAGAGGTCATGGAGCCGGGAGGTGGTGGTTTTCGGAAGCAGCACCTGTAGCAAGGAGGGTACTTCCCGTCGACTAATCCCTGGGGAGCGGGCGGGCAGTTCAGCACAATCAGTTGGCCAGATTTTTGGATTGACGCAGCGGAGACCAGGGGTTTGCGTAAGAGTACGCAGATATCCGAGATGAGGTACCGCGTCGCGGGGTTATCGGTGCAGTCCATGACGAGGTCGTACGGTGAGATGATATCCGCCGCATTTTCAGGGGTGAGGTGAAAGGGGTAGGGGATATAATTTGGAAGTGGGTTCAATCCCCTGAGGTGCGTGATCAGGCTGTCCACCTTCTTCATGCCGATGCGCGAGGTGGCATGGCCGACCTGGCGGTGCAGATTAGAGGTTTCAACAACGTCGCCGTCGACGATGCCGATAGTCCCCACTCCGGCTCCGGCGATGTACTGCGCTGAGGGGCAGCCGAGACCGCCGGCTCCGATGATGAGAACGCGGGAGTTTATTATACGAAGTTGCCCTGTGGATGTTAGCTATAAAAATTATAGACAAATCAACGCTGCGGACCCCACCTTCTTTTCCCATCCCAGGGACAATCATCTGCCGCGAGTACCTGTCAAACTCATCGTCTGTTAGGCGTCGACTACACCCATTTTGAACGGGGCTGGTCGCAGGAATGGCGCCATTAAGAGCCGGTTGGTCTCTAATGTCTTCTCCCATGACTTCAGTCAGAGCAGGCAGCCGAGAGACAACCGAGATGTGGGACTCGACTCGGGACGGATGTCTGCGTCTGACAAATCGTTGCCTCGAGATCGTTTCGATCAGTCCAAGTTACAAAGCTGGCCGCGGAACAGTGAATATTTAGTGAGTTGTGACGGAGAGAAAGTGTTACGGTTTAACACCATCTAGTGAACCGCTACGAATTCCCTCTTTCGGCCAAAGCGATGCCGTGATGTTGGTTGTAGGGCTGAGATTAACTGCCCCTCCCCCACCATCACCAAGATCTGGCGGGTCTTGGCACCCCACACCCCCGGCGCATGCCCCACTAAAAAGTCCGATTGCTGCTTCAGCGCCATCAAGGTCAACTTCGTCTTCGACCCGCAAACCTACCATCCAATCCCCCAAATAAATTCCACACCCTCCCTTTTTTCCCACCCCCTCATTCAGATCACAACATGGTAAGCTGAAGCCCATTCCAAACCTCCCCCACCCAAAACTCCGCTAACAAACCCTCCCAGGCCCCAACAGCCCCCGCCCCAGCCAAGCGCCTCACAGCCCGGCAAAAAGCCCGCGCCCGCCTCGCCGACCCCCTCCTCCCGCGCAAGCTCCACCGCGAAGACAACGTCGTCTCCGATAGCTTCATCAACTCCAAGCGCGACAAGCGCCAAATCAAGCACAGCGCCTTCGTCTCGCGCATCGCCAAAGCCTCCTCCTCCAAGTCCAAGACCCTAAAACGCCGACGCCCCTCCAAGAAGCTGGTCACGACCCTCAACTCGTTAGGCGACGCGCTCGATGATATCAAGGCCGAGCTGGAAGAGGAGGTCGAGAATGGCGATGGCATGGACGCAGAGCAGGCGCGGCAGGGCAAGGTGCGGCACAAGAGCTTGAAGTCGAGGCCGGGGGCGCTGAAGCGCAAGGAGAGGTTGGTGAAAGGGGAGATGGATCGGTTTGGGAAGAGTTTGGCGCAGCTTGCTGGCGTGGCGGCGACGGCTTCTTCTTCGGCGGAGGCTAGCGCAGGGACGGGGGGCGGGCAGAAGAGGGATGCGGAGATGGCTGTGGAGGATGGGAAGCAAGGGGCGCAGACACAGACACCGTCGGCGACGTCGAGTCGGTTCGCGGCGTTGAGAGGGTTCATCTCGGCTACGATGGAGCAGAACCCTGCTTTCTTAGACAGGTCATGAATTTCACAGCGGGTTTATATGAGTGCGTATTGCTCTGGAGGGGCAGCATTGACTTTTGCATTCGCGAAACAACCACTGCGAACAGGGGTATCATTCTTGAACCAGTGTTGCAGGACAAAACGAATCCGCACCTCTCCACCTTGACATCTTATGAACCCCCCCACCTCCTTGTCATCTTGAAACCTATGCCCAGTTAAAACCATTCGAGACAATCCAACCCATATAAAAGAATCCATCAAGCCAAAGGGGTACTCAGTTCCCGCCCAACGCCCCAACTCCGCCGAGTCATAAACGCCACGCCAAAGGGCTCTACAGCCATGCCATCTTCTTGCCCGTCAAGTTCATGACCAAATGCTCCCATCAAAACACAGTTCCCACAAACGCCGTCCCAAACTCCAACACCACGCTCGTCTCGTGCCTCGGGACTATTCAATGCGCGGTGGCGTGCGCGACGAGGCGAACGGGCTCGCGCTGCGCCGCCGCTCGCCCTCCTTCCTCAACGACTCGATGATGCTGAGCATCTCCTTCCGGCCGCCCGAGCTGTCGATCCACGTGCCGGCCATCGACATGGACACCTTCTCGGTCGAGTTGGCGTTGAGCAGGCGCTTAACGAGGAGGTGCCGCATCAGGATGCAGACAAACACGCCGCAGTCGTTGCTGTTGGCCTGCTGCGGGCAGTCGTCGAGCTGGTGGAACCGGAGGGGGACGCCCAGCACCCGGCCCAGCCGGTCGGCGCACTTTTGCGCCTCGAAAAAGTTGGAGCCGCCGAGCGAGTCGTAGTGGAAGGCGACCCGGTCGATGACGGACACGAGGAGGAGAGACCAGTGGTTGCCGCCGTCGGCATTGACGCGATCCCGGCTGTCGTTGACCGGGAGGAAGATGTGGGTGACTTTTGAAAAGTCGGGCAGCGCACTCGCGATGCTGCGGACGTCGGGCGTTTGCATCATGAGGAAAGTCATGCTCGGGCGGAGGAGAACGATGCGCGCTTGGGGGTAGGTCGGGAGGATTTCCCTCTCCAGCCATCTAAGTATACATGTTAGCGCGTGACCAGTGGAGGTCTGAGTAAATTGAACATACTCTTCCCAAAAGGCGATGTTCTACGCATTGGTTAGTAATCTACGGCAACAAGCATGGAAACATGGTTCGAGCATACGTTATCTGTCAGCCAGTCATACTTCAGGGCTTTGATGTCTTCGCCGGTCACTGAAAAGGGAGAATTAGCGATTCTAACCAGGAAATGGCCGGAAGCGTCGGGATTTCGATTACGTACGGAGAATGTCGTGGTCTAAAGCACGATTGTTAGACTTGAAACGAAGAAGATAGGCGGCGTTAGACTCACAAGACAGGTATGGCGACGAGGACGATACTCCGAGCTGTGAATTGGTTAGTTTAATGTTCCTGGTGAGTCGGCTACGCGTTGACACGTCCTCGAAAAGACAGTTTGCGACACATTCCATGACATCCCCAGCAGCCACCAGGCAAACAAGGGCAGCCAACGTTGACAACGGTTTGGCCCTTGCGCCTTGTTGCGCCCGTCCCAGCGCACCGCAACTATCTATTCTCTAAATTCCTTTCCGCCATCCAATTTTGTATTCCCGACTCCTCCACCTTCCCACTAGTCTGTTGAGTCAAAGGGGCTAGTTGCTTACACTGTCTCCGAAACGCCTAGCCATGCCATGCCGGAAGCGCATCTTCTCGGGGGGGTTCGGGATCGCTCGGCGGGGGCGGGGCACACGAAACGGACTACAGGGTATCGTTAGCGGCACCCGGCGAGGGTAATCGTGGGAGCGACGCACGGCAAGGGCACGGAGGAGACCAAGGCACGGACGGTGACACGCCCGGGCGGCACGGATTCGATCTGTCGGCGTCGAGCGAGGCTAGCGCCGTTTGAACGTTGGTGAAGGATGGAGGGAGGAACTTGAGACGAGATCGGTTGGTGCGAACAATGGATTCGAGTTTGGATAGAAGAAACGGGAGTATCGTGTCGCTGTGATACCGTCGTTGTCGGTCAAATCGTCGGACTTGCGGGGAACAAACGACGCGGAAAGACGCAGCGAACCCGACAACGAGGCTTTCTAAGGCCGCGGGAACGGGAACTCGTGGCCCCGCAATTTCGTTTTACGCACACCTCCCCATTGTGGCCATCGTCGATGTGGCACTGTCTGTGCGCTAACTCAATGCCCTGCAAGGTTCAAGCACGTTTGTTCAATGTGGAGGCGGACGGGGAAAAGGTTCAATGGAGACAATGGAAAAGGAGAAGAGGACAATGGAGGTACACAAGGCGAAAACACCCCGCAATGCATCCGAATCCTTCAATCTCAAAGATGGACATTGTACCAAAATAAGAGACTTGACTGAAGTTCCGACAAACGTCACCCCCGAGCTAGCCGCCACCCACCCCGAGCGTGTCTCTAGAGCGCCTAGATCGGGCACGCCAAGCTTCCGCCTCGGTCCTGGCCGCGGCAGTGAGACGTCACACTCATGCATCATCATCTCAGCGTCTTTTCGACCGCCTTGACTTGCGTGGAACCGCTTGATTGGGACTTGGACTGATCATCTGATCTACCGGCAGATTTCCCTTCATCCTGAGTGACGAAGCGCGGCAGTGCAAATCAATCGGGCTTAGTTGACTAACCCTATCCCTAACAACCAAACTGGCGAAGACCGACTTTAAATTCGACCTCAATTGACCTACACCATGATCCTTCCTGTGGAAGCAGCCTTCTCTACTCTAAATATGAGACCACAAGTGCGAATGACCGGGCTTCCGGGACTTCTTAGCTGTTCGGTGTTTGTATCGAGTAACTAACTGGTCTCCCGAGCTTCCTCTATTTCAACCGCATTGAGATATGTGCTGGGGCCCGGGGTATGATTGCGATATCGAGATGTGATACATTGTGGCGGCTGGCTATTATTTTTGAGTTGCTTAAAGAAGGTGCCAATTTTGTTTTCCAGACCACCGTAAAACATAACGGCGAAAGCTTCTTGACCACCGGCGACGCTAGCCTGAGTGGCCTCTAAGTCAATGGCGACTCGATGAAGGGCTGTCTCACGAGAACTTTCTCACAAAGGAGACATAAGCAATCTACATTCCTTTTACAGAACGTCACTCTGTTCTTTGCTCAAGCTCTGCGCCGCCTAGAATCAATGCTCGGGCCCGGGCGGAGGCTTGATCAGTGATCACCCCCCAGGGCTGGCTGGGAGAGAAGCAGAATGGAGCCTTTGGCAGCATTTTGATGTTGCCAAATAAACTGACAATGTGCCCATGCCATTCTATTTAGTGTTAAAGACTTCCAAATTGCCTCTATATTTCTAAGTTCCCAAATGTTGACAAGTTGCCGGGGCTCTGGAGCACAACGTGGCAGGCTTTGTATGCTTTGTCAACCCGGAGTGTCTTGTTTCTTGCCTGAACATCTTCTTGGATAGGCGTTCCATCCGATATAAAAGCCGTGACAGTTTTTGAGACCTCGGAATTGCATAGATCAAGAGAACCAACTAGCAACTGCCAGGACGACTGCGCTTCGGCACGCGCCATGCCACACCAGCCGCACCTTCCTGGCACGAACTGCCACGACCTTGACGGATGCCCATGTGCTAACTTCCAGCAGTTGCAGCTGTTCATAAGCTGTTCATGAGCTATTCCATAAGGTTGAAACCTTGACCTGTTCGTTACTTAGCCTCCACATTGAAACCGCCATCTTAAAGGAAAGCCCGCGTACGTTTCCCTTTCTGCACATACGTCGACGGACCACAACCACCGCTCAGGCAGTTTGCACTCCAAAGCACCAACCCCAACTGAGAACCATTCCGCAGACTTCGCAAAATAACTGCTCATCACATCATCATCAACATGCCTCCATCCACCTTCCACCGAATCGCCCTGGCGACCTCTCGCACCCTCAACGCAATCATGGCGAGCGCACAGCCCTCAGGCACTCTCGGTCACTTAGCCCTGGCCTTCCAGACCGCCGAGAAATGGAAGTCTCTCCAGCGCAAGTGGCACACCGAGCCGGAGTCGTTCGACGCGACCACCGAAAAGCCCACCACCCTCTCCGACTCACACTTGTTCGACCCAATCCCCAAACGCGCCACCCGCCGCACCGTTCGCAAGATCTCGCCAGCTCCCGCCGCTACCATTAAGCAGTCCACAACCCCACAGAACTCTTCGGGCACCCCCAAGCCCAGCAATACCACCACACCGAACAACTCCAGCGGCAACGCCAGTGTCGACAAGAAAAAAGACGGCGATTCTGATTCTGACACCAACAACCCGCCCAAGCCGCCCAAGCCGCCCAAGCCGCCCAAGATGCCTGAATTTCCACGGACGCTTCCCTACTTTCTGGGTGGCGGGCCCTTCGTCTGAGCCACAGACTGCAGCACCGGATCCATCTTGAAACAACCGTCATCCTGCACGACCACCACCATTGCGCTAGCCTCGCTGCGCCAAGGAATTGGGGGACGGGGATGATTAGGAAGGGAAGGAATTGGGATGGAAGAACAGGCACTTTGGGATGGCGGCGGGATTTGGGGGTCTAGGGGTCTAGGGCTGTTGGTGCCATGTACTTTGTCCACGAGGACAATAGTTATTTGGGTTGCATGATTCGGTGCATTGCGTTGTTTTCTTTCTTTTGATAATACCACCGGCTGCATGGAGGTTGGGTACTGGGCTACTAGGCTTTCCCCAAGGGAAGAACATTGGGTTTCCCATTGGCTAGGTCCCCTCGTCGATATGACAGCTAGGTTGGGGGCTTTGGGTTCTTGCATACGTTGATTAATAGGAATCAATGGAGACTATCAGATGTATGATGCTTCTTCGTGACTCTACATGTGTAGAAAAGGAAGACGAAGAAAACATGATGTGAAAGGGGTATGCAGGTCAAATTCTTCCTGCAGTTCTGCTCGACTTGGCTAGATACAAGCTGTGATTTGGCACTGTCTTCATTAAAACCTGTTTCTATCAAAGCAATAACCTCTTGCCCCTTTCCAGCTCTCACCCGCCACAAAGCACCATCTACAATGATCCCAAGCAACGGCTCCTCTCGTGAGCCTGGGTAGCAATCGAGTCTCTGGAAGTGGATTCAGCAACTGACATCCATCTCTGACATTCCTATGCTCTCTTCGAAGACATCGATCTGGTTCTCCATCCCACGAGCGGCCTTGCCCAAACCACGCCCATTAACCCCCTCCTGTAGAGTGCCTATCATCTTGTCCAGGAATGCCTCCAACGCCTCGTCCGCAGTCCGGTTGGATATGTCCGTCTTCTTGACCTCGGGCTGAGAAGTCTTCTTGCTTTCGCTTTCGCCTTGGATACACCTAGTGATGAAGCTGTCGACCTCGGCGTTCATTCTGTTGTACTCTTCAAAAGCCTCATCACCCTGCTCCCGGATTGTCCCACACAGCCTGAGTCGGTAGGTTTTCACGAGACCATCTGACCTTGTCTTTGCCATCTCTGGCTCGCTGGCAGAGTCATCGACTGGCGGTTCCAGGCCATCTTGGATCTTGCTAGTCAACTTCGTCTCGCACAAGCGGGCAACGACATCGAGCTTCTGGGTGAGAGCTGGCCGTCTGAGTGTGGTGTCTGTGCCGGCAACATTCAGGTCTCGAAGCCTCCCGCTAAGGATTCGCATATCGTGTCCCGCCCCAGAGAAGACGGAAAAGGCGGCGTCAGAGGCGTTTCGAAGCGCCGTTAGGGTATCCACCTTCTCCTGTACATGGCGTGCGCTCAGGTTTTGGAGCAAACGCAATGCATTCTCCTGATAGTCGTTGGCGATATCACGCACCACCTCTTCCCTGGGCTTCAAAGACCGATGAAGTAACTGAAGGGGCCATGTTAACAATCAATGTCGTAAGCCGGGAAACGGTTGTACTCACAGCAACGATCTTATGCAACACAGCCGGCGGGGAGCTGTCTTCCACTGCCTGTTTCCACATGTCCTCGGGGCTTAGTCTGTCTTCTGAGTCGTCTACCCCATGTGCTGGAAAGGGCGATTCCAAATCTGGCCGCTCGGCTGGGATGGAGTTCACTTTGCCGCCTGGCAGCGGATGCTTCATAGCATACTTTGGCAACATATCGGCGGCACTCGACAGCGAACGCGGCTGGAACGTAGGCGGGGGAGTGAGCCGGGAGCGTGGTATCATTTCCAACTCGGTGATCTTAGGGGCCGGCCATCTCGGCTCAGGATAAATTCCCGACTTGGATGCCACGGGTGAATCTGAGACATTATTGACGAATGTGTATTCTTGATCTTGCTCTAGGAACAGCGGTGAGGTCGATCTTGGAGCGTCGTCAGTTGCCTCTCCATTGTCACTCAACAATACGATGACTTCCTCCGGCTTCGGCTGTTTCGGGAGAACTGGCTCGTTCACTCCCGGCAGAGTTGGCGAAGGTTTTAGGGGGGCTGAGAAAGCCGGTGCTGGCGATGACTTTGCTGAGGGAGATTCCAATGGCTTCAGACCCATCTGCCATCCTCGATTGGTATCTTGGTGGTCCGGGCTGGAAGTGTTCGAATGAGGGCGACCTGGATTAATCCGGAGTTCACGCGTTTGGCCCGCATCAAGAGGTGGTTTGCGGTCTTCTTGTTGAGCCTCCTCGTTGTATGTTTCGAGGAGTTGGATGCCGACTGGCTTCTTTGGAAGACGAGGGTTTCTGCGGCGTTGAGTCGATAAGTCGACTTCGGTGCTAGTAACACGAGGGCTGTTCTTTGGAACAACACGAGACTTTATGGGCGCTGATCCCTTCGTTTGCCGCTTCTTGGGCCTCGGTACTGCTTCAATGTCTGTCGAGTCGCTAAGATCAAAGTCGTCGTCATTTCGCTTTCGGCCTTTCGTCTTGACGCGGGTGGGAAGTGGATCAGGAGCCTCTGTGAGGAGTATGGCTTGCTGGGATGGCTTTGTAGGACCATTGCCTGCAGTTGAAGGCGCTACCAACTTGTTGTTGGATCTTTGGGCCCGTCGGCGCTTGGTATCATCGGAAATCACAGGCGATTCCACGACCACGCTCTGCTGATTGGGACGATCGCGGTCCCCAGAGTCTGCTTCGGGCAATTCCTTGCGAGAAGAACGGCCGCGCCTTCCTCGAGGATTGGGCGACTCAGCTGTGTTATCTGCGCTAGGCACCGGTTCAAACAACCGACGCGGATCGATGTCTTGATCTGGCTGAAAATCATCACTCCCGGCACAGCGCTCGTGGTTGAATGCGTCATCATTATCAGCTGCTTCAGGTGGTCCGTTGCCAGTATGAACCGCCCTCTGATGATCCTCTGGCTCCTTTATTCGCTTGGGGGTTGGGTCTAGGACACCAGCTAGCATGTCGGTGAGGGCATCGCTCTTCCTCGCTTTGGAGGGACGGAATTTAGGAGTTTCAGCGGGCTCAAGATCCAAGTCACTCGCGTCGAGAATGGATGCTGGAGCTTTTGGGGTAACGGGCTGGGGATGATCGATCGTCCACACTTCGGCAAGGTCGGCTCGGACGAGATCGACGGTAGCCGGTTGGGATGAATCGCGCAGGTAATCCATCTTGAACGGAAGGAATAAGGGAGCGGATGAGTGAAGGCTTGGTGTTTGAGGCAGTTGTGATTAATGTGATTAGATGGGGCGTTGGCAAGTGGCATCAGGGCGCCCCTGAGGAGAAACAACTGCCGGAAGGTGAAGACACGGCAGGTTCCCGTCTCCAGCGCTGATGACGAGGGTTTTGGGAGAGAAGAAACGTGAACAAGAAATTGCGGTTTAGGGCAGCTGGCATTGGCTGCCTGTGGCTCTTGCCTGTAACCCTTGCCTATGTCAGTTAAGGAAGGCGCGGGCAGCACACATTCCCAAACGCTCTTCACCACCACTTTTCACTTCAGGTCCAGGTTCCGAAAGTCAACCCAGAATGATTCGACATGATTTGTATGGCCAGCTTGAGGGAATTTGACCCTAGGTATCTACCGCTTGGTTGAAGTTGGTCCTCGGCATCATATTAGGAGCCACAGGATGCACTGGCTCGCAAGAACGCTTGTGTTGCTTTGTGTCGTTTGCAATACCCGAGAAGAAACGAGGAATGAGAAAAACCATGGCGTAGGAAGGAAAGAAATGGCCCGAACAAGATGACTTTCATTCCGAGGAGTACTCCTCTTCCTCTCGCTCCCTAGCATCGACATCTTCAGTATTCGGGCTGTTTTCAGGGCTGAAGCTAACGCCACTGAAAGCTGGTAAACACAACCCAAGGTAAACTGATACTCCTTAGATCATTGCTTGCATTAGAACGCCCTGTATGAAACTGAAGTGCCCTCGACATCGGGTTGTATACCCGCAGGAGAGTGATGGGGCGTTGGAATGGGGTATTGGAACGAGACGGACTTCATCGAGATTCGAGACTGAGAGCAGAAGGCCGAAGCATCTTCAAAGCGCGGCCGACTTCCTCGCCCGACCAAAGATGGCGCAGTGTCAACTGCGGGTAGAATGCCGGATAAGATTGAACTTGTCGTGCTCCGTACCCATGTTGGATTAATAATTGTGTGCCGGACCTCAATCTCGGGCTCGGGACAATAATCGGAGGATTGTGACCGGCCAGCCCCACGATCCGATGATGCCGAGCACCGAGCACAGGGATTACGTACGCGGGCCGATGAGACACTCTGGGCCATGGCATAAAAACCCCCAGATTTCGCCATCCTTTGTACAGATTGCGACAACCACATCCCGTCCGACCTCAAGCACCGAATCCACGGTTCTGACGTCACAAGCATGGCCAGGGGTCCAGCTCCACTTGTCTCGGCTCCGGCGCCGGGGAACTCGGTCTCCAAGTCCGAAGACGACACTGCAGTCTGGAGTCTCCGCCATATCCAGATCCTTTGGTCGTGGGCTGCACGACCTCCAAAGCCAAAACCCTCATATCCGCCGGTATCATCCATCCCAAAAACGTCTGCCGCCCGACTCGCAGAACCCGACGCATCGCCCAGCCCATTCCCCAGCGAGCCGATTCTCGCGAAAACCATCCAACAAAATGCGCCCTCCAAGCCCAAGACGGTCCTCTACCTCGCCTATGGCTCCAACATGTGCGCCGAGACCTTCCTCGGCATGCGCCGCATCCGCCCGCTGAGCGCAGTCAACGTCTCGGTGCCATCGCTGGACCTGATTTTTGACCTCCCGGGCATCCCGTACCGCGAGCCATGCTTCGCCAACACGGCGCTGCGCAAGGTTCCCAAGCCGCCAAAGCTCCCGCCAGCGCCGCCAGTGCCACCACAGATTCCCGACCACCCGCCGATCAAACCTCCCACTGCACAAGACAACAGCGCGACTTACTCTGGCCAGCGCCCGCCCGTCTGGAACAAAGGCCTGTACGGCATCGTCTACGAAGTCACAACCGAAGACTTTGCCAGGATTTTCGCAACGGAAGGCGGCGGCGCAAGCTACCACGACATCCTCGTGCCCTGCATCCCTCTCCCGGCCAGCATCAGCGTGCCCGAGAAACCCGCCATCCCCATCCCTCCCACCCCCTTCCTCGCACACACCCTCTACGCGCCCCGCCTGCCCGACCACCCCGGCGACGACGACAACAACACCGCCATCCCCACCACCCCGATCACCACCACCACCGCCAACGATGACGAAGACACCCCCTCTTCCTGGTGGCGCACTTTCCTCAGAAAACTCCTCCTCCCCCGCCGCCGCCCCTCCTCCACCTACGCCCAGCCTTCCGCCCGCTACCTCAACCTCCTGCGCGCCGGCGCACGCGAGCACGAGCTCCCCGCCGACTACCAATCCTACCTCGACGCGCTCCAGCCCTACACCATCACAACACGCCGACAAAAGCTAGGGCAGATCATGTTTTTGGGATTCTGGGCGCCGCTCGTGATCTTGGTCATGATTGGCGGGCGGATGTTTGCTAATGAGAAGGGGCTTTCGCCGCCGTGGATGGTTGCTGTTTCGACGGCGGTGATAAATATGGTGTGGATGAGTTATGATTTTGTGGGGAAGAGGGTGTTTGGGGATGGGGAGAGGACGATGGAGGAGGAGGGGGAGGAGGAGGGAGAAGGGCGGCAGGGTGTGCGCCAGGGGGCGAGGAGGAGGGGAAGTTTTGCGAGTGGGTTGAGGGGGAAGGAAGAGGTTGTTGATGAGGAGAAGACGGGGTTGATGGAAGATTATGATGATTAGGTAGGCAGGGGAAGTTGGATGTTCAGATTGGCATATGGGAGGATTCCACTCTTGTCACTTTCTGTCTGCACTTCTCATGATCTTGGTTCGAAATCTTCTTGGATTTTTGGCCTGCTCTATGGCCCATCCCCGTGGGACCATGCCACTTTTATGTGACGATAGCTACCTCTAACGACCTGCACCTTACTGTGCCTCTACTTCCTGAATAGCTGGGGAATATCCTCCACGTTGATCTTCTGGTCCAAAATGCCATCCACCACCTTGAATAGGGGGTACTTGTCCTCCACACCGCGTGCCCGCAGGAAGCTGCTGACCTCCCTCGACGTCGAGATACCCTGCAGCTTCTGCCCGTTCAGCTCTGTCCGCTCAATCTCCTGGATCGACACGCCGCGCTCCGCCGCCATCTTGGAGTAGCGCCAGTTGCGCGCCGACGTGCAGCTGACAATCATGTCTCCCCAGCCGGCACTCTCCTCCCAGAATGTCTTCTCCTGGATTGTCTCCGGGTAGAACTCGCGGGCAAACTGGATCATCTCGAGCATGCCCTTCCGCATGACTGCGGTCTTGGCCGTCATGTTCCACCCGTGTCCCTCGACGAAGCCGCACGCGAGGGCGACAATGTTCTTGAGCGCACCGCCGAGCGAAACACCGACAACGTCCGAGACCATCGAGACGGTGAAGTAGGGGCGGTTAAAAAGCGTGTGGAACTCGTTGTGGTCGAGGGGCGGGTAGTCGAGCGGCAGCGGTGTGAGCTGCGTCTTAATGATCTGTCCGCGCGAGTCGCGGTGCTCCTCCACGGCAGGCCCATCGGCAGCCATCCCATTGGTAGAGCGCCGGTCGCACGGCGGTGTGTTATAAGCAATCGTCGTCTCGCACCACATTTCGTTGGCGATCTCGCTGGCGATGTTGGCACCGCTCAGGGCGCCGCAGTAAATCTCGAGCGACTCGCCAATGTACTCGCAGATGAGTTCGATCTTGTCGTCGGTCACCGTCACGCCCTTGATGCAGCTGATACCGCGGGCATAGGGGAGGATGTGGCCCTTGATCTGTCTGCAGATGTTGCCAATGAACTCGTGCGGCAGGTTGAAGATGAGGATGGTCGAGTCCTTTACGGCGTCGACTAGCGAGGGGTTTGCGACAATGTTGGACGGCAGCGCAATCTTCGGCAGGTATTTGACGTTCTCATGGTGGTTGTTGATAATCGATGTGAGCTTCTGCGGCTTGTCGCCGACAGAAGCCTCGTAATAGGGCGAGTCTGAAGGGATCACCACCTCCTCCTCGTACACCCACATCTGCACATCCTTCTCGAAGAGATCGGGGTGCTCGCTCGTGTTCTCGGCAACGAGCTTCGCGACAGTAGTGCCCCAGTTGCCGGAACCGATAACGGTCACCTTGTGCTTGCGCTGAGGGGAGCCCATGGACACCGCCATTTTTGTTGTCTGGTATAGTTCGCGGGCGCTACGGTAGGGTGCGTAAGGTGCTGCGGGCAAGCTGCTAGTAGTCTGATGTCGACGCGGAGATCGAACTGTTGACTTCGGACGAGTCGAAGGCGAGAAACAAGCGGTGGGACACGAGTCGGATGAGAAGGCACGGTTCGGTTGACAAGGACCACCACAGGGTTTGGGTTTGGGAAGTTGAGATGGGCAGCAGCGTCGCGAGTGGATAAGCTTGTGAAAATGGGTCCCGTTGGGCGTGGAATGGCTGGAATGGGGAGTTGGGAAGTGGCGCCTGTTAGCCAGCTGCAGGCCAGGGATGCTCCAGCAACTCCTTTTATAAGGGGCCTGGAAACAAGACCACCCAATACCGCCGCGCATCATCGGGATTCGGGACACGCAAACGAGCTGTCCGACTCTCTTTGTGCGCACAATCGCCTCCTCCACCGACCTGTGCCTTGCGGAATTCTCTGTTGCACGGTTGGCCCGTTGAATGAACCATGACGCAAAGAGTGGCAGAATCAGCTTACCGCCTTCCCTATTCTAATGCCGAGCCTCAACGAATTTTATCAGAAGAGCTTGTGACAGGCGCCGAGCAGCTGTCATACCCCTGCCCACCTCGGTCTCCCTTGTCGCCGTCACCGTTTGCCGAGGCCGCCGGCCAGCCAAATTTTGGGCCAAGCATCCACTGGATGCTTGGCGGCCAAAGGGTTGACCAACCATCTCCTTTCCATCATCTTCTGGATCCATCCAGCCTTTCGCTCAGGCGGCGGCCCATTTTCCGGTCCGGCGATCTGCGGCGGGATCCCGATGCGTAACGTTATCTGGCAATTCAATCCGTTCCTTGGCAGGCACCATCTCGACCCCCTAACTCGCCCTCAGCAGCTCTGAAAGGCAGCGCGCCTCGGTCCATACTATGAGAAGGCCGTGGATTTGGTTGCACGGCTTTGCCGACTCAACTCGACGGGCAGGCAAAAGGACCGTAGACCCAACCCATGGCGCAACGTTAGGTGCTGCACTGCCCGACCACGGCGGTCTCGTGCCGCCGACTGGTAGGTCCTCAATATTTAGAAGGTGACTGCCCGTTATTTGAATTCCGTCCAATATCGAAGGCTACCGTAGAACTGCCGCTAGGCTTCCGTGCTGTCGGGGAAGTATTACGGAACAACTCCTTTGTCAGGCCGGCCGTAACTAGGTAATTGTTCTTGGATGTCCAAGGCCCGTTATGAAGTGCAAGAGCAACTCAAGGTCAAAACTTCAACTCTCTCCACCTCAAGCTCACGCTTACTCACACCCGTCTCGTCAACGAATTGCCAGGAACAAATTGGTAGGGTGAGCGTTTATCCCTCATATTACGTTGCAGCATCTTACCAGGAAAGCGAGAGTTGAGGAAACGGAAAACGAAATAGGAGCAAGCCCTTGAGTGAAATCCATCTGAAGCGAAGTCAACAAACGTCGTTTCACAAACGTGCAGGCCACGCGATCGACAGAACAATCGCTGGTAGCGGTGATCACCTGCATCCACCCAACGTGGTCTGGACTGTTCTCCAAAACGAAACCAGTGCTGCCAAGCCTGCCAGTGACAGAGAGATGATGTCATTGAACATGCCAGGCAGGTGGGAGCGGGGTGAAGCCTCAACATCGCCAGGCCTGGTGATTCGGCCAATTATCGCTGCAATTAGAGAAAACACGGGCAAAAGAGGCCGGAATTATTGTGTTGAACCACTTCACAAAGATCTCCAATTATTACCATAGGTCGTCGGGAAGAAGGTGCGGAAACGAGGCCAACACAAACTTTCGCGGTCGCCCCGCCGGATTAGCTCGTGGGAGCTAACACAGCGCATTCCACTGCCTAACCATCCATCCCTTGGAAACATTGGAAAGGACTTGGCAGGGCGCTTGAAAGTCGCCAAACCATTTCGCAGCAGATTGGGAAACTCGGAAACTCGGAACGTTAAGTCTGGCGCCATTGGTTGCTTCAATTTGGTACATTGAAACCAACACGCCGTTGCCCGCCAGCTGTGCCCCGCTGACGACACTCGCCCAGTTGCACAGTTGCGCCAGCCTGGTGGATGAAGCCCGGCAGTCGACCCAAAGCTTCCAAATTGGTCTCGCTACAGCGCCAACGGAAGAGGCACAAGCTCTCCCGGGCAAATCCTGGAGACCTGCAAAGCGGCGTCGGGCGAGGTTGCCCTGTTTCTATCCAGCTGCAGTGCTTCAAGTCCGCGGCGTCTACCTGTCGCTGGCTGATGCGCTTTTCTTTTTCATGTCCTGCTTCTCCCGCTTCTTCCCAGAACCCAGAAAACCTTGGAATTGAACCTTGAATCGTTTCGGACCCACTCTTCGCTTGACCATCTCGCCGTCAATACCTGCTTTTATTTTAGTTTTCTGGGAGCACGCTCCGTGGGATGTCGAGATTCTTCAGATCTCTTGCTCTGTGTCTCTGTCTTGTGTGGTGCCTCGGGAGTGATCGGCGCCATTGAGACCCAGCGCGGGGCAATCGAATCAGCCTAACCTACCTTATCAGCTCCCAAGCTCCTAAGCTTCATTTCATCCTTTCAACATGGTTCCTAAAACCATGGTTTCCAACGAGGTCTATTTGCTGCCCCTCAATGACGATGGGTCGCCCCAGGTGTCGGGCGAGTACGTCTATCTCGCGCCCAAACACAACGACCCGATAACCATTCGCTTTGCGATCGAGGGCACATCGAGCATCTGCCGCCATGGCAGCCTGTGGGTCAACATCCCCGAACCCGGCGCCGAATTCCGCCGCGACAAGTTTCGGGAGTTCAAGTACGTGATTTCCTTGGGAGATTTGGGAGAAATGCGACGAGGTGCTGATATTTCTTTCTAGACTCGTCCCTGACTTCAATCGCAACATTGAGGTCTCCATCCCGATCCACGAAGCTGGCGCATACGCATTCTACACCACATACGCCGAGCTGCCCAATCTCGCAAATACCTTGACACAGAACGGTAGCGCCTCTGGGGTCAAGCAGAAGACAACACCATGGTATTACATCGATGTCGCGCCGCGTCTCGAGCTCGACGGCCAGCCGCTGCCTCTGCCCGCGCTGTCCGTCTTCTCTGTCATCAGCAAGTTTATGGGCAAGTACCCGCACGATTGGGAGCGCCACCTGAGGGGCATCAGCGACCGGGGCTACAACATGGTGCATTTCACCCCGCTCCAGGTCAGGGGTGCTTCCAACTCGCCGTACAGCCTGTACGATCAGCTCGGATGGGATCCTGTGTGCTTCCCAGAGGGTGAGAAGGATGTCGAGGAGATGGTGCAAAGCTTGGAAAAGAACCACTCTCTGCTCAGCTTGACGGATATCGTGCTCAATCACACTGCCCACAACAGCGCATGGTTGCTAGAGCACCCAGAGGCCGGCTACAACTTGACCACCGCACCGTGGCTGGAATCAGCCTATCTCCTCGACACAAAGCTGCTTGAGCTGAGTTTCAAGCTGGAGAGTCTCGGTCTACCCACGGAACTCAAGTCGCTGGATGATCTCCTCAAGATCATGGACGCCATCAAGAAGGAGGTCATCGCAGAGATCCGCCTTTGGGAGTATTACGCCATTGACGTCGAACGGGATGCTGACGCGGCGGTTGAATCGTGGGTTGTTGGCAAAACCACCTTCCCCGACGGCTCCATCGACGTCGGCGGCATTGACGCTCTCCGTTCTGCAAAACTCGAAGTGCATGCAGAATGGCTGGCGAAGCATGGCCTCAAGGGGACGGATCGTCTTGGGGAGCGTTTCAGAAGGAGAATCGAACCCAGTGTCGCCGCCGCCTTGTTGTCCGTCTTGTTTGGGAAATACGAGGGCGACAGCGGAGATACCCCAGACCAAGCTGCGGTTCGGAACAAGATCGTCGAGGTTCTCGACATTGTCAACGTGCCACTCTACCAGGAATACGATGATGAGGTGGCCGAAAGTCTGCAGCAGCTCTTCAACCGCATCAAGTATGTCCGTTTACAGGAGGACGGGCCGAAGCTGGGCCCGATTAACCAGGAGAACCCTCTGATCGAGACCTACTTCACCCGGCTGCCTCGAAACGAGATCACCGCAAAGCACAAGAAGGAGGATTTGGTGCTCGTGAATAACGGATGGGTCTGGAACGGGAGCGCTCTGGTTGACAACGCCGGCCCGCAGTCTCGGGCCTATCTTCGCCGGGAGGTCATTGTCTGGGGCGACTGCACCAAGCTTCGATACGGAAACGGGCCGGAAGACAGCCCATGGCTCTGGGACCACATGACCAAGTATGCGCGTATGCTTGCCAAGTACTTCGCCGGTTTCCGGATCGACAACTGCCACTCGACGCCCATTCATGTCGCCGAGCACATCCTCGATGAAGCCCGCCGTGTCCGCCCGAACCTCTACGTCGTCGCAGAGTTGTTCAGTGGTTCCGAGGAGATGGATTACGTCTTCGTGAGGCGGCTCGGGCTCAGTGCCCTCATCCGCGAGGCGATGCAGGCGTGGAACACTGGCGAGCTAAGCCGACTTGTACATCGCCACGGCGGTCGCCCTATCGGAAGCTTTGAGGTGGACGAGATCTCCAGTGCGGAGATACACAGCCCCGTGCGAGAGAACGGAGACCATGCCGCGGGCGAGGATCACTACACCCGCGAGATCATCCGGCGCATCAAGCCCGTCCCAGTTCAAGCGCTGTTTATGGACTGCACCCACGACAACGAAGTCCCTGCGCAGAAACGGGACGCCCGTGACACCTTGCCCAACGCAGCCCTGGTCAGCATGTGCTCCAGCGCAAGTGGCAGTGTCATGGGATATGACGAGATTTACCCCAGGCTGGTAGATCTCGTCGGGGAAACCCGGTTGTACACGTCTGAGTCGTCTAAATTCCCAGTCAAGGTGGGAGAAGGGAAAGGAGGCATTGCCGGCGTTAAGAAGTTGCTGAACCAGATCCACACCTTGATGGGCATGGATGGTTACGATGAGACGCATATTCACCACGAAGACCAGTACATCACCGTCCACAGAGTCCATCCTGGATCTCGAAAGGGATACTTCCTCATCGCACACACCGCCTTCCCCGGATATGGGAACGGAAACGGCGCCTTCAACCCTGTTCATCTGACGGGCACCAAGGCCAAGCATCTCGGCAGCTGGATGCTCGAGGTTGACTCGAGCAAGGAGGCTGTTGATGAGGTTCTGAGCGATAAACGGCACTTGCGCGGTCTTCCCAGCCGTCTCATTGCGCTGCCCGGTATCCGCATGGAGGTGAATGGAAATGACACTATCATCACCGTCCGCGACAAGTTCCCTCCCGGCAGCATTGCCTTGTTCGAGACCTGGATTCCGGCCGCGGAGCACTCGAGTGGTCTGGATACTTTTGTCACGTCTGGCGCCAAGGCTGCCATGGAGGGACTCGACTTGGTCGACTTGAACTTCCTTCTGTACAAGTGCGAGCCAGAGGAGAGGGACGCTAGCGCTGGGCAGGATGGCGTCTACGATATACCGAAGCATGGCAAGCTTGTGTATGCTGGTCTCCAAGGATGGTGGAGCGTTCTCGAGGATGTCATCAAAGAGAATAACCTCGCGCATCCTCTCTGCGAACACCTTCGGCATGGACAATGGGCACTCGACTACATTGTGGGAAGGCTCGCGCGTGCCGCCAAACAACCACTTTACAGTCGGTTGGAGAAGCCTGCGGCCTGGCTCAAAGAGCGGTTCGACGCGATCCGCAGCATTCCCAGCTTCCTCCTCCCGCGCTACTTTGGCTTGGTCCTCCGAACTGCCTACATGGCAGCTGTTGAGAAGGGTGTCTCTCTGATGAACCCCAACGTCCGCAAGGGCCAATGGTTTGTACAAAGCCTCGCCATGGTCAGCGTACAACAGACTGGTCTCGTCAAGTCTGCATCCCTCTATCCGAACCGCCTGGTCCCGTCGCTCGCTGCTGGCCTCCCTCACTTTGCCGTCGAGTGGGCCCGTTGCTGGGGCCGTGATGTCTTCATTTCTCTTCGGGGTTTGTATCTCGGCACGGGCCGCTTCGACGAGGCAAAGGAACACATCCACGCCTTTGCCAGCGTCCTCAAGCACGGCATGATCCCTAATCTTCTAGGGAGCGGCAACAACCCGCGATACAATGCCCGGGATTCCGTTTGGTTCTTCCTGCAATGCATCCAGGACTACACTCGGATAGCGCCTGATGGCTTGTCGCTGCTGGATGAACGAGTCAAGCGGCGCTTCCTGCCCTATGACGACACCTGGTTCCCGGCTGATGACCCCCGGGCATACAGCAAGGAGAGCACAATTCGTGAGGTCATTCAGGAGGTGTTTGACCGCCACGCCAAGGGAATGAAGTTCAGGGAAGCGAATGCCGGCCCAAATCTGGACATGCAAATGAGCGATGAAGGCTTCAACCAGGAGATCAAGGTCGACTGGAGCAACGGTTTTGTGTTTGGTGGCAACCAGCACAACTGCGGCACATGGATGGACAAGATGGGTGAGAGCGAACGGGCAAGGTCAAAGGGGGTTCCCGGAACCCCTCGAGATGGAGCTGCCGTCGAAATCACCGGTCTGCTGTACAGCGCCCTCAACTGGCTTGCCACCTTGAACGAGGCTGGCAAGTACCAGCAGACGGGTGTCCAAAAGGCCGATGGCTCAGAGATTACGTTCAAGGCTTGGGCCAAGCTCATCAAGGACAACTTTGAGCGGTGCTACTTTGTGCCCGTTTCTTCTTCCGAGGACGCCAACTACGACGTCAACCCCGCGGTCATCAACCGCCGCGGCATCTACAAGGACCTTTACCGCTCCGGCAAGGAGTACGAAGACTACCAGCTGCGCCCCAACTTCCCCATCGCCATGACCGCAGCCCCGGAGCTCTTCGACCCCGCACACGCCATGCACGCGCTCTGCCTCGCCGACACTGTGCTCCGCGGCCCGACGGGCATGGCCACGCTGGACCCGAGCGACCTCAACTACCGCCCGTACTACCGCAACAGCGAGGACAGCGACGACTTTGCCACGAGCAAGGGACGCAACTACCACCAGGGCCCGGAGTGGCTGTGGCCCACGGGCTTCTTTTTGCGCGCGCTGCTCAAGTTTGACCTGATGCGCCGCGGGCGCGACGACGCCGAGGGCCGCACCGAGGCGTTCCAGCAGGTCACGCGCCGGCTGAACGCGTGCAAGGACATGATCCGGCGCAGTCCCTGGGCGGGGCTGACGGAGCTGACGCAGAAGAATGGCGAGGATTGTCCTGATTCGGTGAGTCTTTTTCTTCTTCTCCCTCTTGATGGGTGTTCGATCGCGTTACTGACACGGGGAAATAGTCACCTACGCAAGCCTGGTCAGCGGGCTGTCTCATTGACTTGTACATGGATGCGGCTGAGGAACAGGCCAAGTGGGAGACGCAGGAGCTGCCTCTGAGATGAAATTGAGCATTGGATAGAATACATTGGCGTTGGGTATTTCTACCTTTGAGTTTCTGTTGTTCGTGAGGTGCTGGGTGGTATCGTTAGCAGCATAATTACAGCGCCAGACATGGTGGTTTCAGGCATACACATAGACAATAACGACAGGAAACATGTCTACGGAATTCTTGACCAGTCAAGGTGTTCAGAGAAAGTGCCATGAGATGTTCATCAGTAACAAGGATATCCCCAGGGTCGGCAATTAAACTGGCACGAAGCGGAAATGTCGGGATTTTCATCCTGAAACGAATATATCGGGTGGAGTGGAGGGGGGTGGGTTTGAGGGAGGGAGCGGCACAAAAAAAAATGAAAAAAATATGAGTCCCCTCGACCGGAATCGAGCCGGTGACCTTTCGGTATCAATAAATCGCATTTACAGCCGAACGTGATAGCCAACTACACCACAAGGGGATTTGCTTGTTGAAAAACGCGATCCAGTATTCCGACTCTTCCATCTAGTGCGGGGCGGCCGAGAAAATATCGCATCGAGAAAAAGTCTGCCTCGGACCCAACACATGATGGTGAGTAAATTAAAATGAAAAATGTATAAACTACCATATGAAGATGGACAATGCTGATGATGCAAATAGATTGCCACCGGTTGGGTTGCCGTCACGCAACTGTGAGTTGGACGTGCAACGAAAAAGAGAGAGAAAAAAGTGAAAAGAAGCCAGTTCGTTGTCCATGCAAAGTCCTGTCTGTCCCTTGACCAACGCCAACGCCTTAAGCATGTCATTCCCGACCCCCGACCATGTGTCAACCCCCCACCCATCTCTTTTGAAACGACGCAAGGAAACTAGTTAAAGAGAGAGAGGTATTCCAAGTTGATTACACGTTGTATGCAAAAACCCAGAATGTGTGGTGTTTTGAAGGAGGGTAAAGAAACTCGGGTCCTGACCCGCCTGTCCGTCCATATGCATAAAATAAGGAAAGGGGGCATATATACGACATCTCTGTGTGTTGCTGTTGGGTATGTCGCCTGCGTTAGGTCCGCTCTCGGACAAGCCACTTCTTTTTGGGCTTCTCTTCGTAGACTCCGGCGGAACTGATGGGCGCGGGGTCGAACATGCCCCCCGACGGTACGTGTATTGAGCCGGCGCTGTCGGCGTTGGGTACCACTCGGCCGGATTCGGTTGCGTGGGCCAGGTTGGTGCCCAGGGCGTATTGCCGGTCCTTCTTGCGGAGGTAGCGGCGGCGCCAGACGCAGGCGCCGATCCAGATGCCCACGATGGCAACGACGATGATGACGAGGAAGATGACCCACTGGTAATGGTTATCGAGCCTGAAACATGGGTGTGATCAGTAATTTGCGCGGGTAATAAGCCGGAAACGCCGTCGGGAAGAATGGCTGCTTACCATGACCCGCCACCGCTCTGATTCTTTCCAGCCCCTGACCCCGACGTTGCCGTGGAGGTGGACGAAGACGCAGTAGTTGTCCCCGCAGCAGCATTGCCACAAAAGCTGTTGTACCAGCCCTGGATTTGGCCGAGACCGTTGGCGTCTGCAGTGCATGCGGCGTCACACACACTAGTGGTGGCCGTCTTGAACGGCGCGAGGCGTGAATCGGCGCAAAAGCATTGCTTGTAGACATCGGCTTCGGCTTGCGGCGCCACGGGCGGTACGCAGGCTCCGTTTACGTCGAATAAGGGTCCGCATTGCGAGACGCAGGCAGGCAGCGTCGCGACGGGGAAGAGTGTTGTCTCTGCAATCAATTAGCGGTCCGTTTGCCCGTTGACCACCTGCAGCGTCCACATACCCATCTTGCAGAGAACTTAGCCAGCTGCAAGCCAGCGACTAATGTAAAGTTTGAGGTGGTGCCAAAAGGGCTGCAGTGATGGTTGACAGGCGCCTGCCAACCCAGCTATTCCGGCAGTCGTCCGGTCTGTCGAACGCCAATTTCCTTTGGCAGCTGCGCCGTAAAGAGTCGTCGCCTCCGGGAGCGTCTAAGTGGGCACCCAAACAATCGAAGTGATGCACCGAATAGAGTGAAGTGGTCGCCCTTCCTTTCACGATCTTCCGCCTTTCTGCTGGGGGTGTTGTCCGTCTGTCGCTTTCCCAATCCTCCGTTACTTCGGAGCGTCTTTCGTGGTCGGGACGAGGTGGTTCAAGCCGCTGTGCTTTCGGTGGCTCCGGATCGAAATCTAAACGGCGTGTGTCGCCGCAGACTCGGGCTCGGGCGTTGCGATTCTTGGTCTGCTCTCTTTGGGAGACGTTGTGTGTCGGAGCAGCATTCGAAATCCGGTTCAAACGAGCGGAAGGGGCCTCGGGGGCGGTGTCGTTGACAGGTTTGCGCGCAAATCGGGAAGGCGCTTCGAGCTCGGAAACTCGTAAGCGACCAGGGTGAGGGGAGATAGAGTTGCCGGTGGGTGAGCGGAAGCCAAGATGAAAAGGAACAGAAACGAGCGGAGGAAGAGTCGGGAGATTGGCAGAGTTGCGGTGCTGAAACTGCTGGTAAGCGCAGATTCTACGGTTCCGAGGTGACCTCGTGGCTGGGTCCCGGCGGGCTGTCAGCGAGACGTCTGGGTCATTGGAGACGCCCGAAGGGGACAAAGACAGGTTCTCAGCAGGGCAGGGACGAGCCAAATTGGCAGCTGGGCAAACCGGGAAGCGCTGCACGGGCCCGGAGGAAAAGCCAAGGCCGATACGATTGGTGAGATGACAGCTGCGGGGCTCATGTGGAAGCGCCAATAAATCCTCATTTGTTGGCGTCGTCATCTCTTCATTCTTGGCTACGGAAACGTCAAAAAGAAACATCGAAGTCTGCATCGATCTCGTCTCGGGCGCAGAGCACGGATGCCAATGGATTTTGAATCGACAGTGTCAGGAAGCCACATCTGACACCCGATCTCGGTGGGTCGCGTCATGGTGGTCGACCCTGTGGAATCTCGGCCTAGGTTTGATGCAGGTCTGGCCAGTCAAGGCCGGTCCTTCCGGAGGGCTGGTGGGGTTTGCAGCCGAGCCCTGGGCAGTGGCACCATGTGTTCGACAAGGTGCGCCAAGGTGCGCCAAGGTCAAACCCGCAATTCCCGGCTGCGCCACCAATCAGTCTGGACGTCGATCCTGCTTCACCTTCGTCATGAGCGATTCAGCTCTTGTGATCTGAGAAGAGCATTTATTCCGTCCAGACGGATACATATGGTCTTGTTACCTCCCAGGTTCAGGAGTATCAAACGAACCTTCATAGCCCAAAGTAAAGTCACCCCAACAAATAACCTCGTATTTCAGGCTCTCTAAGAACCGTTGGTCGTGGCGTAGGGGTCGCTCACCACACCCATGCATTGCATCGGCGATTTTTCTCTCCACAACACGAAAAAAAAGGTAAAAACATACAACACTGGGGATTCCCCAGTCGTCACCGACCTGAGTACTAGTCCAGCGATCAGTAGCTTGTCAAAGGGAGAGCGGACGGGATCCCGAATTTTCTACTGTCTATGGTCGTATGTGTTAGGCCATAGAGCAAAAGGGGTCTATGACGCGTAGTCCATCGAGGAAGACGCCTAAGCTACCTAAACCAAAGATTCACGTGCTCGCAGCATTCACTTTTGGGTTGAGCTATTTCAACATTTAACATGAGGTACCTAAGTTTCTGGGCACCATCAAGTGAAACGCAGGAGACGGCTTGGTATTTAACGAGTACTCGAGATGTTGTGCTGTTGTCCAGAAGATTAGAGTAACGTCAACTTGAAGTTCGGTCCCATGAAAACTACCATGTTACATGTAGCCCGTGAAATTCTGGCACCATATAATTTGTTACCATTCTCGATCTGTTGGTTGATCCCATGTTAATATAAGAAGGAGCGGACCCCAAACCTTCCCAGGCTTCCACCCCCTCCCTCTCTCCTTTTCACGTCCCATTGTTCGGTGAGACAACCACTGCAGGGGGGGGGGGGGGGGGGGGGGTGGGAAGAAGAAGAAAAGAAAGAAAAGAAAATGTCGAGCACCATAACCCCTACATATGAATCCCTTCAAAAGTTGGGCCAAGTCCGCCCCTCTATCGACTTTCTCCGCCTGCGATGGTATCTCTCGGGCCCCGTGTCAGCCAAGATTCAGGTTCTCGCCTCCGCATTCGACGCAACCTCGCCCCAGTCCCCTTACCAACCATCCCCCGACTCAGATTCCTTCCATCCCGTCTCGGCGTCGCCCGTGTCGTACCCGCCCGTGTCGTCCATCACCATCACAATAAACCTCCTCGACGGCTGGCCTGCGAGCTGGGACGACGCGCACCACGACTGCTCCGCTGACGAGCGCGAGCGCGTCACCACGCTGCCGGATGGCACCGAGCAGCTCGTGCGCTGCTGCGGTACGGACCGGCCCGGCTCGGGCCCCTCTCTCACCGTGACGGCTGGCGGCAGCGGCGGCGACCCGAGCCCCGGGCTTGCACCCTTGGTTGCTCGCGCACGAAGCCGAGATTCGCGCCGCGATTGGCATCTTGCCGATGGCGCCTCTCCTAGAGGAGTTTGAGATTTTCTTGTTTCCGATAGGGCTGAGCCCGCTGCATTTGATGAACACGAAAGCCACCAGGAGGGAATCGAGGGATGTGTGGTGGACTAGACTCATCCGGGTCGTCGGATATGGAGATCACTGCCTCCCGTTGCTGACACGCTTGGCACAATCCAGTTTCAGCCTTGGCATTGGCTTACCCCCGTAATTCCCCCGTATTCCGTCGTGGAACTGTGCCGCTCTCCGGGATTGCCGAGCCGGATCATTGGGGCCGGAAGGCCCACTTTTATGTTCCGGTCCGGTCCCGGCGCAGTCCCGGACCCGTCGGGTTTGGGTACCAGCTGAGATTTGAACAAAATCACATAAAATACTGATGCAAGTAGACAGTCATGATTGGAAGAGTTGGTTTTGATTTTAGAAGTTGAGCTATTCAACATGCCAACATCTTACCGTATCCGTAGTAGGCTAGTAGCAAGACCTGGTTTGTCAGCCCGCAGCCTGCCCCTCTAGATGTAGTAGTATATCTTCTCGCAGCTGTGGTAGTTGTAGCTAGCCCCGGGGGAGTGGTCATCCTTATACCCAGTGAAGCTTCTGTAGCCATTGGACCCAGAACTACCAAAAATGTTAGTTCATACACAAACAACTAAATCAAGCTCGACCGTTGAGGATTGAAAACCCGTACCCAATGTTGGCATAGTTCGGAGACGACTGGGCGTTAGAGGGAATATTCCAGGTAAACGTCACGCCACTCGAGAACGTGCACGACTGGCTGCTGCCCTCCCAGATGTGGTAGCTCTCCGACGTGGTCGAGCTGCCCTTGACGCAGACATTGTTCGACGAGAGGCTGCTGCCAATGTTGCTGCAGTCCGAGTCGTTGGCGCAGTACTGAGATGGAATTAGAATCAATAAATCAACGCCTTGTTAGCTGGGACACGCACCACCACGATCGAGAGCCACGTCTGGGAGACACCGGCACCGCCAAAGGGGCGGCAGTTGAAGAGATGGATGCCCTCTCCTCTTTTGGCGAGCGCCGGGGACGCATCGGAGGGCGCATCCGGGGAGGCATCCGGTGAAGGGACCGGAGAGGCAAGAGCACCCCGGGAAAGGAGAGCCGCCGTGGCGAGGAGCTGCTTGAGGCTGACCATCTCGACCCTTTGTTGGTTGTTGGTGCTGCTGGAGGAGACAGAGATGGAAGTGCTGGCTTGGAGATGTGAATGTGCCAAGGCGATGATATTATCGTCTATTATATACATACTCAAGGAGGATATATTTTTCGTGAACCTTCCTGTCCAGCCATGCATCAAGTCAATAATGGCGTCCATACAGCTGCACTCCGCTACATCCGGTGAGAAAGTAAGTTGTGCGAGGTAACATCGACACTAGGCAGCAGGTTTACTAGAGAGTATCAAACAGGGCCTTACTCATCGGTGTTGAGTCGCCGGCCTATCAGGCTCAAACTTGAAGTACCGAAGCATCACTTACTCACGTCGTCATGTCCACTTTGGCCCGTCTAGGGCAGCCGTACTACGTTGTGTCTAAATCATTCAATAGTGCTGACAGTGGAGATGCAAGTTCTCTAGACTATAATCTGACAGCAACTTAACAGCGCACCACGCATTCTCCATGACTGGTCTCAGCCAAGAGTTATCCTTCTCGTCAAATTCACAACCGAGCCGAGCGGGGCGTGATTTGTGATCAAAACAAAAATAGCCGAGCAGGACGTAATTTGTGATCAAAAAAAGAAATGGCCGAGAAAAGGAGAGTTGGGTTATTTCCGAAATTCCCCAACCGGCAGGTAAGAGGAAAAAATCTCGACAAAGAGAATCATCCAGGCCAACAGCATATCCGCGCCAAACGGGCCACGACAACCCGAACTTACGGCCCTGGTTGGGCCATCTGCTCACTCGCCCAGTCCGCAGCCTCTCTCTCCATCGCATCATACTCGGCATCCTCACTACTTCTTTCCGGAGTCGAACGCAACTCCCCCGCCCGGCGTGTGCTCCACCAGACCATCACATCCTCAAGCTTCTTGAAGTCAAACGGACGGACAATATAGTCGTCCATGCCGGCCTCCAGACATATTTTCCTGTCATGCAGGCACAGTGCCCTGTCGCGCTGCCCACAAAAATGACTGGACCCCACGACCGGGATGTGCGCAAACTCCCTGTACAACAGCTCGTGGCGCAGGATGCGGGTGCACTCGAACCCGTCTAGAACAGGCATCTTTGTGTCCATGATGATGACGTCGACCTTCTTCTTCTCCGGTCCTTCCCCGGCCGTCTTCAAAAGGTAGTCGAGCGCCTGCTTCCCATCCCCGACCGCCGTCATCTGGGTAAACCCCAGCTTCTCCAAATACTTTTTCGCAATCTTCTGATTGACCGGGATGTCGTCCACAACGAGAATATGTGTGGCGGCGCGCTCGGGAAACGGCAGTTTGACGTCGAGCAGTGGGCAGTCAGCCGGGTCGGCGTAGAAGGTACCGCCGAACCGCTCAATTTCCCTACACTTCTCTGCCATGTCCACGGCATTGCTGATGCGCCCCAGTCCCCTCCTCCCACAGTCCTCCTGCGTCGTCTCGAGCGCCCATACGCCGCCGTCGCCGCCGCCTCCACCCTGTGGCGGCACAACGCCGACGAAGCGCACCTTCTCATCCGCGCGGTATGCACTGCATACGGCATCGAGTTCGAGCTTGTCACACAATGCTTTGTGTTGTGCATGCAAGTTCGGCCACCACTTGGGAGCGAGCAGCCGCAGCTTGGCGCAAAAAGCGTCCTCCTCGGCTGGGTCAGACGAGGGCGGGGCGGGCTCGAAGCGGTTCAAACCGAGAAAGTCGAGCTCCATCGGCGAGCAGGTCAGCGTGTATACGCCGCCTTTGCTCGGGAAGCCCTTGACCTGGGCGCCGGCATCGTCGTTGAAGTAGACGCGGAAGTTGTCTGACTTGTGGGGCTCTCGCCGGGGGTACCCCTCCGCCTGCATGGTTGCTTCAATGGCCCAGGTAGGGTTAGAACCTCGTTTTCGAGAATAGCGGGGATCGTTGCACCGGCACCAGATGACCCATGCGACGAGAGTGCTGCCGGTGACGCCGATGAGGATGGGGGTGATCATCTGGGGGCAATTCACAAAGAACAAGGAACGATGCTTGGAGACGTCATTTACCCACCATGAACGTGGAGATGTTCAAACCAGCAGAGGATGACGCAAAGATCTTGGGGGGTCGTGATAGATGCGAACTCGGCTATTCCGTGCAGAGAGCATATGGCTAGAATGGCAGCTCAGGGTCTTGCAGAGCCGCTTGGCCCGGCCCTGACTGGCTGAAGATGGCTTTCCCCGCAGACAGCGAGACAACTGCTCGTAACCACCGTCGTTCCCGTTCTGGACTACGCCGCCAACATCGGAGGCATGCGTGCGGGGAAAAGGCGCTGGGCTGGCTGAACAGGGTATACACTTGGAGAACGCAGCCTCCAAGTCGATCTTCAGATAACTCAGAGAAGGGGCAAGAGGTGGCGTTGCAAAATGGGAAGCGCACGGGGTGGGCAAAAGTGGACGATCGGATGTAGTTAATGTCGACGAAATGGAGTGGATTGAATGAAACCACCTTACTCGCCTCAGCATGTCAGGTACGTGCGGCATTTTTATGACTGGTCAGCTTGGACAGAAGGATCATGGCAGGCAGACAGAGAAAACTTGGCGATGCGAGCCGGGGTGTCGTGGAGGAGGCATCCGGCGGTCGACTTTTGACAGCTCATGCGACACATAGGCGAAAGTCGGTACCGAGATTCGTGTCGATGGTTGGAGATGCCTCAGAGAACGACCAGGAGCAATGACAGTGGACACGACAGCGCACGGCGGCGAAGATTGAGCCAGCGTCAAGACGCTTCTTCTCGACGGTTGAACCCCGAATGCTGTCTAGAGCCTCATACAGATCAGTTGCTCGCCAGTTCAAAATGCGAACTCAACCTAGCAAGTGAAAGGAATCAATTCTACCATCCACTTCTGCTAGTTTCCATTTCCATCCGGCGCCTTGCCCGGCACAACTTCGTCATGCGCCATATTCTCGAACCTCTCAAACGCCTGCTGATTCGCCTCCATAAACTTGAAAGCCTCAGTCTATAGGAAATTGTCAGCAAAACTCTCCTAGCCTAGGCTTTCGTATGTTGGGGCAAAAATGTGGAAATACCACCAGGTTTGACCTACGTAGCTCTTGCAGTTCAGATGCGGAGTCCCTCCAGTTCCTAAAATCGTCTCTTCCAGACCACGCGGAGGAGGCTCGGGCGTCATGTCGCCACAGCACTGTATTTCCTGCCTAATGTAATCAAGGCAGTGAGTTGTGTGGCTCTTGATCCGAACCGTTAGCTCGGTTGGCCGACCATTCTCATCCTCGAGTTCATATTCTGATGCGTTAAGTTTGCCCTGTAAAAGACCGAAGAGCGTGTCGCGGACTGCAATCTATCGCCAGCACACCTGGTAAGTACTTGTAGACTAGTTATTCTCAGATAGAACAGGGGAAAAGAAGAATTTTATACCAAGCAGTGTAGTGAATGGAACATCGAGACGCCATACTTGTACGTGTTTGGGCCGATCATAAGGCCTTGCTCGATGCCATACTGTTCCGGGTTCTCAATTGCCATCATTCCATTCGCCTCTTTGGCCACCTTGTTAGATAAGGAGCAAGATGATTGAGACCTCAGACGATATACCTACCGCCTCGGCCCGGGATGAGCGACTGCCATAATCTATCCGATTCTTCTGAGGAGTCTTCCATAAAGGTCTTGTTCTCAGAGAAGTAAGCGACCTCATCCGGCACTAACACAGGTCAGCACTCTCAACAACCCCTCGAGTCACCCAGTGCCAGTGTCTAGCTAGAACATACATTGGACCAAGACTTTCCGTCCACTGCTCTGAATTCCGGATGAGAAGCCACGAATGTAAGAAAAGAGATGGGATGAAATAATGCCGAGAATAAACGCCACAAGTGAAATGGCAAAGATGGGGAGCCAAGTAAGCCTGGGGTTTGCAGCAGCTTCTTTCTGGACGAAAGGCTCATCTTCCTCTGAACTCTCTCTACGTTGAGGGAGCGGGTTGTAATCCCCCATTGTAATGGAAGACAAGACTTTGATCAACAGAAGCTCGAGGCCGAGTTTGGAGACGACGAATGTATGCTCCAAGGCGCGAAGATAGGGATGGTTTCCGTCGAGATGAATAAAAAGTTCTCAAGAGACCAGCCATCATGCCACGCTCTGTCGCCGCCTTGCGGCATTCTCCGTCAGGGCCACGGTCTGGATATCCGTGCGGTGTAGCGAGTCGTCGAAGAAGTCGGTTCGGGTCACGGAGCCCGAGCTCCCGCGGTCGCAAAAGGTTGCTCACCGAACGTGCTGCGCCAAGCCAGCCAATCCGGTGCTTGAGTGTGAGAGAGCACCTCGGGCAGGATTCGAACCTTGCCGGACCGAATCCTCTGTGCCACTATCTTCGGCCACTCAGGTACAGCCCTCAGAACCGTGCCTGCTGTCATGCAATCCTTTATCGCGTGGCACTTTGCGGGCTCGGGTTTGAGCGAGTAAAGTGATCAAATGCCGGCTGCTGTGTACCGGCCTCCCCGTATCCCGGCATCCCCTGGACGACGCCAGGCGATCAATTATGCAACGATGTGCTGACGTTGGCGTTGACGGGGTGTTTTGGCTCAGCACATCACCGACCGAGTGAGAGGAAGCTGAGGGAGACATCCTACGCACCCATGTGCTTGCAAGAAGACCCTTGGCTGCAGGCTCAATGGCTGTGGGGCTCTCCCTCATGGATCGCAAGCCTTGGTTTCGAAGGTGCGGTCTGGAGTTGAATTCCGAAGACGGCCATGGCCATGCCCGTGGACAAGTCTTGCGAGATACTCTCAGGATGCCGAAGCCATTCCTCGGAGACGAGAGCATAAAACTCGCTATCGACAACAGAGTCAAAGACATATAAAGCCGCCCTTCTCCCACACTCTACCTCAACCTCCGAAACCACACCTTCACTCACTCACCTCACCCAATACTTCATTCCATCCCTCCCCAACACATTACAACCACAGTCTCAACCCAACCCTCCAACCACCAAAATGCGTCTCCCCATCGCAACTCTAGTCATTGCCCTCCTCAGCCCCCAGCTGGGCGGTGTCCTCGCCTCTCCATCTCCCCAGCCAGCAACTCTCGAGGATCTAAACGAACTCGCCATCCGCCTCGGCAACGGCGAGCCGGTCCCTGAAAACGTCCATATCCTCACTGACGGTGAGGAGGCGCCCCGGAAGCTGGCCGCCCGGGCCAACTACTGCGGCCAGGCCTACAAAGGTTCCTGCTGCTGCAACTACTGCTACGGCTGGATGTGCGTCATCACGTGCGGTGTTGTGGGATTGTGCCACTAGACTTTAAAATAGGGCACGACGGTTAGGTACGTTCTGAGATTCCCAAGGCCTATCCGGGCGTCGCTAATGTAGTTATTTTTCTGGTTGATACAGAAGCGGTTTGCGCAATTCGCTGGGTTGGTTGTTGAGCCATGGTGGGATTGCGAGAAAAGTGTGGCGATAGTATTTATCTTAAATGCCTCCTTAATCATGCCTTCACTTCCAGCCGCAAAATCAAATTGGGCACACACACCTCCAAGCTTTGAATGTCCCTGTCCCTCTCCCCGTCAAAATACTCCATCTCGAATCTGAAAGACGACGGCCTGTACGCAGAGCCATTGTAGTCGATGAAGTACACATCATTGCTCCTGACGTGATGCTTCCTCGCATGGCGCGCTCCAGGTCGGCAGCGTGTGGAGTTAAGAGCCTCGACTCTATAGATTCTCTGCCAAGTAAAATTTGCCAAACTTGCACTTGTTTTCTCTCCCCGTGGATTTCTTCACTATCGTCTTCATCGGCAAATAGACCAGCTCCCCGGGCTTGAATAGATAGAACTCGACGAGGGTTGAGGCGGCTGGCGTTGTTGTTAAACGGACAAGCGACCCTCTTACAGCAGAACGGCTGGCTACCCCAAACTCAGTCAATATACGCAAGGCCCTAATAGGTATAACGCGCTTCCAGAGCTGGCCAGAAGCACCATCCCCAAGCCTCGGATCTGATTCTCGCCAATGGCCACTGCGTGGATACGGTGACGCGAGACCTGATCGGTTCGTTTAGGCAGCGGCAGATGCAGATGCAGCTTGGAAATGCCCGAGCTTGTGGCATCTGGTGACCTTGACTGTGTGGGGAATACTTGTATAGAAAGGCAGATCCAAAGTTTTGAGCGATTCGGTTGGTCGCGATGCCAGATGCAAATTTGGCTTGCCCTAATAGTGTCGGGTATCAATGAAGATCCAAGCATGGAAGTCGGAAAGAACCTTGGACACGCAAATTGCCCCGCCTCCCCGGAGCATTAATTCTTCCACAGCACGTGGGTTTCAGGGACCTTGAGAGTTAGTGGACCTCAAATAACGCCACGCTCAGGGCTTCTAACTGCCTGTAACTTCGCCCGAACTTCCCCCTCACTGCCCCTCATCCCAACATTTCTCGCACGTCACTCGCAATTGCCGAACATTATGCCGCTTGGGGGTATTCGTACTTATGTAATCTTGCAATTTCCAAACCAACAGTTTCAACAGGAACCAACACCAACATTAGCGCTAGCAACCATGGATTCGCAAATGCCGGGTGTGGATGCGCTAGGTACGAAGTCTTCCGTGCAGATGCCGACCGCACGCTCCGCAGCCCGCATCTCCAAATGCACACCGTTGAACCCCGCAGCCAGGGTCTGGGATTGTCAAAGTACTGTAACTCTTGCCCCGCCACGGCAAACCTTGAAACTCGCCTCGACATCAGAAGATGATGTTGGTTGATGGGATGAACATGTCGAGACAGGTTCTGAAGCTCGGTACGTCGAGGCAAATCGAAGAGTGTTGCCGTCGCCATGGCCGTCACGCTACCGTACTTTCAATGCATCACGGCGATGCCCGTAACTGGTGTTGGCGCCCTGAGACCCCCAACTGGGCAAGGTCTCGGAGGAAGTGACCCTTTCAAGGGGACCAGGGTCCCCAACTCTCCACTTGCCGATCGGGAATGACTCCAAACCGCGCATCTCCACCTCAACCGGCTTGTATAACCTCCGGGCCAGGGCATCTCTTTTTAACCTCGTCCGATCCCCGACCTGGCTTTGCAACTACTTGCTGAGCTCTTGGTGATCTGACCACTGGTTCTATACCCCTCCTCTCCCCGCCACTGCCCCTCTCACGATGGCCACCGCCGCCCCCGAGGACTACTCGGTCCCTTTCTTCATCAACGGCAAGGAAGTCCGCCCGGAGAGGAAGTTCGATGTCGTATCACCAGTCTCGGGCAAGGTAGCCCACCAATCTAGCAGCGCAACCGAGGATGATGTCCGCGCCGCCATCGACGCGGCAGCCGAGGCCTTCAAGACATGGAGAAAAACACTGCCGCGGGAGCGCCGTGACATTTTCTTAAAGACTGCTGAGATCATGGTGCGGAGGAAAGAGGAGCTCAGCCAGTACATGATGGATGAGACAGGGTGCCCGCGCCAGTGGGCGGACTTTAACATCAACGCCGCCAAGGAGTTTCTAATCGACGTCGCCGGCAGAATCGTCGCCATCGAGGGCACCATGCCCACCGCCGCAGACCCAAACACGGGCGCCATGGTGCTCAAGGAGCCCCTCGGAGTCATTCTCGCCATTGCTCCTTGGTAAGTCAATCTTCAACCACCACCAAGGGCCTGACTAACTAGTCCAGGAACGCCCCCTACCTCCTGGCCACCCGCTCCGTCCTGTTCCCCATTGCCGTCGGCAACACGGCCATCCTCAAGGGCTCGGAGCTGTGCCCCCGGACCATGTGGGGCCTCTGCTCCGTGTTCCACGAGGCTGGCCTCCCCGCTGGTGTCCTCAACCTCCTCTTCCACGAGCCCGCCAACGCCGCCGCCATCACCCAGCAGCTCATCGCTGATCCTCACATCAAAAAGATCAACTTCACCGGCAGCACCGCAGTCGGCCGCATCATCGGCAAGCTCGGCGGCGAGCACCTCAAGCCGGTCCTCCTCGAGCTCGGCGGCAAGGCGCCCGCCATCGTGTGGGAGGACGCCGACCTCGACAACGCCGCCAC
Organism: Trichocladium uniseriatum; assembly: GCA_017139535.1. Taxonomy (NCBI): domain Eukaryota; kingdom Fungi; phylum Ascomycota; class Sordariomycetes; order Sordariales; family Chaetomiaceae; genus Trichocladium; species Trichocladium uniseriatum. The sequence goes on along the minus strand of WOUO01000007.1, from coordinate 748,326 downwards.
CCAGTGCGCTCTCGGCGCCTTCCTCAACTCCGGCCAAATCTGCATGTCGACTGAGCGCATCCTCGTCCACCAATCCATCCTTCCCGCCTTTGAAAAGAAACTCGTCGCGGCCATCGACACCATCTTTGGGCCCTCCACCCCGGCACCCACCCTCATCACCTCAACAGCCGTGAGCAAGGCCCACTCTCTCATCCAAGACGCCCTCACCAAGGGCGCAACCCTTCTCTACGGCAACCCCCCCACCACCACCAGCGAATCCAACCCCAACCAAATGCGCCCCCTCGTCCTCAGCAACGTCACCCCCGCCATGGCCATCTACAAGACCGAGACCTTTGCGCCAAGCGTCTCGCTCTTCTCCATCTCCTCTGAAGAGGAAGCATTGCGCATCGCAAACGACACCGAGTACGGGCTCACCTCGACCGTCTTCACCGAGGACTTGCGGCGCGGGCTGCGGTTTGCGCGGGAGATTGAGACGGGCGCGGTGCACATCAACGCCATGACGGTGCACGACGAGACGGCGCTGCCGCATGGCGGGGCCAAGGCGTCGGGGTATGGGCGGTTTAATGGGATGGCGGGGTTGGAGGAGTGGGTGAGGACCAAGACGGTCACGTATAGGCTTTAGGGGGATGTTTACTAGGGAGATGGGGGGTTATATTAATACCTTTGGCTTGGATATTTGCTTAATTTGAGTTGGTCAAGAGTGCTTCTGCGTTTATTGTGTGAACTACACGGGTGTTTAATATACAGGCCCGCTTTCATTGTCGGCCTCGGCGACAAAGTTATCCCATGTAGCCTGTGGTCAATATCGTCAGTTGAGGACCATGCCTTGTCGACAAAAGAAACAAACTCACCCAGTCAAAATCCATACCGAACTCCACACCCTTTTCAAAAATAAAGGTAGAACGCGGACTGAATCCCACATTCTCAAGTAGTGTCCCCAAGGACTCAGACACCTCCTGAGAAGACCCCGTCCCCTTCTCCGTTCCAACCCCCAACTTCTCCAGCATCCCCACAAGCACCCGATACACCCGCCACCCCTCCTCATCACCACCCCCACCTCCACCCCCGACAGCCTCCTTCCACCTCTTACACGACTCCTCCAACGCCCCCAAAATCACCCCAGTCCCCACCCCCACCCCCACCCCCGAGTCCGTCCCTGCCTTCCCCCTTAGCTCAAGCTCTAAAACTAACACCACCCCCGCCAGCGCTAGCACCTGCCTCACCATCGCCACCCCATACACCCTCCCCTCCAGATACTTTTGCACGTCAAGTATCGCCATCGCAGAGTCAATACACCGTTTACGAGAGAAATGAAAGGGGCTAGTCGGGTTGTGACGGTCGAGCGCGAGGTAAGCGCGGTGGAGGTGTAAGAGGGATTTGTGATAGGTTATGTGGAGGGCTAGGTTGGAGAGGGGTGCTGTTTTGGATGGGACTACCATGTTGGTTTGGGTGGGGGTGGGGAATTGCATGTGCGGGGGGAAGGAGGAGTGGATTGTGGAGAGAGTGTGGTCGGCGCGGAGGATGGTGGTGTAGGGGGTTGTTTGCTCCGGGTTGGGGGTGGGGGTGGGGGTGGGGATGTGGGTGAGGGCGTGGAAGAGGCGGGATTTGATGAGGAGGTAGGTTACTGGGGTGGGTTCGGTGAGGGGGCGGGAGCGGGGGAGTGATGCCGGGGTGGTGGTATCGGGAAGCTCGTCCAGCTCCCAGTCGTGTAGGTTCCGGGGCTCGGCGGTGTCGGAGAAGAGGGCCGAGGTTGTGGGTGGGAAACCGCCGAGGGAGGAGGCCACGTCGTCCATGCTGGCGACGGAGAGCCAAACTCGGCGGCGGTACTCGGCTTGGATGGGGGAGATGGCTGGGCAGTTGGCGGGATCGCGGTGGTAGCCCATGTTGATGGCGGCGCGCACGATGACGCCCGTCATGATCCACAGCCCGCGACGGTTGTCGTCTTTGCGGTTCAGCTCGGCTGTGGCGTTGAAGCGGAGAGTCTCGACTGTGTAAGGGAGACACTTGGCAATGTCTCCACTGAGGAGGCACTGGGCGGTGCGCATCCGGTAGAGGTGGAAAAGCGACTCGGAGAAGCCTTGGTACTCTGGGGGCTCTCCATGCTGGTGGAAGGCGAGCATGGTGATGCCGAGGATGGAGAAAAGCAGACCCAGCCATATCAAACCTGTCCGAGACGGGTCTCTCCAGTGCTCGTTGTACTAGACGGTCAGAAAGGAAGTATGGATTAGATAAAGTGAACATACCTCGCGTATAAACGTTGGCTTGTGCAGAATGGCTAACTGCTGTGTAAGTGAGATGGTAGCAGTAGAAAAGTGTAACAAGACCTACGAGGGACGCTAATGGGAAAGGCCTGGCAATCAAAAAAGTGGGCGAGCAGCCGGTCAACCTCGGGCTTGGGCGGAAGAGACGAGAGTATCTCGATCCGTTCGACTGGCTCGACTTGGTTGAAGAGCAGGCTTGTTCCGTCGACCAGATGCGAACGGTCGCGCTCGTCGTGTTGGCTCAAAGTGCTTTTGAGCTCCTTGATCTATGGAATAGAAAGCTCAGGTTAGCCAAGTAGTAATTCGAAACGAGGATACGGGCTATGTCCGTATAATGTACCTCTTCGAGCACAAGGTGCCAGTCATGGGCACCGACGTGCACCGAGTGGACGCCATCCATGACCGTTTTGCCGGAAGGCGTCAGGGTTTCGGGTATATCCATTACATTGCTGCCGGATGGTGACTGGGCGTCCTGCCGCTCCGCGGTGAGCCTGCTGACCAGGTGTTCCAAGTGATCTATCCGCTGGCGTATCGCGTCTCCATTTTTCTGGCCCGTCTCTGATTTGAGATCAGCTGCGGACTTGTGACCTCGGAACTTGCAAGAGGCCTGTTCGGCCCGGGCAGTGCAGTTCTGGCACGGCTTCTCCCGGTTGCATTTCAGTCTGTATTTGGCTTCGGTCAGCATTAAACAGTTACGGATCAGTGTCATCCTCTGCAGTAACTAGCGACAGTCTATGGAGCACGGGGACAAGGCCACCCACTTTCGAGCCCGGCAGGGTTCACAGGACAACGGGATGCGATTACGCCGGGCTTTTGGGAGTTGCTTTACCGATCGAGCCGGCATGTTGGGAGTCTGATATGAGGTGCTCATCGATACTGCCGGAGAAAAGAGGGAACAAGGAGAGTAGCGCCACTTAAGGGTTAAGTCCGCGGAGATAACTGCTGGCCGGCCCCAGTGGTACAGTACCCGATCTGCTCGGCCTGTTAACTCCGGATCCGTGGGCTTTACACGCCACGCTTGCCAGTATACCTAAGGACATAATGGGGGTGAGAATGGTATATAACACGCAGGGCCACCGAGCCATTGCAGGCTGAGAGGGCCATAAATCCTATCTTTCCTCCTAGTCAGTCGTATCTTATACCCGGGTTCAAGATGCCATCCCTCGGCGACTTCGTCCACACACAGTTCGTGCTCAAGATCCCCCCGCCCTCGGCCTCGTTCGCCTCTAAGACGGTCATCGCCACGGGTGCCAACGGGGGTCTGGGCCGGGAGACGGTGAAGCACCTGGTCCGCCTCGGCGCCACCAAGGTTATCATGGGTTGCCGCAGCCAATCTCGGGGCCACCAAGCCAAGGAAGAGATCGAGGCCCTCCTAAAATGCAGTCCCGGCACCATCGAAGTGTGGGAGCTCGACCTCGAGTCACCCCAATCCATCAAGGGCTTCGTCGACCGGGCCAACAACCTCTCTCGACTCGACGTGCTGATTAACAACGCCGGGATCCAAGCGAACAAGTTCAAAATCGTCTACGGCACCGAGCGCACCCTCGCCGTCAACAACATCGGCACATTCCTGCTCGCGCTGCAGCTGATCCCCAAGCTGAAAGAGACAGCCCAGAAACACCGCGTCACGCCACACATGACCTTCGTCGGGTCCGCCCTGTACGACGTAGCCAAGTACCCCGACAACCACGGCGACGACATCTTTGCCTGGTTCCAGGATCAGTCCCACGTCAACCCAATGAACCAGTAACTCCCCCTTTCTCCCCAATCTCTCAAAAGGACTTAACCAACACCTTCCAGATACAACCTATCCAAACTCCTCCAACTCTACACCGCCATCAAACTCGCCACCCTCATCGACCCCCTCACCACCACCACCAACCCCCACCCCCTCGTCATCAACTCAGTCGACCCGTGCTTCTGCAAAACAGGCCTCGCCGCCGAACTGTCGGGCGCGACGCGAGTCTTCTTTAAACTCTTCGAGGCCATCGCGGCCCGTTCTGCTCAGGAGGGCGCGGCGCTGGTGGTTAAAGCTGCCGCAGCGGGGAGGCAGACGCATGGGTTGTATATGCGGGCGGGGGAGGTGCAGGCGTATGCGCCGGTTGCGTTGGATGAGGGGAGGGTGAGTTATGTGTGGGAGGTGTTGGGGAGGAGGTTGGAGGGATTGCAGCCGGGGATTTTGGGGAATTTGAACGTGTAGGGAGTTGGCGGAGGAGGGATGCTGTTTTTTTTTTTTTTACTATCTTGTTGTGTTGTTATATTTTTCCTCCTCTCATTTTTTGGGTTTCCGTGTAATCAGTGACAGGTCGCTGTTTGCTCCATCATGGCAAGCACCCAGGGAACTCCGTCTTTGGGATTTGTAAGGCGGTTGTTCAATTCCGAGTAATCTGCAAACTTTGTCCGTTGACCCCCAGAGCGCCTTCCAAGGCTTGCTCCCGAGGAAGTTGAAGGAAGGTACAAAGGACACTGAATTGACCGAGAGTCTATTCGACAACACGGAAAATGACTTTCGCACTGTGCACAAGCTGATGTAGGTCGTTTACCTAAGCAACTCGCTGCGTTCATTAACTTATGCTCAGGCTTTTTGCTCTTCTGACACCTGCCGCGCCATGTCCGTCTTCCGGCCTGGCGCCGAGGCGGTGGTGACGCGGCAGCCTAATGACTGCCGCCGTCTTTCGACTACCACTTTTTGACTGCTTACGCTAATAGCTCAGAGTACAGAGTTCTAGGCGTTTCTTGTTCCACCACTCGCTGTTTTCCTGAACAGTCACTCTTTTGTTGGTTTTCTAAATTTAAACCCGCGTCTCGGCCGCCCAAGATGTTTTTTCTCACCAAGTCTCCCGACAAACCAAAAAGCAAGACACACCCAAGACACACTCAGACACAAAACACACAAAACAGTGTGCCTACAACAAGGCTGCAGCGCCAACCCCAAGACAAAATGTCACAAGAAATCGCGTGCTTCTCGCACCTCAAACAGTTCTCCAACCAGGCCGAAGCCTTGCGGATGTTGAAGAGGATCGCTGCCCTTGTCAAGCCCATCATGAGAGCCCGAGGGTGGCATGTTGGCTTGCTCTCCGAGTTCTACCCAGAACAGCGCGGCCTGCTGGGCATGAACGTCAACCAGGGCAAGGAGATCCAGCTCCGCCTCCGCCAATCCGACGACCCCATGCTCTTTCTGGCCTTCGAGGCCATCGTAGACACGATGCTGCACGAGCTCGCTCACATCATCCACGGGCCCCACGACAACAAGTTCAACACCTTATGGGACCAGCTCCGCGACGAGCTCGAGGGCCTGATGATGAAGGGGTTTACCGGCGGCGCCTTCCTTAGTGAGGGGCAGCGCCTAGGCGGCCAAACCATGGCCTACCACGAAATCCAGCGCCTGACCCGCGCCGAGGCGGAGCGCCGCAGCACCAGACCTCCCTCAAGCTTTGGAGGAGGCTCCCGACTGGGCGGCGCCCCGCCGCGGCCGGGCCTGGACATGCGCTCCAGCTTCCTCGACGCGGTCGAGCGCCGGCGCATCAACCGCGGCGAGTTGGGCTGTGCCAACAACAACCGCGACCAGCGCGAGATGCTCGCCCTGTCGCAAATGTCGATCCGTGACGGCTTCCGCACGAGGGCCGAGGAGGAGTCGGCCAACGAGGCGGCCATCTCCCAGGCCCTGTGGGAGCTCGTGCAGGAAGACGAACGGCGCAGGTATGGCAACTCGTACCTCCCCCCTAGCACCCGGAACCCCTTTGGCAGCCGGGGCGCTTCCTTTCTTCGGGACCCCATCTATGATCGTGCATTTGAACGCCGTGCCTTGACTGCTAATTTTGGTGGCAGGAATACTCTAAGCCGACCGCCGAGTTCTACGTCCGTCTCGCGGTCACGGCCCCCCGCACGACCCAGGTCTCCTGAGAGGGGGAGCTACTGGGAATGCAGCCTCTGCACCTTGCACAACTCGGCTAACGCGAGAAAGTGCGATGCCTGCGGCAACAGCCCCCCCCTAGGCCGGAGCAGGTACTAACAGCTACCAAACTTTCCATGGCATTGTTGACTTGCATTGACGCTTTCATTGCCAGACCCGCCGAGGTAATAGACCTCACCGAGAGCCCGCCCAGGAAGACGCCTGCCCCCACATCGAGGATTGTCGAGTATTATGGGAGAAATGCGCCAGATCCTCTACCTCTGACTCTCGCCCAAGTTTCGGCAGCTCCTGCGACCTGGAGTTGCTCCTTTTGCAGCTGTGTCATGGAGAAGCAATGGTGGGTATGCACGCTGTGCGGCGCGGTAAAGAATAGATCATGATTCGATACGCCTGATTTGCAATGAATGAATATACAATAAATACCACTGAGGAAACCCCTTGAATTTTCCGTTGATGATTGTTCCGAGGAGAGAACTGCGAATATGAAGTAGGCAACCCTAACCCCGGATACCCCTTTTGTGTAAGTGGCGTCGTTGGGGCAACGCACCTTCCGGTGTGCTAAAATCGTCGATAACGACAGCGCGTCCGATAAGCACCACAACTCATTAATTCCCAACCTCGACGACGCGGTGCGTTTTCATGTTTAGTCTCTAAGTGCCTTTGAGAAATACATATTTTTCAGTATCTTTCTGATATTTAGCCATAACCATCGGCCGCTCGTTTGCCGATTTGCACGCAGAGTTATACCCCGCCATCGATCTGCCCCGCGTCTTCCACCCCCAAGACCAAGTTGGCCATCAACCTCCGACGAAGTACAGCGGTTCAATTCCTAGACATTAATTAAAACCCCTACCGACACCTCCCTCACAATGCTCCGCCGACCCCTCACCGTCCTCTCCATCACCTCCGAAGACATCGCCGAGTACGAGGACCGCGCCGAGCAACGTGCCCAAGAGCTCGAAGCCATCCAAGCCGCCCAGGCCCGCGCCCGCCGCGAAGCCCTTTCATCCACCCGCCGCGCCGCCCTCGCAGCGTCCACCCCGACAACAATAGCCACAGGCGGTGGCGGTGGCGGGGGAGGGGGGGGGGGAGGCGGTGGCGGGCTTGCAGGCTTTGCGGCGCGACGACGAATGCTCAGCCCGGCCGAACACAACTTTGACGACGACGACGAAAGCGACGATGAGGAGGTAGAGACATCATACTATGCGCGCGCCCAGGCACAAGCGCAACAAGTCGGGTTCATACGGGGCACAAACCGTTTCGATGGACGACAACACCAACCCCAAGACGACGAGGACGAAGAAGAAGAGGAGGAGGAACAAGGAGAGGATGACGACGATGACATGGACATCGACACAACCACCACCAACCCCCACCAGCAATTCAACAACAACCAGCACCACCTCCCCACCCCGAGCACTGTCCCCCCGGCAGCAGAAACACCCACCAACAACCCCTACAACACCCGCCACGCCCACACCAGCCAACCCCCACCCATCCACCAAACCCGCCGCACACGTGAGCGCACCGCCGACCGCGACACACATGCTCCGCAACCACCACCAACAATGCGCGAGACACGTTTACGTGGACAGGGACACGCGCAGACTCCAGTCCAGGGCCAGGGAGGGCCGACAGGTATGGGGGTGGGTGGTTCACGAGCAACAGCGACGGCAGCAACAGGGAGGAACGCCGCAGCAAATATGGTGACGCCCGAGGCGAGGACACAGCAGCAGCGGAGTCGGGAGGAGCGGATCGGGGTTGCGGCGCCGAGGAGGGGGCGGTCGCATCAGATGTGATTTTTGCAGCATTTACTGTGTGGATATTTTGCTTGATTTCAAGGAACGATGATGAATTACCTGGTCGTGGCGGGTTGGGTTTGGAGGCGTATAGGTTGTGTGGATGGACAGGTTGGATTTGATGGATCTTGTCTATCATGTCGTGGAATGTCTTAGGATGCATGGCCCATAACTACCTCTAGATAGAGATGGCCGGGACGAAGGGGACAAGGTTCGTGAACGGCCTTGCGAATGGTGGATGGAAATGGAAACAATCTGATACCCATTCAAGCCGCTGCACCACTCCGGGGTATCATTCTTTGCCAAAACGAACTATAAAACCCTAAGCCTGCGACGCTGCAAGCCCTTCCTGCCTGCCTACCTAGGTAAAATGAAAGCAGTCTGCCAGCCAGCGAGGAGCCCACCACCGCCGTCCAACCAAGTCCAATCTTGTTCCCCATCGCCCGTTTTCTGCTCCGTCGTCAACGATACCAACCAACCGTGAAGCACCCCGCCCCTTCTCGCATGCAGTGTGGGTAATATAGTACAACCTGATTGATCCCAGAGCCAAACCCCCTCTCGTACGTCTACCCTGACCCCCAAACCCTAGAAAGAACCTGAACGCCGTGCCGCGATGCAAACCGACCGGCCAATGCAGTGAGCGGAACTGATCCGCTCTTCTTTTTTTCTTTTTCCTCGCTTTTCTCTCATATCGGCGCTCTGGTCCCCAAATCAAAGCTAGCGCTCCCCTCGCTGCATGGAACGAACTCCTCTCTTGCACTGTCCCGGCATGGCCAGGATGAGCTGTCTTCCAAGTCGGCAGAATCGTCACCCCCTTGTTGATAGAAACTCGACCCCACGACGATGGACGGACGTATCCCTCTAAATCACGCTCAAACAGCAAACTTGACCCGCTGATTCCGCCAAGCATGTCGCAACATCAGACGAAAGGAACCGCTCTTCCAAGTGCAGGACCTGGTTCGCCGGACGGCACAACAAAGCATCATAGAGTCGACGGGTCGGGAGGGAACAAGAGGGACGAGTCGGAAGGAGTATCCATCGGGCTAGGAAGAGATAAAACCAACGAGTCAGGTGACGAGATAACCTCCGACGGCCCACGCCCAAGGTTCTACCGCGGCGACGCGTGCCGTGAGGGAGACGGCTGTGGAGGCGACCCCTGCGAGGACAGCTTCAGCTTGAGCTTGATCTTCTTTGGTGCAGCAGACGGCGGCCCACCGCCATTCGAAGCCTGACTCGGCGCTGCTGCTGCCGGCGCGGGCGGCGGCGGGGAGTGGTGGGGTGCAGCCGTGGGCAACGGCTTGCGCTTCTTGCCGTTGAGAAGTGATGTGCTAATCCCCGGCGAAGATCGCGGGTCCCTAGCAGGGGATCCCGCGCGGCCCGCCGTGAATGGGGAGCCCGGGCGACCGGGGAGCGTTGTGCGTTTCAACCCCCCAGGGTTCTGGTACGTAGATGATGACGCGGCCCCGGCAGCCTTTTCCACCCTGATCTTGCGTTGTACCCTCTCTGATAACCTGTCCCATGATCGGAAGGGAACCGTCACCATCTTTCGGAAACGGCCATTTGCGCCAGTCTCGGTTCTCGCCACCTTCTTTGGTGGTCGGTCGACTCCCTCGCCCTCGTCGCTCTTGCGTTTCTTGAGCGGTTTGGGGCGCTTCTCCGCCAGATGATCCGCCATCTTCGCTGTGGGATTCAGCTTCTGACCGAATGAGCTGGTGCGTGGCGACGGCGATCCCACCAAGGGCGTCGACAGCCGCGCAACGGGCTGAACTGAAATCGAGTCCGAGAATGAAGCTGCCGAGGGCACTGGCGGGCGAGGCACAGTGACTGAGATTGACTCCTTGCGGACAGGGGGGGCCAGAGGAGGCGGGGGGCCGTTGTTTGTGGAACCGCTAAAGGACAGCTTGGAGCTGAGCTTGATCTTCTTGGTTTCCGGAGGCTTGGCCTCGATTGGCGCTGGAAGCGGAGGCGGAGGTAGAGGCGGCTCAACATCCATCAAGGCCTTCTGCCGAGGCTGGGTGCGGAAATGTGTAGTGAACCGGATAATGCACTGCTTCTTGCCATTCGGTCGCGGTTCGTGTTGGCCATTAACAACAAGCTCCCGCGTGCATTTCCAGTATTTTGGATAATTGAATGTCATCAGCAGCGAGTCGTCGGCTTCAAACATGGCCGAGCAGAGCGTCAGCAACTGAGACTTTTCCTTGGCGCTGATGGACGGCGACTCGACGGCCCTCCACATGGCGGTCTGCAGCTCGGAGTTGCCCTTTAGCTCCTCCTTCAGCGCTGCGAGGGTTTGCTGGATGCTCTGATTCCGAGTCGCGTCGAGTTTTCTCTGCTGGATTTCGGCCTCACCCTGCTCAATGATCAAGCCGCTATCGTCGATGGGCAGTTCCGGCTCAGGCTGGGCGGCCTTGTTTTCGCCAAGTGCAATGGCCGCCATGCCTTTGGAAAAGATCTTGAAGAGGCGGTCGCGGACAAAAGGCGAGGGGTCGGAGCTGACACAAGCAAGGAGCAGCTTCATAATGGGCACCTTGGAGAGCAGCCCAAGCTCAACGAGACACTCGTAGGCCTTGATCCGGACCAGGTCGAGGTTGTCGTCCTGCAGGTACTGGACAAACTCGAGCGGCGCGACAGGAATGACGCCGGCCTTCATCAGCCGCATCTTGCAGTTGAGGGCGGTCGTCGTCCAGATGTTCTGGTACGTCGACGTCCACTCGTCCATACGGCGGTACTTGTCAATCTCCTCAATCGTCTTTTCAATGAAGCGCTTAAGTTCAAGCTCGTCGTCGTCGTCCGTCCTGAGGCTCGAGAGCAAATCTCTTTCACCCTCGCGCTTATCTGGGATGATCGAGGTTGTGAGGGCCTCCAGCAGCTTCGCAATGTAAAAGTGATCGGAATACTCATTGTCCGAGTTGTCGTTGAAGAGGATCAGGTCCAGGAGGAAGTTCCGCGCGTCCCGCGAGCAGCGGCCATTCTCCCGAGTGAGGGCGATGGCGCCCGGAAGAGCACACTGAACGGCGTACTGGGCCTTGTCGTGGAAGGAGTTTGGAACCGGAGGAAATGTGATGCTGCCGTTCTTGCCGACCATCCGGTCGCAGAAGAAGTGCCGGAAGATCAGGATCAGCTGGGCCTTTCCGATGTAGTTGAGATCGGGAGATGCCTGCTTGGGCAGGCTTTGGACGGCCATGACGCGAATGCCGTGGTAGTAGCGGCGGTCCATGACCGTCCGAGTCTCGATCGTGGCTCCAACGCCGTGCCGCTGTTGCCGCTGAAAGTACAGCATGGCGTCTTGATGAGCGACGACGTCTCTGTCTTGCTGCAACTGGGCCAGGTACATGTAGCCTGGCATGTCGGTCACCATCTCGCAGAGCCACTCAAAGTTGCAGTCGAGCCGGATCCATTCGTACGATTCTCCGTCCATGGCGGTCTGCACCTGCTCGGACCAGTCCTGGAAGCCCCAGTTATCGACATCCTTTGGAGTCATGAGCACGTCGCCTAGCATATTAAAATAGACAATGTCATCCTCCTGGATATCATGCTTGTCGGCAGCATTGTTGGCAGCCGCAGCCGTGGCCTTCTTGGTCCGCTTCATTCGCTTGTACTTCGTATTGTAGGCGATTTGAAGGTTCGTTGCAATTTTGTCCTTGTCCGTGATGGCGAGGTAATGCTCATAGGGAGTACCATCGGCCTCTTGGATTCGGATCGTGAACGGGCCAGTGAAGAGCTTGGGTACGGCGCCAGCCCACACCTCGTGGACCTCTTCGAGGAGCTCCTTGAGGAAATCGTCCTTGGTGATTGCTTTCGGACCGTTGTCCTGAGCCTGCGTCTGGGCGATGCTGATGTCGACGTTGAGATTCTTCTTGTTGAATCGTTGTTTGATGTGGAGCTTTGGGCAACCGGCGCTATGCACCCACTGCTCCCAGAGTTCGTCGGGTCGGTACTGGCTCTTCTTCTCGCACGCTCGCCGGAAGTCGGCGTCCGAGAGCGAGGTGCTGCCGATGGTGACGTTGATGTTTGCGTTGGAGACAATCTGCGAGATGACGCGGACGATTCCCATGGAGCCAGGGATCTTGGACATGCGCTGGTCGAGAATGAAGAGGACCAGGGGGGCCTTGAGGGACATAAAGTCTAGCTCAAAGTCGCCAATATGGAGATAGTTGCCGAGATCGTGGAGGGATGGCCGATGGACGTCCTCCTCAACCAACTTGTCGGATAATGTCTTGAGATGAAACCGATACCAGTTGTTGCCGCAGAGGCTCCTCATAAACAGGTCCGTCATGAACCACTGCATGCCCACAATGAGCCAGCTGTCTGATCTCTGGTTCGGAACAATGTGGACGCCAAAGTACTGGCTGGCCAAGGCGTGGACCAACGTTCTCGTGACTTCGATCTCCGGGTCGATGATGTCCTCCGGATAAAGCAGCCTGGTGCTGCAAAGCGACATTGACGTCGCCGCCACGGTGTCCGGGATCATGTCATCGACAAAACACACTTTGTAGCTCTCGAACGGATATCGGCCGAACTCGGGAGCGAAGAAGTCTGCCGCTGCGACGATGGGAGCGCAGGTGTGGAGCACCTCGTCACCCCGTCCAGGGAGGCAATAGGCATGGATCTTGGCCGCGTTTGCGCCCAGTTTCTCATCGGCTTCCTCGGTTCTGAACTCTGACCACAATTGAATGTGCTCAAAGGGGCCGATGGCAAAGGCGATGTGCTGGGCTGCCGAAAACTGTGACTCAAACGTCATGATCTTCTTCTTGCCGTCCTGGGGGTCGATTTGCTCCCCGGTGAGATTTCCGGAGCAGACCACCGTCATCTCCATCAACTTGTCCTGCTCGACCAGGGCGTAAGAGGGCGGAGCCGCAGGAGCGGGTTCTCCGAACTTTCGCTTCCGGCTGCCATTTGAGCCCTCTGCTGGCTGGGTGGCCAAGGGTTGCTCAAAGACGTCTCCCAGCATTCTCGGGCACTTGATGGAAACCTTCCAAGGATGCCTCGACCCGGGGTCGTCGACACAGGGGAAGATGCAGGATGCTGTGCCCGGCTCGAGCGAATGGCGGGTGTACACGTGAGGGTACCTCAAGTCCCCCTCATCGACGCCGACGAAATGCAGGCCATCCCGAATGTGCTTTGACCGGAAGGGAATGGAGATCTTAAGCCCATTTATTTCGTCACTTGGGTCTGGCCGGTCGACCGGGGCGTCCTTGTCCGCCTTCAGGGGCTTGATTTTGAGGGTCCGCCGAGGCTCGTCTGGGAGCATGGCATTACGCCGTAACGACACCTTGAGCGCGCGATCTGCGGGAACACAACAGGGGAGCGCTTCTCGGTCCTTGTTGGGCACCTCGGGCCGCCGCGCGGGCCTGAGGGGCGCCATCCGCTTTTTTACTACATGGTGCTGCGAGGCACCAATCTGCCAGTGACGAGGCGTCTGCGCCAGATCATACGGGTCCGAAAATGATGCCGCCGTCCTGAATCCATCGACCGTGACGTTGTCGAGGTCGATTTCGCACTGGCGGGCATCGAGAAATATCTCATCGAGATCCGGGTGTATCGTGAACAGATGGATCGTCGACACGCCGCTGACGCTCTTGTCGCGGAAGTTGACCTCGATTTCGACCTCCTGCTTCAGAATGACAAAAGGCTCGGCTCCGGCGGGCAGGTCGTTGGCTCCGGCGGGCTCGCCGGCCACGTCGTTCTCGATTGCAGCGGGCATTTCGAGAGGAACGAATACCGCGTTTGGGTCGGAACGAAACCGCGGGGGCTGGGGACTGGAAAGAGCGGCTGCGAGGAGAATCGGAGTCGGTCAATCGGTCGGTCGGCCAGCCTTTCGAGGCTAGAAAAGTCGTCGCGATTTCACTTGGTCATGGCACTGAATGAAGTGCGCGCGGAGCAGAAGAAGGACGACTCGAATCAGTCGACGGGCTTTCCGTTGTCGTTCTCGCAGCCGATAGGAGAGTGTGTTGCCGCTGCGAAGAAGCAGTTCGGGATGAAAATGGATCGGTCGGTGTCGGGGAGGGTTGATGGAAACCGGTGAGGGAAACCTGGCAAGAACTGAATGAGCGGCAACTGCGGTGGAATCGTGGTTCGAGGTTTCGCGGTGGGCTCGGCGGGAAAGGCAACAGCCTAATGAAGCACGGCAGAGAGGAGCACAGCACACAAAAAGATACCTGCGCCGCCGCCCCAGAGCAGGGCAGCTAAAAGCTTAATTCAATAGAGGGCCGGCGCGCCAGGGACAACAGTGCGCCGGTAGATGAAGTTGTGAAATGCCGTGCCGACCGCCCAGCTCGAGCAACAGTCGAAGTTGACGCGAAAGCTTGGACTAGGCTCGATAAGACCTTGCAGGGGTTCTCCAGGGGTGGATACAAAGACCCACCAATTCCGTTCTGGGCAGCGGGGAGCTTCAAGTGGTCTGTGCGGGTTGATGACGACGTCTGGGGGTTAGGGGGTGTTTTCACCAAACTTGTCTGCACTTTCCACCACATCATATTGCCCAAGGTGGTCGAAGAAGCAGATGTACATTGTTTCTCTATCCATCAACACACTCATCAACAAGACTCGTAGACAAACTACGGACTCATACTCCGTAACGCGATCCATTTTGGCTTCCTGACCCCACCCCTCTTTCCTCTTTCCTCTCTTCCTTCTCTCCTCTCCCAACCTTATATTTAATCTCAATTCGATCCTCTCTATATATGGAATCTTTCTCTTCTTCACTTGCTCAATGTTCCATACTAGTCTTATCTTCTTCTATGTTATCTCAGGATATTAATCTGGCCGCCGTCGTCACTTTGACTCCTGTCCACCAGAGCCCCAAGAGACATATTCGCAGTCTAACTGGCCTAAGTCAAGCACCTAGGAGAGTCGCCAGTAGTGGACAGATCTTTATTTGCTTTGGTTGCGATGCTTCCTTCTCATCCACTAATATAAGCCAACATAGATATAGTGTAATCTGTTAACAATACATACAGAGCACTCTCTACAATGGAGGTCTGTTCGGGGAGCTGTACTTCTGACCGTGCAATATTCCATACACCGTGCGACCGACAGTGAAAGCTCATGTCTACCTCCCTTTCACACGGTTCAACTTTCCTTTTAAAAACGATGTGTCTTGACGCCCCTCAAGGTGCGAAACTCATACATTCTGCCTCGCACCGGATATTCTTCCCTTTTGTCCTCATGTTCTTACAACGGCCTCCTTGTTCCGCTCCCCAACCGCCACCCCTTCACTGGCCTCAACCTCGACCTCTTTCTCACTCCCCTTTGCTTGACCTCGATTTCGACCTCTTCCACACCCCTCTCACCCGGCCGCTGCTTCAACCTTCGCCTCCAACCTTCAAACCTTCGACCTTCGACCTTCGACCCAACCCAACCCCCAACCGACTTGCTCGATCTCAACCTCGGCCTTGACCAGCACAATGAGCAGCACAACCCACCAGGTAAAGCAGCCAGCGCCCAATTCGCTCCCCCCGAACTAACATATCCTAGTGCACGGTCTGCTTCGCCGACTTCCAGGACGGCGCCACCAGCATCTGCCACAACAGGCATGACTGGTGCTCAGACTGCCTACGTGCCTCCGTTGAGGCGGCGCTGAGGAACGTCAGTGACCCTGCGTGCATGCCGCCCCGGTGCTGCGGCGACGCAGTCTTCCCGATGGAGGAGATCTGGGCACCAAAAGACCATCCGACCCTCCGGCGGCTCGACACGGCCGGCCTCGCTTCCTAGGAAGAAGCCGTCCGCCGTGCTCGAGCAACCAACGACATCCGCGATGCGTACATTGACCGCAGCGTCATTCGGATTGCCATGAACTCCAAGGGTCGGATGCTCTTCCAATTCTGCCAAAGCTGCCATCGGCTGGTCAACAGGGCAGATGGTTGCAACCACATGACGTAAGGACCCCGTCCTTCCCTAACCCGTAGCTGTTGGCGGTTTTCTGACCATCTTTAGCTGCCTATGCGGTTATGAATTTTGCATCATCTGCGGAAGGGAGTGGTCCACAGATATAGGGCCCAACGGGTTACCAACTAGCCTCTGCCACGGATACTTCGGCTCCGAGGACAAGCACGCGCTCTGGATCCCCGAAGAGGTGCAGGAGCGCCTGGACGCCCAGGGCAGAGCAAGAAAGCAGGCTGCGAGTGACAATACTGACGACGACACCACCTGCCGGCATACCCCCGATCTCCTCCACCCACTAAGGCTAAGACGAGATCTCGGCAGGGAGCAGCGCAACCAGGCAAGATGTGGCGTCTGCGGCGTGGTGTTCCGGGCATTTCTGCTACACTGCCGAGGGTGCCAGACCCTGTTGTGCTTGGGCTGCCGAGATGCTCTGTTGGACTAAGGCTTCTAGATGTCATGTCGGAGCCCTGTCACAGCTCTGTCGGCGGGGTTTTGCGGATTGACGGGGGGGACAACAAGGGGAGTTGGATTACAGCTTTGAAGATTCGCGGATTGCACGCCCTACCGGCCCCGGAACCATCGAGCAACGCTATCATGTCTGCCGTTTGGGAGCAACTGGTTTGTGGAGTTGGCTTGCATAGGCTCTTCGCCCGAAACCGCATCCTCGGCGGATGTTGATGGTGTTGCTTTACTGTGTAGAGGATGGTTGAGGATTTACAAAATATTCTTTGTATATACTGGATGAAAGTGTCTTTTGGGACTGGAGCGCCGGCATAGTTCGCTTGGGTGGTTTGTTTACACTTCGCTTGTCTAGCTCACACAAGTGTTGCTAGAGCTGTTGTTGTGATGGAGTTGAGAGGACGAGAGGACGAGAAGATCGAATTGAACATCAGGGTTAGGGAAATGTTCTGTGTGTCCAAATCTGCGTTGGTGCAAGATACAGAGACGGCTGGGGTGGCTCCAGTCAAAAGGCGGTCTCCCGAACAAAACACACGTCCAATTCTCGTCCAATCTTCTTCTCCCCTCTCCATCTCACCAGAATCACAATCACAGCCAGGCGTTCCATACCGGGCATCATGTCTCACCAAGCACTTATATTCCATTCACGGCCACGAGACCAAGGTATACCACCCTCTATGATGAACCACCCGCAGTCTGTTACCCTACCAAATCAGATGCCTACCGATGAACGCCTCCTCCCAAGAAACCAGTTAATAAAACAACAAACCGCTATGACGCCCACCTCCTTTCTCAAAAACTACGACAAAAGAAAATGACGTTCCCAATCTCAATGAATGATACAGTGAGCTCAACTCAACTCAGCTCAGCTCACGCCCGCCCCCTCCTATCCCTCCTCTTCCCCCTGGCCCTCGTCTGCAGGGTATGCTCATCCCGCAGCTCAACAGGCAGCTCAAACTCGGCCTCGGCCATATCCGGCACGGCATGGCCCCAAGCCAGGACGTTGCGGCCTCTCCGCCGGTTCTTGCTCAGCGCGGCCTCGCGCTGGTAGCGCTTCGCAAAGAAGGACGTGAACTCCTTGAGTGGCTGCGGCGGCTCAGGCTCCGTCTTTGCTGCTGACACAAGCGGCGCCTTTCCGCCGGCCCGTCCGCCGCGCCTTGACGCAGCAATCTTCTTTTTGGCGGCCGCCGCGGCCAGGGCCTCCTCGCGCAACTGTTTCGCGATCGACGCGTCCACGTCGCTGTCGTTGTTGTTGTTGTTGTCGTCGTCGGGTGGCTCTCCCTCGACTTCTTCCCCTTCTTCATCACCACTACCCCCCATCTCGGCATCACTATCTGCAATCTCCTCCTCCCCCTCCCCCTCCCCCTCCTCCTCTTCCTCATCACCCCCATCATCCCCATGCTCCCCTCCCTCCTCCCCATCATCCACCTCCTCACTAGCCGCCGCCAACCTTCCCGCCCGTTCCTTCTCCAACTTCCTCCTCTTCTCCTCCGCCGCCCACCGCCGAAACTTCTCCAGTATCCCCTGGCACCCCCTGATAAAGTGCTCGCGCGCGGGCTCAAACGCCCGCTTCCGGCTCTCCGTGATCCCGCTGACCCCCATCACCCGCAGCCAGTCGTGGCCCTGCAGCCCGTCCAGCAAGCGGATGATCTGGTCCTTTTCATGCTGGGCGCGGCCCTTTTCCGAGTTGCGGATTGATCGCTCGACGCGCTCGGCGCGTTTGTGGGCTGGTTCGAAGAGCGTGTCGGGAAGAGGGTCGTCGGTGGGGTCGAGGGGTTTGTTACTGTTGGTGGTGCTGCTGGTGCTGTTGCTGCCCTTGTTGAGGAAGCTAAAGTCGATTGTTTGCGAGTCGAAGAGGTCGGTGAAGAGGGAGTCGCCGTAGCTTCGGACTGGGTAAGTGTCGCGTGGTTGTGGATGTGAGTGGGGTTGGGATTGGGGGGTGGTGCCCTCGGTTATGATGATCGGGGTGTCGACGGTAAGGAGGTCTGGGATGCGGCAAAGTGGTTAGCAATTGAACTCGGCAATGCAGCACGTGGTGATTGTATGCAAATCAATTGAGGGCGGCCTGCTACTCACGAGTCTCTTTTGGCTCGTTGCCAATGACCTCGTCATATTCGGGAAAGTAATTGGAGAGCTCGCTCTTGTGGCGGACCGACTCCTGCGACCGCAGCTTGCGGCCCTGCTCCTTTGTATCAATCGCATTGGGCTGTAACCGGTTAAGCTCGTGCTTTAGGCCATTGGCGACCTTTTCTTGGTGTTTTGTCAGGGCTGCTGCCTCGGGATTCGCGGTTTTGGCGGGAGGGGCGCGCGCCGGGGCGGCATTGGGGCTCGCGACAGCGCTGCTGGCCTTGGGTGCTGCTCTGGTGGCGGGCGGAGCTGGAGCTGCAGCTGGAGCTGGAGCTGGCGGTGTCACGTCGGTGTTGGAGAACCTCGAATGGAACGACGACCGCGACGGGATCTCTACCGCGATCCGGGCTCGCTTGGTCACGGTCGGGTCGAAATCGCGTCCCGGCCCGGTGTCGAGCTGGCGCTTCGGGGCGCGGGGTGCGTTGGCGTTGGCGGCGGCGAATTGCTGGTCGGCCGACTTCGCGTTGCTCGACGTCAAAACGCGATGGCTGTTGGGAAGTTTGGGGTGCGGGAGACAGAGACCATCAGCTCGTCTCGAGCGGGTCACGGACGTCATTGCCATTTGAGAAGGTCGTCGGCATGGCAGCCTCGGGAAAGTTGAGATTGTCAAGCTGACGACCCAGCTGGGGGCGCTGGCGCTGGGGGCGTTGGGACTCGATTCCCCAACTTGGCGCACTGCGAGATTTGGGCTTGCGCTGTGATTGTTTGTCGCTGGCGAGGGATGCTTGGTTTGAGGGAAATGACTACGCTCTATTTTTATTTTGGGCCTTTGCGCCTCTAGCTTTTTACCCACTATCTTCGGATTTGTCAAGAAAGTGCTTCCTATTGTTGCCATTGTCTTTGTGGTTTGGAGGCAGCTCAGACCAAATGAAAGACCCTAACCCGGAAGTGACGATCTCCAAACGCAGGTTACCCTAACCCTGTGTCAGAAGTGACGTCCAAGCGCAGGTCTACCCTAACCCCAACCCTCCGATGTCAACTTTCCACCAACTCCTTGAAGTCTTGCCCGCACAGGATAACTCGGTTTTGGAGTTTACTGTGTCTAGGTAAGAAATTGGAGTTCTGGTGACACTGTAACTCGGTCATGTAGTGGTGTTCAGTTTCTCTATTAGTGTACTTTAGACTACCTGGCAACCTACCGCTCAGGGGCCTCTACAAGACAAGAAGCCAATCGACTCGACAAAAGGGATGAACGCCAGCTCCCATATCCCGGTGACTACCGTAGGTACGCCTCTAAACCGTCCGGGAATAAATAAAAGCAGTCCCAAGTCAGAGATCCCCTCACGCCTTCCCCCATCTCATCACATCCCTTACCATCCCATCCAACCCCCTTAAAAACACCCCACCCCCGACCACTCCTCATGATAATGATACACACACCTCCTCACCCTCAACGGATTCCTCAGCTCCGCATACTGATGCTTCCCCGGGATCCACGACCGCTGATCCAGCCTCCGAAACAAATCCGCCAAGAAGTCCTCACACGTCTGCGCAAACTCGAGGTAGCGCGAGTGCGTCAGGCACGTCCGCGCCTCAAAATGCACCATGTCACTGAGGAACCTCCGCAGCGGCGATGTGCCGGAGCACAGGGTGTAGGCGACGTGCAAGTGGGCGAGCGGGACCAGGCGGCGGTTCATGACGGCCTCGCCGTCGAGGTAGGCGTCCATGGCGGCGTTGAAGAGGCGGTCCCAGCAGAGCTTTTCGGCGAGGGCGAGGAGGCGGAGGAGGGTGAGTTGGTGACGGTTGCTTTCTTCCGAGGCGTGCTCTTGGGAGGTGAAGACGGGGTCGTTGGGGCCCGACTTCCAGTCGAACCAGCGCTTGGCGGTGACGACGGAGAGTTCGGGTTTGAGGCCGAAGGGCCAGTCGGTTTCGGGTTCCTTGTTCTCTTTGTCTTGCTGTTGTTGTTGGTCTGGCTCTCCGGGCGTGGCTGTCGTATCTTCGGATCCATGTTCCAGCCTGGCCGCCCAGGCCGCAGCGGTTTTAGCGGGGGGCAGTGTGCCAGGGAAGACGTCCCCTTTGGGTTTCTTCTTGTTTCTATAGGGAGAAGTGCTGGGTTGTCTGGGCGCTGTCTCCGATCCGGTGGTGCCCTCTGCTGCCTTGGGTGATGGTGCTGCGGTGAGAGGAGACTTGGGCGGGTGTTCGCCGAGAGCAGCAGTCGCTGCAAAAGTCAGAGGGCCCTTTTTGGGGAGCACGGCATCTTGATCCGTCTGCTCTTGCGGCGGCTTCTCCATTCGAAAGGTAAACTCCAAGCGGGAGTTGGGCGCCAGCAGTGATGAAGGGTCTTTCAAGTTGGTAGGATCGCTACCTCCGTCGGTGCTCGGGGTCGTGTTTCCGGTTTGCGCTTCCTCACTAGAATCTGAGGGAGTAGCACTCGTGGTTTTCTCACTCACCGACCCTCCAACATCCTTATTCACATTCCCATTATTGAGGGCCTGACTCTGAGTACCGAGGACCCGAACCTTTTGCGTCCTATCCACAACAGTAGCGATAGGGGTCTTTCTGTTCAACCACTCCTGACGAAGCCGTGAATGCTCTCTCAACTCATCCTTTTTCGGGGTCACACCGGCGTCCCTCCGCAAGGGATCAGCCACATAATTCTCGGCCGCCTTGTAATCGCCGAGCCGGATCTCTTCGGGAGAAAACTTCTCAAACGCACCGTGAGCAGACAGGTGCCGAGCAATCACCTTGGAGTTTTCGTCCTCCGGGTCCGGGTCCGGCAGCTCCACGGTCATGTCCACGTCCACCCTGGACAACGGCGGGATCGGGACCTTGACGGATGACTCTTTGCCTTTTGACTTGGAAAAGTCTGGCTTGGTGATGAAGGGCTGCACTCGCGGGATCTGATGCGTGTAGACCCAGTTCACGAGAAGCCGGAACGCGTCGGGGTCGTCTTCCTCAAAAGTCATGACACCCTCGACGGCTTCCTTGAATAGGTTGCTGGCCAGGGCGCCCTTGAAGTAGTTGGACTGGGTCACCAGTAGGTTCTTGTGGACGACGAATTGCTGGCGACTGGGTCCCACGAAGATGGTAACCACCTCGGTTCCCATGTCGCTGAAACTCGGATATTCCATGGTTAGCACGGCAGGTTTCGTTTGACTGGAGGACTGGGCGGCAAGACTAACTCGGCAAGGACTCTAAACGACTTGGCCATTGTGCGCGGCGACAAGATGTTGCATCGGGTCACTGAAATGCCAGTGCCACAGTACCGCTACAGATTTCTGGTGGTTTCAGTTGCTCAGCCAGAGTGAAGCTGTGCGCGGGGTGAAGAATGCTGTGCTGGGAAGGAAGGCGCGTGCAGGCGAACCAATAGGCCTTCTGGTCAGGCAGGCTTGCTAGGCACCAGGCTGCCTGATATTTCGGGGCAGCACATGTCCGAGGCACAAACGGTATCGCGTTCTTGATCAGACGGAGTTGGGAATCAATGGCTCTGCTGGCTTTGAGAATGTGAAGTTGAAAAAGCAATGCTTCTGATGGGTCACTTCCAATGAAGGTCAAAAGCGGGGCATTATTGATGGGTGTAAGTCGCGCCAACCGACACTTAGTCACATGTGAAATCGGGATATTCCTGCTCCAAGCGAGCTCCTAAGAATAGAGAATAAGGGAGAGATACTGTATAAGAAACAAGCGAAGAATAAAAAGGCCTAAAAGAGCAGCGAGGCCATCGGCTTGTTTGCGTTCAGCAAGGTACCAAAGGAGCCGGAGAAAGAAGGCTCCGACTTCAGCATCACCGGAACACAACATGGTTTGACTGAATAAAGCAAATAGTAGGTAATTGAACTTTTATCTTCAGCGGTATTAAGATATCACTAAACCCCAACTCCATCCCGATATCCAGCCCTTTAATGCACCAGCCCAAGCATGACAGTCATCCGAACCAGTCGTAATCGTCATCAAGCCCAGCTAGGCAACCTCGTCTATGTACAAGTCCCCATGGAGAGTACCGGACCCGCCATTCCAGAATAAAAAACCAAAAAATATTATCTCCCACCTGGCATCCAGTACCAAATAGGTATCTAACTGGGTAGGTAGGTAGGCAGCACTCAGCAAGCACCATACCTCACCCCCCTCTTTCCAATCTCCCTCCTCGCAATCGGATCCTCAGGCCAGATCCACCCCCGTGACCTCTTGGCCTCCCGCTTCTCCGCCAACTGCGGCTGCGGCATCCAGTCATCCCTCGGCAGCGCCTTGCGCCTCGTGCCTTCAGCCGGCGCACCAATCTCCACCTTCCAGTGCGCCTGCCCGGGCATGGGCTCATCGCCCGCCAGCATGCACAGTCCCCAGAGCGCCAGACCGGCAGTCAGCTTGGCCTCGCTCACATCCAGCGGCACAGCACAACCGCCCTCGGTCTCGGGCTCCGCGGCAGCAAGCTGCACGCTGCCGACCTCGAGGTACCCAAAGTGTGGCGAGCCGGGCTCCCCACCGTTACGCACAAACACCAGCTCAATCTCGGTGAGGATGAACCCGTACCGGCAGCCGTGCTCGCGCATTGCGTGGTGCAGGTGCGCCAGGCCGCGCAGGTACTCGACGCGCTTGATGTTGCCCTCGACACGCATGCCTGTGTTGAAGCGGTCGAAGCTCTTGACGAGGCCGACGACGCGCGCAGAAGGCTTGCCGCCAAAGATGGCGGCCGCCGAGGCGGACTCGCCGGCGGCGTTGGCGAGGAACATGCAGTCGGTGGCCATGCCGAGGTTTTGTGCCTGGCCTGACACGGCCGCGGCAGCGCTGGTCTTGGAAGGGACAGAGAGCTTGAGGGGGCGCTGCGAGCAGAGCGCCAGGGCGTTGTTGAGCTTGGGAAGGTAGTGTGCTGCGTAGATAGCATGGAGGGCCGACTCAGTCTCGGGGTGGCGCTGGGTTGATGTGGGGTTGGGTAGGAGAGACGACGGCACAGGCGTCGATAGGCAGGCCGAGGCACCCGGGAGGGAGAGGATGGTGGCGGCGTTGAAGTTGTTCCATGGACGGATCTGCCTAACGTCCCACCAGAAATGGCGGGTGTTGGGGTCCCGGAGCGGGAAGGAGAGGGTGCGGACCAGAGACGGGGTCGGGTTCGGTGATGTGAGGTAGGAGAAGAGGGTCGTGGACGGAGCCACCTCCGGGACGATAGGGGCGGCGGCGGCCAACGGCGAGGGGGCCCGCGGCGCATACTGGTAGAGGAACTGCTCCGGCTGGGAGTAATGGGCCTGGGGTTGGGGTGGGGGAGAGGGGCTGCTGCTAGCCCGGGCCGGAATGTACGTGGGCATTTGGTAAGCCGGGAAGTTGTACGACTCAACTCCGACATGGTCGAGGTTGCATGAGGACGCGCGCCTTGAGTGTGCTACCGACGACTCGCGGGTGAAGGAGACGGGCGAGCAGAGAAGGGGAGCCGGTTCGTCGGTGAAAGAGATGCCATTGGAAAATGAGATGGTCTCCGGGTTGGTGTGGCTGCGGACGTGCGAGGGGCGGTAGATGCTCTTGTTAACCCTGGACGGGCTCGGAGAGGTCCTGGCACGCTTGGGGGCCGGGAGGGCAACAGAGGGAGTGATGGCCTGGTCTTGGCTCCGGATCTTGGGCAGGAGGAGAGGGCCGTGAGTCCGGATGGGCGACCGCGCCGGAGTGGTCCGGCGGGTGCTGGTGGTGCTGGTGGTGGTGACCGAGTCGGAGGGCGACGACTCGAAGGAGTAGACGGATCCATGCGAGCTGGAGCGAGCGTGGCCGGCGTTGTAAGGGATCTCCAAGAGAGACGGATCAAAGGTGAAGCTCGGAGGGGTGGTAGGGTCGCATGGTGGGAAGGTGAAGTCAAAGGTCAGATCCGCTGCCAGACTAGACTCGAGTGTCAGTATACCACGTTGGCTAGGTCAGAGACTAATGAGGGACTCACGTGGACATGGTGACGACTAGTCAATCTGTGCCGAACCGGACACAGCAGAGAGCAGATTACAGATTAGTGTCCCGAAGAGGTTCCGTGAGGAGATGGAGGGAGGCCGGCTCCGTGGGTGGAGACAAAGAAGACGGAGAAGGAGAAGGAAACGAGTAAAGGAATCCGGTCTCAAACCGACTTCTCCAGAGAAGTCCAGTGGTTGGCAGAGAAGGGATGTTTGAGAATGGACAAAACAAGAGACGAGAGGAGGGAGGAGAGGCTATACTTATCCTCATGCCCTCGGCACTAATCACTTGCCGCAGGATCATAGGCCACCGGCGGTCGGCCCCATGATGCATCAGCCAACTCGGCGAGAAGCAGTGGACCGTGGGCGCGATCTGAAGAGACGTGGGGCGTTCCCGGCGTGTACCGCGAATGGAGCCGCGTCCCGATTCCCGCCATGGATCGTCCTGGGCATCCATGGATGGATGGAGCCAGGATGGCACCAGGGATGGCACCAGGGATACGTGCGAAAACCGAAAGGTACGTACTCCGGCCTCGCCCTACCAGGGCTGCAGCCTGCTGTCGTCTTCCTGCAAGACAAATGGCTCCCAGTAGTAGACGGGAAGCAAACCTGAAACACGGAGACGACGGCCCCCCATCCGGAACTTGATGTCACTCAACATTTGGGGGACCGTAGGGCGGCCACATGGAGGCGCCCTTACACAGTTGAGACGTCGAGACGTTGAGACATTTGGGGCGGAGCACAGCAGCTCAGCGCTGACCGGACGGGTACGTACAGTCCCACGGCGGCTCTGCAATATTGGATAACGGAACAACGAGAAATCTCTGGTTGCCATTTCGGGCCAGCGTCTGATGGGTGGATTGGAGGTCAAGCCGGGGCCAGGGCATTTTGGTGGGGAACGGGGGTTTTCCGTGTGAGTGGGAGATCCAAAAATGCAAAAAGGCCCGGAAAAAGGAAGAAAGAATCTGGAAGCTATGCTGGCCCAAGCTTCCTTCCTCAAGATCCAATGTTGTGAGCTGCGATTGGCTCAAGCTCTTCTGCTGCAACCCGCCCTGAATCCTTGACTCATGTCCACTTGGCTCCACCCCAGAAAGCTGCCGAGCGCCAATCACCCGCCTTTCCCCGCCACCGCGCTTCTTTCTCATTCGCGGCGCGGTCGCGGGTCTGGCGATGTCCACGACACGCCCAACCATCGCGAAGGAGGACGTGGGAGAACATCTGATCGTGTCCCGTGGGGTATGCCGCGATGGAGGGCCGAGCAGCCACCTCTGTGGTTTGTGCGTTCTTGAGGGACGGACAGGCTCGACGTCGGATTTTTCATCGATGCCGGTCGCCTCACAAATGCACTTCTGTAGCGAGCATTGGGCAGCGCCGCATTCATCACGCTTCCATCACACTTTCAGCATTTTGGGCAGCTCCCTGGTTGTGACCAGGGCTGGCCGAAGAACGGGAATTTCCTCTCCGACAAGGAACAGAAAAAAACAGAACTCTAAAGCTATTTTTGGGGAAACAAGCTCAAAGGACGGGCATCTACTCATCGAGATCTATTCCTTTCCCGGTCCCGTCGGTGTTACAGGTACGAATAGGGCTGGATGGCTTGCCTGGGGCCGAGCGGTAACTGAGGTTGCGCTGGGGATGGGAATTGGTCTTTCAGAGGAATGATCAAATCTCCGTTGCCGCCCAAGCGGGCGCTTACATGCCAAGCGCTAAGTGTTACCTTGCCCTGTTAGCAGAAATCCCGTGCCACCGTGCCACCCGATATCTAAAATCGCCTAGGCATGTTAAGAGCCGCTGTGCCGCTTTAAACGCGCGTCCAAGATTTAAGCGTAAATTTGACGCCATCAGACAGCGGCCCATGGTCAGGTCAGCCAAGGGCGGGCAGGGGCACTGGCGGCTACTGACGCCCGCCCCTTTCAATGCCTTGGGATCTTCCGACCGGACCACGACTGTTCCCGATCCGATTGCCCCGACCTCCTCGTTGCACTGCCTTCGTATTCATCTAGCCGGGCGCTTACACAGAGTGCGTGAGGTGAGCTTCACCGATCGGTCAGCATTTCGGTGTGCGGAGAGGTTGAATGTGGAGACTCTTCGTCCCCCACCGAGCTGTACACTAAAAAGTCCAGTTTATGCCTCAAACTCCAGGCCCCTCATCTCCTTAGTCAGCAAACCCTCACGAAACCCTCGCGCACCCTAACCCTCTTCCATTGGCTCCCGCAACACGTCTCCCAACCCGACGCGACGGACCAGTTCCAGCAAATCCCCTCGCGCAGTCCCCCCACCTGTCAAGTTCGCGACCCCGAACTTCGATTGGCTATCAGCCTCTCACCGCATCCAAACCATCACCCATCCCACACCAACCCCACCTCGGATGACTCTTCCTTTTGCATCTGCGTGCATATTCTATCGTTTTTTCCTGTTCTAGATGCAAAGGAAGAAACTTTCTGCGACTTTCTTGCCGTGGTGCCCCGCAAATTGTTTCTCTGGTCCCCTGATTCCCTGTTTCGTTCCCCCATTTGTTTCACCGTTTCGATCACATCCACCCCACGATTAGACGGGAAGCCCACCATCACCACGAGATGGTTTCGTTTCAGGTTCAGTAGTCTCGAATGAGTCACTAAGTCTGCATATGCACACCGCTGCTCGGTAGATCGTCATTTTCTTGATATTGCCTGAGTTTTCCGACTTTCCGAATCCGGATGGAGTTGAAGTCTGTGATAGTGAGCTGTCAAGCGGCGGGGCCAGGCGGGGAGACAGGCTGAGGGGCCGGCAGAACTCAGTCCGTGTCCGCGGTCACCGCCCGGGCGCTGCCCCGCAACGGGTCCTCACCTTCTCACCGCTACATACAACAAACAGAGGACTCTTCGCGGGGCAACATGCAAATTCTTCTTCAAGAAATCTCTCCACCCTGACCGTCACCTCGGTTGAATGTGCCCGGAGAGGACCCGAACATGTCACCATGATCGGAACGAGAAGACCAGTACCCGAACATGTCACCTCGGTCGAATAGAGGTCCCGAAACACGTCACCTCTTGCCCAACACTCAGTAACAACACCGCAGCAAGCATCCACGGATATAGTTAATTCAATAAATGTTATATACAGATCGAATTCTTGACCTCCTTCAAACCCGCCCTCATACAAGTAATGAGCCCTCACACAGAATGAAAGCGAGTCCAGCAATGTATCATGCCATTACCAACACTTGGCCTTACCTGGGAGGGGTATCTTGTCCCATTCACCGACATGGGTAAATGCAACCAAGGCCGCTTCCGTTCCCTCCGTCTAAGCCGGCGGTGTCCGATGTCCACGCCACTGCCCAGACTCTCGATATCCTCGACGCGTCTCCTAGTCCCGACGCGTCCACACTAACTACACCGCATCCTCATCCCATCCCCGCCCCACCTCGCCACCCAGCAAATTCCCTCACCAGCTCCCGCTCCCGCTCCCGCTCCCGTTTGTTTCACCATCCCCATCCGCATCCCCATCCCCATCAACAAGCGGTGAACACCTCATCATCCTCCTCCCCGACCCCTGAACCCCCATCATCCCCTCTCCCTCCCTCACCAACCTCAACGCCCTCCTCAACCCCTCCAACCGGCCCCTCTCCGCAACAACCATCCCCCTCGCCAACTCCCGAATAGCCCTCCTGCCCATCCGCTCATGCATATCCCTCCACCCGGCGAGCTCCCCGGCAACAGTCTGCTGCGCATACCGTAACTCTCTCCCTAATCTCTCCGCCTCGCCCTCGCTCCTCCGTGCCTTTTCCTCGCGCTCCTCGTTCTGCCGCTGCCGCGTCTCGTCTAGTAGCGCGGCGAGAGGCAGCGGCCAGCGGCTGGCGCGGCCGATTGAGGAGTACGAGCGCTCCGCGTCGCGGCGGACGGCGACGATGCGCGCGATGGTTTGTGGCGGGCGGGCGAGGGCCTTGAGGATGGCTTCGACGTTGTTGAAGAGGGCGAGGAAGGCGGCGAAGAAGGCGGCGTGTGGGGAGGAGTGGGAGGGGGCGAGGCTGCGGACGTAGGTTGTAAAGCCGGTGGTGTGAGTGGCCGGGAGGAAGGGGAGGGTGGCGAGGGTTTTGGAGAGGAGGGCGGTGGATTCGTGGAGGTCTGTTTATTTTATTAGTATACGCGCCAGTGACATTTTGTGCTGTAGAAGGAGGGTGAACTCACCGTTGACGACATTCCCCACGACATTCGCCCGCCGCGCAACACTCCTCGTCGAGAAATGCACGCTGCGCACCATGTCACGGGCATGGTCGACAAACTGCTCCACCTCCCTGAGGTCCTCGACGGGCTCAAATTCGTCGTGCACCTTCTCCATCAGCGCGTCAGCCTTGAGCTTGCTGCGCTCTGCCATCATGTCCAGCTGCAGGTCCGGCACAAGGAAGAACTCCCACAGCATCTCGTGCGTGGCAAACGTCGGGTGCGCCAGTAATACCCGCAGAAACCAGTCCATCCGCAGCTGCAAATCCTTGAGCACGGCGCGGCTGGGCTTCGAGGGGATCTGGATCGGCGATCGCAGGTCCGCCAATGACGGAATCCACGACGCCGGGTTCTCCATCTGGAGCAGCTTGGCGAGGTGCTCAAAGTCGCTGAGCGACCGCCGGCACGTCGTCACGGCGTAGCTCTGCTTGTCGACGGGCGCTCCTGACTTGAGCACGAAGCGGATCGAGGCGTCTTCGACAAAGAAGGCCCGGACCACACCCGTCGTTCGCGCATCCGTGCCGGGCATGAGTGAGAACAGCACGAGATCGTCAATCTTGTTCCGCAGCTCGTCGTCCTTGGCCAGCTCTACCGCCGTCAATCCCCTCAGCTCCCTAGCTGCGATGTCGACGCGGGCGTCTCCAAACAGCACCCTGACCATGTCGAAGCGGCCATATTTGCTGGCCAACATCAGGGGTGTAAACTTCTTCTCGTTTGTGGCGTTGACGTCAACGTCACACCTCTGAAGGATGTGCAGAGCCAGGTTGGCATCATTGACGATATGCAGTAGCGTATTGCCCTTGGTATCCACGTGGTTGTCCAGATGAAGCGGCTGACCGTCCCCCTGGCTTTTGGTGGCCGCCTCCAACGCTTCCTGAACCATGCTAAAGTAATGCGGGTTATCGTACGACCGGCACAGCGCAAACAACGGCGTCTGTCCGTTCTTGTCCTTTTGCCTCCATGGCAACATGTTTCCGATGCGTGGTATGAGGAACGGTGCGTGAAACAGGTAGTGGGCGGCGCTCCGGCCCCAGGTGTCCTGGATGGCGAGGTAATCCCGCATCTTGTTGTCGTCTGTGGAGGCCAAGAGAAAATCGAGGACCGTCTCGACGATCGTTGCATCTCCTAGCTGCACTGCGGCGCTGAACAAGGTGGTTCCCTCGTTATTTTGATCCTCTATTATGGCCTCGGCGGAAAAGTACGGCCTCAAGGACAGCAGGTACTTGAGAGCTTCGGGTTGCTTGTTCTGGATAGCCATCATGGGGACCGACTCGCCGAACGCGTCCTGGGTCTGGGAAAGCCGTTCGATAGATGTATCCCCTTCAATGCCGCTGACCGTGCCGATGCTCATCGGCATTGACCGGAACGAGATCTCAGAGCCACTGGACATACTCCTTGTGTCCATGGCCACCCTTTTCGTCCGCTTAACCGGTGGTTGGGGGACTTCCTCAGAGTCTGTGTCTGTTCCATTTTGAAAGGGAAACACATGGCTGAGGCCGGATCCGTGGGAAAATCTTTCCGAGGCGCTAAGGCTCAGCGAGGACCGCCTCGACGTCCCATTTGTGAAACTCCAACCGCTAGATGACTGTCTCCGGGAATGACTATACTCGTCATCATCCTCTATGGCGTCCTCGCTGGGTTCCATAATCTTCCTCAGCCCAGTCAGGTCGCCTTTTGACGTGGCCTCCCAGAGCGCCTTGTTCCGCCGGCTCGCCCTTCGCAGGCCGCCGGATTCGCGGTCAAGATAGGACAGGACCGCCTCAAAGGTGCTCAGGGCATATCCCATCTCGCCGCTATCCACGTCATCGATGAAGACGAAATTCCGGATGTAGACCAGCCGTGCCTGGAGATGCTTGATCTGTGCTTTTATCACGACGTATAGCAGCAGAGACACGAGGGTGTCTGCGTTTATAGTCATGGTTGGCTTCTCGGATGCCCCTTGCGGTTGTCCTGGCTGCGGCGCATCGGTAAGCTGGGTGGACGCCTTGGTAGTGGAGAGAAGAATCTCCATCATTTCCTGCGGGCAGCTGGCATTCGGCATCTTTCGGAATTCTTCAACAGCACGGCCTAGTCTGTTGACGACATCGCGTTTGGCACGGTTGCCTCCGTCGATAACGACACCCAGCTGGGAAATGTCGATAAAGTCCATCTGCCTGATTTTCGCCTCCAGCTCCAGGTCGTCCTGTCGTCTGAGCGCGGCCAGGCGAGGAAACAAGTAGTGATGGACGTTCTCGGAAATATAGCGCTCAATCAGTCGCTCGACAACCGGACCCGTCAGATCGGTAGTAGCACCCAGCAGCGACAGCTGCTGTCTATCGACGCTCTGAAACAGGTCAATAGCGGCCGTCACGGCAGTCTCTAGAGCAGTTCTCATGATGGTCTCATCGTCCTCGGCGTGGAAATTCTCGACTTGGGCCCCGTTGACTCCCTTGGCGGAATTGGTTCGGATATCGCTGTTGGACCTCGCTCTCTTCAGAGCAGTCGTTATCGGCCCGTCGGGCTCTGGATCCGGGATATCCTTTGCCGATGGCGGAGGTGGTAGCGGCCGTTCAAACACCAGCGTAAATTCGCGGAACAGCTTCTCTAGGCCGGCTTGCATCTGCTTGGCAATGGTAGGGAAGTGGTTGAGTAGCTCATGGAAGCTCTTGATGTCCTTTTTCTTTGGCGAGCTGGATGCCTCTCGGCCCTCTGAAGGTCCGTTGAGCAGACGGTCCGTTCCCTCGCCCGGGGCAGGCGGGACCACAGCCGGAATCACTTTGACTTCCTCCCATGATCCCACCAGCGGGCGCGAGATGTAATAGATCAAGAACGGCCGGGGCTCGAGGGTGTCGGGATACCAGATGACGTCGTGGAGCAGATTGGCTTGGGCCAGCGCTTTGAAACCTAGATAAAATCAGCGTCTTTGCTAGCCATATGAGACGCGAAGAAGACCGGACCCTTGTTGGTGTAGATGCTATTGTCCTTGATGACGATGCTCCTGCCGTTGACGGTGCCGTACACTTTTGGCCTCCCCCGCATCTCGCGGAGATTCTGGACGGCATCCTTCCCTCCCGGCTGGCCCTTGGGCAGGGGTATGCGCAGCACATGGCTTCCCAGGAACTCATCCGAGGTTATGGAGGCCACCAGGGGCACGCCCGACTCGGAGTCGCGCGAATTGAGTAGGACATCGGCGGTCGGAACGAGGAGGATGTGCTGTTGGGGCGGCAGGCACTGGGCGAGGATGGAGCTCTTGGAGAAGGCGCTCAGGAATGGGTTTAGGGGTTGCATTCATTCGACGGGTTGCGCAACACCGCTCGCTGTGGCTTCGATGAGGGTGTGGCCACCATTGGGCGGTTGCTCGAGATGCCAACCATGCACCGGCTTCTTCGCCTTGGCCGAGGGGTCGATTCGATATCGGCCCAAACGAGGCGCGGCGTGACGCAATTCGCACAGGGATTCGCGGCTGGGCAGTCGAGGGGAGAGGGTTCACTGTTGAGCGGCGGCTGATCGATGTGCGAGTGGGATTGGAGATGTTGTCCCTTGCGGTTTAGAGGCAAGGGGCGATAGCAGTGGCTTGCCGAGGTGTCCAGGTCTTCGAGCGTGTTCACGTCTTTCGGGTTGATCAAAGAGTGCGGAAGTTAGTTCAGGGTTAAAGGTGATGCTGACTGCAGACTCGCAGGGATGAGAAGCTGAGCTCTATGCATGACTGTGGGGCCTGCGCATGTCCGAGTCCCAATCAGAGCTGTTGCTTCTTGGCGATCTCCCAGCTGGGGGCGTCGAAGAAACAGCCTCAACAGCTACCGCCTGCAACTTTTAAACGTCCCGAGGTTGAATCTTGAACGAATAATCGAGTTCAATAATGTTCTAGCATCGTGGCTTCGTTCAAGAAGACCAGTCAAATTTTCTACCTCGCTCGCCATCTAGAACCTACGACTGCGTCAATCATTCCACCGGATGCACGAATGTCTCAGCAGCCCAAATCTGCACAGAGCGACATGTATTAAAGCTTATGGGTCATATCGGCATCAAGGCTTGCATGTGTCTGTGTCTACCTGGTATCTAGGTATACGAGCAGGCTCCCGAGAGTGACGGCGTGTTCCCGGTCAGGTCACCATCACCGGCTAGTCCACATCGTGTGGTTCCTCATAACTGAGCCAGTTCACAGCAGAGGCAGCCAGCGGGGATCAGCACCCGGGGCCGCATGTAGCGGCTGCCAGCCGCTGGAGCCCTAACATGGCTTCGCAAGAGACGAGAAAGCCTCGCTTCTCATGCAGGGAGGGTCGTGCAGCCCACTCATGTCTCATAAACCTCGTATCGTCGTCTGCGTGACGCTTAGGCCTTGGCAGCACCGGCCTTGATGAGCAGGATGTCGCCGTCCTCGACAACGTAGTCCTTGCCCTTGGTCATCATCTTGCCCTTTGCCTTGACCTCGGACTCATCGCCGAGCTCCTTGAGCACGGTGTAGTTGTACACAATGGCCTGGATGAAGGTCTTCTCGAAGTCCGTGTGGATGACACCGGCGGCCTGGGGCGCCTTGGTGCCGTTCCGGATGGTCCATTGCCGGACCTCATCCGGGCCAACGGTGAAGAAGCTCCCCAGGTTGAGCGCCTTGCGCATCTGGATAACGACCTTGGGCAGCGCCGACTCGGCACCAACCTTCTTGCACTCTTCCTTGACCTCCTCCTCTGTCTCGAACCTTGTTAACCGCTCCTCGAAGCAGATAGAGATGGGAATAATCGGGTCGCCCTCAGCATGCTCTTTGACCCACTCGACGATCTTGGGCAGATGCTTGTTCTTCTTACGGATGTAATCTCTCTCCGAGAGGTTCACCAGGAAGACAACGGGCTTGGCAGTCAGGAGGAAAAGAGGATTGATGACCTCGACCTGGAGAGGAGTTAGCATCGATGCAGCGATACTTGGCTCGATGTGATGAATGAGAGGGGACGGTGCGTGGTATCAGAATCAAAATTTTATCTCAGTATGCACTCTGCGTTATTGCGAGGCATTTCAACGAGCTGGGTTATAAGATCGGGCCACTGGCCCTTTATCATCATAGAAACACGTGTGGGAAAGGGTGGGGGCTGCAAGGGAAATTGTCACATACCTCCTTGGGAGTCCAGTTGTTCTTGCGAACATCCTTGCCCTCCTTCAGGAGGGCCAGGATCTTCTCGATCGTGGCCTCCTCTTCCTTCCACTGCCTCATCTGAAGACTCTGACCACCCTGGCGGGTCTTCTTCTTCTGGTTCTCGAGCGCCTTCTCGACGAACTCGATATCCTTGAGCCTCAGCTCCTCGCTGATGATGTCAAGATCACGGGTCGGGTTGACGTCACCCTCGACGTGGATAATCTCAGCATCGTCGAAACACCTCACAACCTGGAAGATGGCATCGACAGCGCGGATGTGCGACAGGAAGGCATTGCCGAGACCGGCACCTGTTGAGGCGCCACGGGTCAAGCCGGCAATATCATAGACTGTGAGATTGGCGGGGACCCGGGACTTGGGCGAGTACTTCTCGCACAGCCAGTCGTACCGCGCATCGGGGACAATGACGCGGGCCTCCTCGGGGTCAATGGTGGCATAGGGGAAGTTCTAATGGGGTGCTGGTCAGCGACGGCAGTCCTAGAGTATCTCGGAAATGGGACGGCGCATACTGCAGGGTTACCCAGGTTGCACTTGGTGATTGCCTGGAAGAGCGTGGACTTGCCGACGTTTGCCAGCCCAACCTATTCGTCCGGCTAGTCAGCAGAGCTGAGGACACGGAAACCACCAAGGCAACCCACAATGCCGCTCTTCAAGCTGTTTCCGGGACGACCCAGGAGGATCTTCTCCTCCTTAACCTGCTTCTTGGGAGCCATGGTTCTTCTTTTGCTGTAGTGACGAGTGGGGATGTAGATGAGAGCGCAATCAAGCACCGGCTTGGGAAAAGCAGAACTAGCTGCGGGGGTTCGAAGGAGGGGTAAAGAAGTGAAGAAGAAGGATCGAAATGAAGGTGCCGTCGCGACGCGCCCGTGGACTCGTTGCCACGAGCTACGATCTGTGACTTGGGCGATCAAACAAGCAACTGCCCGATGATCAATGTATGCCCCTTGTGTTGTAAACAAATGCGCGGTCAATCGTGGATTCGAGGTTGACTTCGAGACAAGGAGCTTTGATGCGAAGAAAATTTTGGTCGCGGGGCTTCGAGCAAACGGGAAATTGTGCAGCTTTTGCGGCCGTGCACGAGCCAAGTACAAGGGGTTGGTTGGGTCCACAACCGGGCCGGGGGCTGGGACTGGGGTGCAGTTTGAAGCACCCAAGGACCTTGGCTTCCAGGCTGTGGGGCCCCCCATCTTCTGGAAGGGCGGCGGGATGAGGTCGATGCTGACGGAACCAACCTCCTGTTGCTGCTGCCTCGATTCTTGCAATTTACATCTGTGATTTGCGATCCGCAACGCCGTCCTGATGCCGCAGCTGTGTTACAGCTAGTTGGCTTCCAGGGTCGCCTCTCCAAGCCTCCCGTTGCCCTAGAGTCTAGACTCGGAAAGTCCGGCGTTGGTTTGGAAGCTTCAACCTTTGTTCACCGGGGATGCTGGACAGTTTGGTGGACGCTTGAGCACACGCCGTTTGCCTCGATAACCCTCACGCCTCTTTGCCCGAATCAACCCACACGCCTTACCTTCTACACTCTTCAGGTATCGACAAGACACAATCCGACATCAATTACAATGCCGAGAAAGACGCACAAGCCGGTGAGGTCGCACCGGTCGACCCTGTCCCTCCAAAAGACCGAAATCACCATCCACGTCTACGACCTCCTCCCGCCCGGCCGTTTATCATCAGTCCTCTGGGCCGTCGGCGCCTCCCTCCTCCACTCGGGCGTCGTCATCAACGGGAAAGAGTACGCATACGGCGGCCACGACCGGCGCGGCCTCACAGGCGTATACTGGACCAAACCGAAAACCGAACCCCCGGGGGGAACCTTCAAATGTGAGCTGCTGCACGGCTTCACGGTGGCGCCGCAAAATGAGATCGACGCCATCATCCGCGAAGCATCAGACGAGTTCCTCGGCACGGCCTACAACCTCCTCACCAAGAACTGCAACCACTTCACGTCGTACCTCTGCGAGAAGCTGACGGGCCGTCCCGGGCCGGGCTGGCTCAACCGCGCCGCAAGCATCGGTGTCGCGCTGCCGTGCGTTGTGCCGCGGGACTGGATCGAGGCGCCAGATTTTGACACGGCCGATGGCGAATTGTTGGAGGGCGACGACGACGACGAGCACGACGACGATCGCTCGGATGAGAGGGCTAGGATGCTGCGGTCGTCGGACGAGCAGCCGCGGCTGGTGGGGCAACACGGGCGTGATGCTGAACCTGAGTGGGATAGTGAGGAAGAGCGTCAGAGAGGTGGTAGCGGCAAGGGGAAGGGGAAGGCGGCGGTGAGGGACACGGCAGGGAGAAGGCTGCCCCCTGCGGAGAGAGCACCGACATCGTGAGAGCGGCGTTTGCGTTTGGTTATTGTTTTGGGTTATTCGGCATTGTTTTTGGAGTTGAGGGGGTTATGTTACAGTTGAATACTGATACCACGGCGGCTTGGTGGGCGGGACGAGTTTGGACCAGGCGTTCCGTTGGATGGGTTTATTATCATTCATTTTTGTTTGGCAACAGGCCACTTTCGACGATGGGTCAGGATGGGTGGGACAGGACGATTCTCAGTCACACTTTGGGTTTGGGCGGGATTTTCCATGCGCAATTGAAGCTCTGTATCACCTCTCTAGTTCTGAAAGTATCTTCTAAGACCTCCGTGGTGTCAGCGGTGTTGCGTGGTCTACGGCCGAGAAGCTAGTCCAATCTGCGCCCTGTCTTGTCCCCGGTCTAGGATATCCTTTGTACATAGCCCAAACAAACCCCTTCTCGATCTTGTCCCTATTTCTACTATCTAGCAGAACTATGCAAGCCATGGCTTGCCTAGGACCTGCCCACCGCTTGGGATTGCCAGGAGGGGTTGTGCCATGCTCTGCCAAATACGCAGCTATCATGCTTTCGATTTTAACAGGAGGTACTCAAGACGGTTTAGCACAAAATCTTGGGACTCGGAATGGTATCGTATGCATTGTAACCAATACTCATGGTTTGGACAAGGTCTCTCCTCGCCTTCTCCGCCCACAATGATACTATCTAGGTATACTCACAGGTGGCCATCAACACACCACGGCCAAGGTAAAGAGCATGCCTAAATCAGGCCGCAACCCCCTTTGCAACCAACCCCGCCTTGGCAACCTTGCCATCAGGGCCCTCCCCAGCAGCCACCGCACCGTTCTCCTCCTGCTCACGATTCCACTCGAGCATCTGCTCACAAACTCCCTCAATCGTGGTACACCCGCCCTCGTACCCGATCCCACCCTCAGCCACACTCTTCCGCGCCATGCTGTCGTCCACAACAGTATGGATCGAAACGCTAAACACAGATGGCTGCAGGAAATGGATCGGCCCGCTCGGCTCCCGCAGTCCAAGCCGGGTCAGCAGGGGAACACGCGTCACAAGCAGACACCAAGCCTCGGTGACGTGCGCGATGAGGTACAAGAGGAGCGGGCTCTTGCGCGTGACGGTGATGGGCGTGGCCGATAGCTGTACCGCGGCGGCGTACAAATCGGCAAAGGCTATCGGAGGGCCCGGGTCAGTGACGTTGAAGGTGCGGCCGGCGCAGGCAGGCATGGGCCTGTCCGTCTGGGCGAGGGCGGCTTCAAACTGCAGATGGGCGATAGCGACGTTGCGCGAGTTGACAAAGTTCTGGATGACGTGCAGGATCCACGTCACACAGCTGCCCATGCGGAGGACCATTCCCAGGACGGGGTCCGTCTTTTGTCCGTAGATGGGGTTGCCGGGGCGAATTGTGCCGGTGCGGAAGCCTTCCTGGTTGGCGCCGCAGATGGCGCGCTCGGCCTCGGCTTTGGAGCGGGCATCTAGGATCACAGTTGGCCTCCTGCACTCGGGGAGAAAAGGCGAGAACTTACAGTTGGAAAAAAAGAGGTGGTGCGGGCGCAGGGGAGCATCAAAGTCCTTCTCGTCAATAACTTGAAAGTACTTGGGAGGGGTGCTCTCCCATGGCCAGATCCAGAAACGAGGAGGAACGAGGCTAACGGAGGCGGAAGAGGTTGCGACGAAAATGTCGGCTCCCGCCGCTCGGGCGGCTTCAAGAACATTCACAGCGCCATCCCGGTTCACACCGCTGATACGGTGATACAGCAACGGGCTGCGTTCTTGGGGCCGGACTGCGGCAGCCGTGTGGAGCACAGTCAAGGGTTTCTGGGCGACGGACTTAGGCCACGGCTTGGAGAAGGCAGCGTCGACAGAGGGCCGAGAGGAGATGTCGGCTTTTACAAAGTCGCAGCCGGCCGCCGTCTGGATCATGTCCCGGC
Source organism: Trichocladium uniseriatum (assembly GCA_017139535.1). Classification (NCBI taxonomy): domain Eukaryota; kingdom Fungi; phylum Ascomycota; class Sordariomycetes; order Sordariales; family Chaetomiaceae; genus Trichocladium; species Trichocladium uniseriatum. The sequence goes on along the minus strand of WOUO01000007.1, from coordinate 710,451 downwards.
GGTTGAGCGGCACAAAGTCGACGATGCGGATACTTTCAGGGGACTGGCCGCGTTGGAGCAGTTGCAAGACGATGTCGCCCCCCACGAGGCCTAGACGATATCAGTCACTGACACCCGGCTGGGGGGGGGGGGGGTTGGCTCACCAGATCCGCCAACAACAACATAGCGTCGATCCAGGCGTGGGGGCAGCTTCTTGACAAAGTCGAAAGGCTTTTGCTTGAGCTGTTCGTAGGTGTCTCGGACCTGCTGTTTGGTCCAACGACGAGGCGAGAACTTGGCGGCTTCTTCCGGGACGGACTCCATGGCCGAGTTGATCCGGTAGAGCCACGCAAAAGCGATGCCGATCACCGCTGCAAGTGCCGCCGCCCACATGACTGCAGCCGCGCTCCTCTGCCGGTCAGGTACGGATACTGGGTAGAAATTGTTTTTAATGGTGATGATGATGATGATGTCGATGTCGAAGGGGTCAAGTATGCATAGTTTGTAGGTAATTGTGTCGCAAGCAAAATGGGTATTTACAAGCAATGAGTGTCAATATTGACCATTTGGTGTTTTGCACCCTGAACGATGAACGAGGTGAAAGAAACCAGCCATCTGTCTTGGCCTCGGAGTCGTCGTGCCATCCTGGCAGCGGCCACCGCTCATTTCCCCCACTATCCTCTGCCCTTTATCGCTGATTGGCTTGACGACTCGGAGTTTTGAAAAGCTCATGCGCCAAGGTTGCGGCAATGTGACTTTCTCCAGGCACTTTGCGATGAAGTGCTCACACATGGGCCATCTGTAATCCACTTTGTTGAGTCTGTGTCTGTGTTCGTCTGACCTTTTTGTGTCTCGGGACACCTCTGGACGACAACACGCTGAAGGCGAGACGCAGTGTGACGTTATGCATCAATAAAGTTGGCCAATGATCGGGACGCCGTCGCATGCGGGCCTTTCGGGCAGTCCCTTCTGTGGGGTGGAAATCCTGGTTGCGGATCGATCGCACGTGTTTTCCTCCTCTCTCCACTTGTATCAATTGAACTTCCGGCTCTGACCCAGGGCATCAATTTGAGCATGACGCGGCAAAGCTAGCTGAAACGGCGTTTCCGGAGTTTCGGCAAGTAGAAGAAAGAGGAAAAGGCGTCGCGGCCTGAGATAGTGAAGGGGCCCCAATGGAACGGTACGATACGGCTGGTCCGTGAACCCCCTGCATTTGTAATTTCCAGACTCTCGGTTGATGCCCACTCGCTCGCTTTTTCCTCGTTGCCTTTGTCATTCTCGGGCTTTGATGTTGGCGGCAAGCGCAATGGGAAGTTGGTGGGTTCGTAACTCCTGCGTAAACTGAACCTCGATGTTGACCAGGCCTGATGGGTGCCAAAAGAGGCAAGCACCAGACCTGCATGAGTGTCAAAGTGTCAAGCGTCAGTCGCGTTGATAGGGAAACCAACATTCAAGCAGCGGGATATCCACCTCATTCTGGCCAATCATGAAGCTGCTTTTGGTCCGGGCACCTCACGATCGAGGTCGGCCGGTTTCGCGCCTTCCGCTATGAAAGGTGCCGAAAACCGAATGAAGACCTACGGGAGGGACCCTCTTTCTTCCCTTCTTCCCGGCGTTTCCAGTTTCCAATTCTCCACCAGAATCAAGACGGCGGAAGCTCAACCCAGAGTGATTCTCTCTCTGTATTTATTTTGCACCCAGACGTCCTCTTCCAGCTACAATCCGTCGCGCCGATTGCATCCATCTTGAGCATCAGTTTTTCTCACCAACCAAAAACCCCCCCAGTTTCACAATGCGTCAAAACACCCTGCTCGCCGCGCTCTCTGCGCTCACCGTCGCCACGGCCCAGACCACCAACTTCACCATCGACGCGGGCGCTATCAACCCTTCGACTAAAGGTATGATTGCCCGCGGCATTGCTCTTTGACCGACCATGAGCTAATGATGAATCAGCGGAGTGGTGCAACGCCGAGTACAACACGTGCTCCATTCTCTGCGCCAACACCCCGACCGCCAACGATTGCGACCCGGTATGTCTGGTATCGCTTCTACTTGCCCCCCTGTCGCTGTACTGACCAGAATAGAAAACCTTGGACTATACCTGCACTTGCAAGAATGGCACTGCCCCCGGCCTGGAGTACTACATCCAGAGCATGCCGACTGTGAGTTCCTCTGGCGTTGTTGACTTGGTTGCCGAGTTGGCTAACTCAATTCACAGTTCATCTGCGAGCAAGCCTACTCGGACTGCATTGCGGCCAACACGGGTAGCTCGAGGGCGCAGGACGAGTGCAAGGCCAACATCAAGTCCAAGTGCGGCACGCTTGACCCTACTAAGGCCAACATTGGCGGTTCGAGCGAAAGCTCTAGCAGCGCTGCCTCGAGCGCTACCAAAGCTCCCAGCGCCAGCCAGAGCTCCGACGCCTCGCAGAGCGACGCCACCTCGACCAGTTCGCAAGCTACCGCTGCTACTAACGCTGCCATGCTCGGGAACGGCATTGCCGTGGTTGCTGCCGGTGTCTTTGCCGCCCTGCTCTAAGCAGGACACTTCCTCATAGCCCATGGATTTACGCCGTGGGTCGCTGAGAGTGTTGCGGCATTGCCGCGTGGTTTTCTTCTTGTATTGATTTTCCTCTCGATATTCCCTCTGGACAGGCTTTTTGCACCGGCGCCAGCAGGATCTGCAGGTGCACCCACCCCGCGGCGGACTACATACGCAGCTTAATGGGGACCTAATGCGCACGAGAAGACGATGTTCAGGTTGACGATTTCGGTACGAGTGAATAGCGACGGGTGGAGAACAGTGGCTGAGGAGCCGTAGTGCGACGGTATCTGGAGGCGCTGTTTGGGAGGTAGAGAAGACAGAATTATATCCATTTGCTTTTTCAGGTTTGCTTCCAAGCGTGGTGTGACAGCGAACAGGTTGACCGAACCACAGCGTCGGAGCCGCCTCTGGTCGTTGGAACAAGGCGTTGTGTTTCTTTGTCCTACTCTCTTTGTCCCCAATCTGCTGAGTATATTTACACCTCTCCCACATCCCTTCCTCTCCATCCATCACATCACCACCGCGATCGACTCTTGATTAAACTTATACAACCTACCGCAGTTAGTTACAATGACCAACACGTTCCAAACCCCCTCCATCGGCAACCTCCCTCCCGAAATAGTCACCGACATCCTCACTCACGCCCTCGCCCAACCCCCCGTCTGCGCCCTGCACCTGCTCTGCCCGGAATGGCACCTCTGTGCCCGCCAAAACCCCCGTCTCGAAACCACCCTCCGCAACACTCGCGTCGACACGTACACCCTCCCTTTATATCCCGGCGAACCTGGGTCTGTGTCAACAAAATTTGATCATAGCCCTTGCGGCCGCGGGGAAGATTGTATCCGGCTACCGGTCATGAAGGATCCTCGCGTAGAGGGTGTGATGGATGGGTTGTTGGTGGGGCGGGAGGGGGAGTTTTATAGACGTGAGCTGGTGAGACGGTGGGTGGGCGGGGGGGATGTGGTTGTGGCGTCGCAGAGGGCTGGGTTGGTTGGGCCGCTGTGGGTGAGGATGGAGAGGGAGGTTGTTGACGGGTTGGTGTTGTTGAGGGAGGAGGAGATGGTGCGGTTGTTGGCTTTTGGGGATGATTCTGGTGGTATGAAAGGGGATGTGGGGAGGGTGTTTGGGGTGGATGGGCGGGAGAAGGAGGAGTTGCCTGCTGTGAGGGGGGAGGAGGGTGATGGGGGGCCGAGGTATTTGTTTCAGCGGTTGAGGCATCTGGTGGTGAATACGGTGCCGGAGCTGACGCAGCTGGAGGCGCATCACTTTGGGTCGCTGCCGAGGTCCTGGGGTCCGGAGGTGGCTCGGAATTTGGAGTTGATTGAGGAGAGGCTCGAGTATGAGCGCCGGGCGAATCTGTTGATGCGGTGGCGGGCTATGGATCGGCTCGAGTCACTTTGTCTGGATCTGAGGGGATATACTTACCCGGGGATGAGGTACCTTGCAGAGGAGGACGTTTTGGAGATTGCGCACGCCCTCTTTGGGATGGACTTGAAGCTGTTGGTGGTTGCTGGTTTGAGATCGTGGGCGGAGTATCCCGGGCCGGGAGTGGTGGAGGTTGGAGAGGTTGAGAAGGGGACGTGGGACCGGGAGAGGCGCGCGTGGGTGGATGTGGGCAAGGCGGAGAGGGTTAACTGGTGGGAGATGTTCTCGAGGGCTGTGCGGCCCGGGGGCCGGCTCGTGCTGGTGGATAAGCAGGAGGGAGATGGGGTGAGGTTGCTGCGGCTGGACCCGCAGCCAACCCATCAGGCCGCCATGTCGGGCTAGGGGTTGTGCTGGTCAAGTGTGAGGTGTATGTTCCATAGAGTAGATCTGCAGAGCCCCCGGCTCAGATTTCCTAATTTTATATATAAGCCCGAGCCCATATCCGCCGGTTACTCATAGAATTGCGTCAAGTGAGCAAGCCCATAATTATGACACAGCCGTATGGGGGTACTCGGTGTTGTATTCTGTATGACAGGATGGGGGTTGGTCGAGTCAACAAATGTACGAAATACGGAATACAGTGTAACGGTATCACAACCGCCACCCGATAAAAGCCGCTTGTCTTATGTTTGCTGCGGCCTTTCACTCTACACATATTTTCTTTGTATCTTTTTTTTTATCTTTTCTTTCATCCCTTCCCTCACCGCAGCTATCATCTCCACTCAGTTCACCGACTTGATTTAATAGTCGGTGACACAGTATACCCTGGTTGGGTAGCCAATGAGAGCAACTTGCCACGACACTGCAGCTGCTGTTCGGCTGCGTGGCCGATGCCGTGCTCTTAACCAGCCAATCGCACCAAAACCGTCGGGTTGTTGCTGGCAAGTGCAAGGGAGAAGCGCTCCAACAAACGGCGTGTCAAAATGGAGCAACAGCGCTGTCAGCTGTCTACGGGTCGGGTTTGTGGAAGGAAGTTGGTGCAAAGGGCAGGAAGGACCCAGGTATTGCAGTAAGGGCAAAAGATTTCCCAGAACAGATAACCTACCCTGAGGGTTAACCCCCACTATCGCTCAAGGTTCCCCTTTCACCTTCTTAGGATGACATATTTCCATCTTCATCAACACTTAATCCCACAGATTCCATGGAGCTGTCTCTCGCCCTCATCCCATTTGAACGCATCACATTACTCATGGATATGGGGCCGCCGGCCGGCTAGAGTCACGATTCACTTGAATGACTTCTATTGTTCTTGACCGTGAGCAGCTGCCGGCCCTATTGTTCAACTCTCCGGCCTTTTACCAGCGGACAGGCGGCGGCACCGGCGAGGTGATAATAGCCTCGTTGTCACTTGCTCGCAGGCCGTGAATCTGAACACCGTGATGCCTATTTAATTCTTTCTTGGGGTCATCAAGGTTCCTCCCCCAAACCTTCTCTTCTTTTTCTTGGACTGTGCCACGCCTTCGATAACTTCGACTTGTGCACTTTAGCAACTTCGACACCATGGCTTCAGGAGAGTCAAGACGCCGCCGAAACAGCAGGGGTGCCATGAGCTTCTTTGAGTGGCTGGCTCCTGGATCCCCTCGACAACGAGATTCAAGACCCCCATCCCGCAGCCATCAGCGCACTTCCTATCAAACTTCATCTCGCAAGGCAGGCAAGCCCGAGAGCAAACCCACATACGGCACTGCCTCCCGAGCCGCACCCGAGGTGACACGCCCAAAGCCGCCGGCTGAAAAACCGCCCAAGGTACAGGTCGATCTCAAGGCCCTAGACGACCGCTATCTCGACATCAAGTTTGTGGTCAAGGCCGGTTTCTCTGTCTTTGGCCTCATACCCTTCATCGAGTCCCGCTACGAAGACCGAGGTCACTCGACAGCCGGCACTCGCTTCTTCGAGTTCTATAGCTCCAAAGGCCAACGCTTGTCCGAGGGCGATAGGATCACCAGCGAAACCCGGACACTGTGGTACCGTGTGGCTAAGTCCCAGAGAGACTTCGAGACCTGGAAGTTCTCCCGCTGGGGAGACAAGATTGATGGTCCCGTCGAAGGCGCCCTCTCAAGCGAGATGACCAACGCTATCAACGCTGGCGACACAGTTGGGCTGATGAGGATCAAGATCGCCAGACACATGGGCATCAGTGATGAGAATCGGATTATCCTCATCGCCAGGGACGGTCTGCGGCGCGGCTCGCTGCAGGGAAACGACTGGAAGATTCAGGAGGTCAAGACTGGGTGGTTATGCCGCTGGCTCTCGGTCGACGTCAGCCCAGTGAACCGCTATGTGATCCTCCGCGGCCTGGGGAGACAGTATGTGTACCACCCACACCGCGACTGCGTCACCAAAGACTCGACAGTTCTGCTGGATTACATGGACTCTCGTCTATTTCGAGGCGTCCACCGACACGGATTCGGCGAGTCGAGCACGCCGCGCGAGCATGCTACCCTGATCCTCGGTGACAGGCGTCTGAGCAACCCCGAGACTCTGCAATGGGCCGCCACCTACGACTTCGAGGTCTCGCTTGACCTGGCTGACACCTTTTCACTTGAAGAGTCGTGGCTGTTGCCCGCAACCGACGAGTGCATAGTGTGCACCGAGGACAAAACCGCCGGCGAGATGGCCATCAAGACCACGTCCAGTTGCCAGCATCGATCAAAGATGTGCAGGGACTGCCAGAAGATGTGGCTGGAAAAGGAGGTCCAGGAGGGCAGATGGGCCAAGCTAAAGTGCTTCGAATGCCTCGAGTCCCTCGAGTACTGCGACGTGAAGCGGAACGCGTCCAAGGAGACGTTTGACCGTTACGACAACTTCATGTTGCGCAATGTGCTCAACGACCTGGAAGAGTTCCGCTTTTGTCTGTCGCCGACCTGCAACTCCGGCCAGATACATCCTCCAAAGTGTCCCAACTTTGTGTGCATCGCCTGCAGGGTTCAACACTGCGTCGAGCACAATCTTAGGCATGAAGGGGAGACTTGCGAGGAATACGACCTGAGAAATCCTGGACGTCAGCAGGACGAGATGGTCACCGAGGAAATGAAGCAGAGCACTAGCAACACGTGCCCAAAGTGCAACAAGGTCGTCCACAAATTCGACGGATGCAACCACATCACCTGTGAGTCTCCAAGCCCCCCTAGAGAAGTCATTCGCTAACCACCCCCTTTCTAACAGGCACTTGCAGACACGAATGGTGCTACATCTGCCGGGAACCCCACGTCCGCACCGAGCATGGCTTCACCTACTGCCGCCACACCCCGAACTGCACCGAAACCGACAACTTTGCCAACCTGTTCGACGACCGCGGCGTGTTCATTGGAAACGACTGGGAGCACCTTGGTGGTGCGCGCCGGCGCCGGGGGGCCGCGCCACCTAGAGAGGTAGAGGAACCCCCATTCGCCCCATTCATTGCCCGCCCCCCACTCCAGGCGCAGGAGGTGCGCCACGAACCTCTCCCTCCCCCAGCCCCCGGCGCCTTTGTCCCGCAGCGCTTGCACGTCACCCCGCGCCGCCGCGCGCCGACCAACCCCGCACCCCCGCCGCGCCAGAACATGCCTGGTCTCTGGCCAGGGGCGGATGCTGCCATGGCGCCGGCAGCCCCTGATGAGACGGGCGGTGGCATGCCGGACATAAGGCGTTTGCATCTGGGCCGTCATGGGACGCGGGGCGACATGGATGGCGATATGCGTGCCCTGATGATGCGCAGGCAGCTTCGTGGTGTGCCGAGGCAGAGGCAGAGGCAGATGCAGATGCCTCCTGCGGGCGGGCAGGGGACGGCAGCTCTGCCTCTGCCTGAGGAGCGGACGTGGTTTGATCTGGATAGGGTTGTGGCTGGCGGTGGGGATATGGATGGCGGTAGGAGGAGGGGAGACGGGTGGTAGAGGAGGTTTTACTCCCTTCTTCTTTTCTTGTGTTCTATATGTATGAGTGGGAGGATATAGGTTGGCCAGCTCACGGCGATGGATTTAGGAGGCGATATCACGACATTTTCCTTTTTCTTTCAGCAGACCGCAGTCCCCTCATTTTTCTCTTCAGTTCTGCCTTCATTTTCGGGCTAACGACTACCGACCGAGTTGATGGCCCGGAACATATCATGGCTACGGGACGTCTAGCGAGGGGTTACGGGTTTACTTTGGGACAAGGCTGCATGAACTGGCATGAACTGGGCATGATGGCGTTCTGGGGAAAGGGAACCTGAGTTACCGGGATGGGATGCGGAAAAGGGATCCTCAAGAGATCCCCAAGGGAGTTACGTTGCGTTGCGTCGCCCTTTCGTGCTAGATTGATACCTAGCTTCTTGGGACATTAGGGTTCGATGATGATGATCTTATATACAAGGTTGCCATGCGCGTGAATATGTGGATATGCAAGTTTCGAGCCTGCTCTATTTTGGCGGCTTCTATTGCCTGTGTATGATGAGGCGGGAATGGGGAGTGAGAAAGGGTGTGCTAGCAACTTCGACAGCCTGGTGGTCTGCTCTTTTTTGCTTCTCCTAACGCCCCATCGGATTTCTGATCTGGGTAGCATGCGCCGGCGGTTAAGACTCGTGTCACGCTGTATGACGTTGCACGTACGTAGCTTTTTTTTCCCCTCCCCAGAAGAACAAAGAGGGGTACTCGGAATTGAAACTGGGGATGACAAGCCTGAAGATATCGTTACATTACCTATACGTTAGTCCCAATGGCTATCTCTTAAACCGAGTTTAGCAGAAAGTTACGTATTGACGTCTCAGAGAGCTACGTTTGTCTTGCCGGGTTCGCGTGGCCATCCCATTCTGGTGCCATGTGTTTTAGAAGTTTTGAAACATTTCTTTCGCCTCTTCCAATAACCCGCCGGCAAACGCGATTCGGCCAATCTGGTCCATGACTCGGACAGAGGTAACACAGTCCTCGGCCGGTCGGTGACACAGGCGGGTCGAGAGACTAAAGTGGCTAGGGGTACTGCAGGAAGAAAGTCGAGGGCTATGTTGTGTATGGAATCTGTACGAATGTCATGTCGTGCTCCGAGGCTCGAGAGAGAATGCAAAAGCTACTCGGTGCATCGTAGTTTTTTGGATGACGGATAAGCGAGGAGGGGAGCGAAACATGTTTCGGCGGTCAAACTACCCCAGGCGCAGGAGTCGGCTGTCAGCAATCCGGGCCTGTCGCCTCCGGGAAGACTGAGATATCGCGTGGTTTAACCGCGGTCATCGGGGAGCTCTGCAGATCGATCGTCGAGTACATAACTCATACAGACGAAGGGCGGACTGTCTAGTTTAAGCCTAGGCAACGAGGTGTTGTTTTCCCTACAGCAGAGCAAAGCAGATGCAGACCGTTGCAGAATTCTTTCTTCTTGCATGCAATGCCGCATGGAATGTCGTGCATTTGACGGCACGAGCTAACGTCTTCCTCCGTACCGACTTGCCGCCCGGCGCCCGATTTCCCCGCAAAGAGGCCATGGCTTTGGTCGCATCGGGGCCCACCTTGAACCTCGACGGATTGGCGAACCGAAATTGCAGATCACGGGCAACCTGCAAGCGCTGTAGACGCCGTGGGGGTCAGGGTCGTCGGTCTCGTTTGGTGCTCTCCTGGGTAGTGTATTTGGTTCCTACGCTGCAAAGGTGGAATATGTGTTAATTATAGACGTATGATGGGTCGAGGAGGGATTCCTGGTTTCTGCAGAGAAAGCTGAAGATGAGCTCTTCACCAATCACCAACGATCCACAGGTTGCAAGAAGTTGCAAGGTTGCGGCGGCGGCAACGGGACGCTCGGACTACAGCACGGAGTGGAGATAAGCTTGTCAGTGGAGAACAATCGCGTCTTTGATTCTCTGAGAAACCCCTGGATCCCCTGGACACCACCCCCTACCACCGCATCTTTGGTAGAATGTAACGGTATTGGGATCGGTCACGCCTCGGACGTCGGCGTTTCCTAATCTGGACTCAAGGGAATAAACCGTGTGCCATCACTAACTAGCGTACGGGATTGTTCCTCTGGCGCGGAGAGGGAGTGTTGCCTGTATTGAAAGTTGGAACCTATGGAATGGTTTTGGTACCTGCGTCTTGCGCAAGGAATTGATAAGAACATTCGTGGATTGGTTTGATTGACGCTCGGATTGGACAGAAAAGGCTGCAAGGTACGGATGCAGAAGCTGTCTTGGCTTTGGCCATTGCCCCTGTGGCGCTCGCTCCCAGCGACCCCCTGCCCTGCCAAAATGCGCCGGCGCTAAGCTGCTGCAACCTTCCCTGCTTCCCCAGACGACCGTGTGCCGTCCACTCCTTTTCGCTTTCCCTCTCTTCAATCCCGTCGCCCTCAATGCGTGATTTCCCAATTAATTGCCCCCTCCGATCCAGAGCCAATTGAGGATGGCCAAGCCATGAGGACCGAATGCGGCCAAACCAACAAAGCACCGTTGCATCGCAGAGATCGTCTTTATGATGAATGCCATGGCCGCTACCGATGGTCCGTCCGAAGGGGGTCATCCATCACCCCCTTCCCCGTTTCCCGAGCCGCATGACACGGCCGCTGCTTCATCTGAACTCGCTTCCGCCCCTCTGCCCGCTTCTCTGCCCGCTTCTCTGCCACCACGCCCGGCCCCCTTACCACTCGGGCCTCGCCAAACACACGACCAAACACTCGACCAAACGGACGCGTTCCCTGAGCTGCCCCCGTTGCCCAAGCCCCTCCCCAGTCCCCGGACCGGCCGCTCTAAAAGCCTGGCCATCAAGCGGAAGCCGCTGTCTTCGACCGCGTCGCCCGCTGCCGTCCGGTACTCGAACCCCCGGGATTATGCCGATGTCATTGCGGACCTCCCCAGACCGGAACAGAGGTTCGCAAGGTCCTGCTCGCTGGACAGTCCGACTCTCTACGAGTTTCCGGACCATCGCGCCCTGCTAGCCACGAGCTCGCTGAATACTGTTGACTGGCCGGCCAGTCCTGACACCAGTCTTCCGTACGTCATGACTCGGATGAAAAAAAAGACGTTGGTGGCGAATCATATTCCGCTAACCGCCCTTCTCGAAAACAGATCATCTCCCGTCACACAGCAGCCTGTCGGGCCTGGGATCCCGGCTGACGGCGCGGAAGACGTGCATTCGCGAGACATTGCGGGAAACAACCCTGCCGCGACTCCGACTCCGACCCCTCCAGCACTCACTGAGGACGAGAGCCTTAGCGCCGAGACGGCTAGTCTCACCACTCAGGACTCGGACCCGTACGAACTCGGCGATCTGTACTCTGTCCCCGACTCACCCGAGTCACAGGGCAAGCGCACCACCGTCATTAATACTAATACCACGACCATGTCTATGATTTCCCGAAAGTCGCCCCCTCCACACCTGAAACTCGGGACAACCGACGGAAACGTACGGGCTGAGAGAAGCTCGTTGGACCAAAGTAATCTTAATAAGCCGCTGCCAAAGTCACCGGCTTCTTCCAAGCTCAGCACCTTCTTCGGCTGGGCCGCGTCCCCTTCACCTTCGACGGAAACAGATTATTCTGACAAGGGCTTCTCGCCGATCCCCTCCCTCTCCTCCCACAGAGCCGCAACTGTGGTGACGGAGACCTATGAGACCCCGCTTACGGAAAAGAGCCCGGCCTTCTCCAATGCTACCGAGAACCCGCTGGATTATTGCGAGGAATACCTTCAGACACCATCACATAGCACGGCCTCGCTGGACGAGCTCGACGAGATGGAGGACGAGCTGAAAGCCATCAGCGCCGAATTGGCTTCGTCCATTCGGCGTGAGATGGACCTGGACGATCTAGTCGAGAGACTGCAGGAACAGATCAACAACCCACAAGCACCCGGGAAGAGGACTAGCGATTACTTCTCCGACTCTGGTTACAGCTCGGCCAAATTTAGCGATTATGACCAGGCCAGAGAGGAAATGGCACAGGTCCGGCGCAGGGCAGAGCAGGAAAAGGCCCAGATCCGACTGGAGCTCACGAATAAGCTCCAGGATGAGCGATCAAGACGCCGGATCTTGGACCAGCAAATACAACAGCTGTCGCAGAGGGCGTCACAAATGGACACTGCTCAGCTCCAGGACAGCGATGCCAGTGATCGAGTCAAGGAGCTCGAAAGCACCTGTGAGAACTTGAGCAGGAGGCTGTCGGAAGAGCGGGAGGCCAAGAACAATATACAAGACCTCTTTGAAGCCTTGAAGGGAGAGTTGTCGATGGCATTGAATGAGCGGGACAACTTACGCGACGAGATTGTCCCCCAGTTGCGAGCCCGTGTCGAGGGCCTGGAGGCCGAGGCAGCCGAACACAACAAACTCGCCTACGACACAACCAAGCTGCAGCAGGAGCTCCAAGCGCTCCGGGTTGAAAATGCCGAGCGTGCCAAAGTTGCCCAGGACGCGTCCAAGATTGAGCAGGAACTCGAGGTGTTGCGGTCAGAAAACGCCGAGCACACCAAGCTCGTCTCGGTCACGTCCAAGATGGAGCACGAGCTCCAGCTGCTTCGGTCCGAAAATGCCGAGCTCAAGCAGTCTGGAACCCGCATGTCGATGGCACTGTCAAGGTCGGCATCGGTCACGGGTGGCGCCTTTAGGAAATCCCGCGATGTCGTCCGCCCGCTATCCATCTCACGGTCAAACACCACGAGACAATCGGAGCCCCGAGAGGCTCTTGCTGAGAGGTTAAAAGACGTTGAGGCCCAGCGGGACGCGCTGCACAATGCTCTCAAGAACCTGCTCGAGAGGCAGGAATTTCAAAACCGCGAGAACGCCAAGCGGATCCGGCAGCTCGAGATGGAGCGGGATAGGCTGCTCACGGCGTCGCCGAAGAAGGCTGGCTATGAGAGAGAAGTGTCTAAACTCCGCGACGAGATCAGCATGCTCCGTCGCCGGGCCGAGGAGGCGATTGAGCAAAAGTGGCAGGTTGAGAAGGGTCTCGGCGGTCTCAAGATGGACCTGGACCGGGCCGAGGAGGAGATTGCGTCGCTGCGGAGTCTTTTGAAAGAGAAGGAAATTCTGGTGCCAGAGTCGCTCGCCAATGGCAGCGACGCGGAGCACGACACGCCGGTAACCTCAGCCTCGCTCGAGAAGGCTTTCCAGGAGTTGCAAGCTGCATACATTGAAGCGCTGCGGCGCATCCAGACGCTCGAGGAGAGCGCAGTATCCGACGAAAAGACGCAACTCGCCATCCAACGCCTCGAGCAAGCCCTCGCGGCCGCCGACGCTGATCGCGACCTTGCGCGCACAGAAGCCGCTTCGTACCGCGCCCAGTTCGAGGCTCTCCAGAACCTAGAGAAGCAGCACCTCGACACGGAGCGCGACCTCGCCGACCAGCTGCACGAGTCGGCCCAGCGTGTCGAGGCGCTCGCCCAGCAGGTGCGCGCTCAGCTCGAGGCCAACGCGGCGCTGCGCACCCGCCTCGCTGATACCATTGCGCGCGGTGAGGCCGAGCAGCGCGTCAGCACGGGGCGCATCGCGGGCATGCAGGCCCGGCTGCGCACCCTCGAGGAGCAAGTCGTGGCCGCGCAAACGAGCGCCGAGGAGCGCGTCACCCGCCACGAAGAGGAGCTCGCCCACCTTCGCGAGGCCCACAGCAGCCAGCTGCAGCGCCTGCGCGACGCGTCGGGCACCCTCCGCTCCGCCGGCGGCCTGCGCCTGTTCCCGCCCAAATCCCCGCTCTCGCCCATGTTTATCAACTCGGCGAAATCGCCGCGCATGTCGACGCCCGCGGCCCTGGCGGCCCACAGCGCACGCCCGAGCATCCGGCGCTCGACGACGGAGCCGATCGACATGACGGCGCAGGTGGATACCCTCAAGGCCCGCGTGGCGGAGCTCGAGGGCGCGCTGGCGTCGGCGGACGCCGAGATGCAGGAGGTCGTCGGGCGGATGGGCACGGCGCAGATTGAGGTGCTGACGCTGCAGGAGCAGCGTGAGGAGGCGGTCAGGGAGACGAGGAGGCTGCAGGCGCTGCTGCAGGAGGAGACGATGAAGGTGTTTGAGCAGCGGTTTCGGAGCTTGGGTACGATTGTTGCGTGAGCGTGACTCTGGTGGGGAGGTTTGATGATGCATTCGACGGCGCTTTTTTGGGTTCGCCATAACCTTTTTTGGCTACTTATTTTTTTTGGGTATATCCCTCCGTATCTGGAAGATGATAGATATCCTTGGCTCTAGACCAGGCTCTTTCTTGGTTTTAGGATGCGCCTCGGTTGGGTTGGGTTGTTTGGGCACGGCGCTTGAGCACGGCGGGCATTTTGGCATACCGCGGGTTGGCATAGCATCGCTCTTCTTGGCATAGTTTGGCTTGGGTCCAACTTGTCACTTATCAACAGTTGTTGACCATAGTGTTTAGTATATTATTTGGGAGACGGGGGAAAGTAGAGTAGAGTTGTGGTTGTGCACTGTACATGTACACATTAGGGGGTGGAGGGTTCGAGATGTATATAGCTGGTGTGGGAGATGTTGGGATTAGAGTTGGACATTGAGGTGCAATTCCAAAGATATTGCCAGCTGGTTCTTTCATTGGTGTGCTGGTGGTGATAGTGTCTTGCCTCTCCTCGATAACGGTTGTGTCATCCTCGGCAGGGAAAGGAAAACGCTGTCTAGGTATTCTAGGTAGAAGGCCAATACCGGGCCTTGCTTCTTTTTAGAGGAGCACCATCTATGCATAAATATCATTAACAACATGATGACCTGTCTTTGACACTCCCCATGGTGGGACGGCCCTCTGCGCCTTTCTTACCTAACCCTTGGCGTCGTCTCCATCGCGGCCGGCCCCTGAAGTCAGGGGCAGCCCTGGCAACCGCCGTCGACAGCAAATTCTCAAACAAGGGCCAGCGGGGCTTTGCTATTAGTTCGGTGTCATTCATTGTTTAACGAGGCGCCAGGTTTTGTTCTTTATCCTCGACTGGTACTATTCCTTTCGTAGTCCATTCTTCCGTTTCTCACTTCAGTTGAATTCCATAGATTTAATACCGAAGTGTCTATCACCTCTATTTTACACCAGCACAACTTACCTATTCTCGTAACGCAGTGAAATTACCACCTCCATTCTACCTATATCTCTACTCGATCACACGGCCATGACAGGGGTATCCACGAACACCTCCCATTTCTTATCAGCCTCTCTTTGAGACAAGCATTGAGACGGATACCACTTAGGTGATCCCTCCGAGGCCGGGGTCGAGACAAACACGCTCGACTTGGCAGAGGTGGTTTCGTCAAGCGTGGGCCCCCACCCTTCCTCTGCAAGCACATATTCACGCCCACAACCGCCACCATAGTCGTCGGCAGTCCAGGCAGTGTACATGTCCTTTGTGTTGGTGCCGATACGGTTGGGGTACCAGAACCGCAGCGGATCTCCTGCCTCGTCTTCTTCACCATCATCTTCAGTTTCATCCTCATCCCCACTGCCGCGCAAACCCAGCTTGCGCGCGAGGAAAAAGGCTTCAACCGGCAGCCCCAAGTCCAACAGCAAAGAGACCACATCATACCTGTTCTCCCCGCCCACCATCGCCTCCGCCTCTGCCTGCGCCAACCTATCCACAACAGCCTGATACCTCTTTTCCGACGCCCTGCGCGCAAACCGAAAAACCCCCGTACAAATCCGCGCCCAGGTAGGCACCCACTCCGGGCTGAGCGACCCCGCCGCCTCGCGGAACTCGACGGTGCCCGTGGTCCGGTCCATGGGCCCGCCGCCGTAGGCTTCATTGGCTGGGTCGCGGACGTAGCGCTGGAAGTTGTAGTTGAGGCGCTCGTGGTAGCTGGAGGGTTCGAGGAGGGCGGCGATCTGGGAGCGCCGGGTGACGGTGGAGATGGTTTGGACGCCGCGGGAGACGGTGCGGAATTGGATGAGGGGGTCGGCCATGTAGATTACGGGGTCGGAGGTTATGACTTTGTGGCGTTCGAGGGTTGCGTCGTCGGGCTGGGTTGGGCGGGTGGCGGGGAGGAAGCGGTCATTGATGCGGGGGAGGGTAATGGTGTGGGAGGGGAGGTCCTCGGTTGGGGGCTGGTGGTGGTGGTCGGGTTGGGAGGGCATGGGTTTGGCGAGGGTAGGGCGGTTTTCGAAGATGATGTGCTCTTCCTCTCTGATAGCCTTGCATTCTTTTCCGTAGGCGAGTCTGGAGACAGCACGGATTGGCTTGGCGTATTGGCTGATGGCCCGCTCCGGCGGATGGGCGTACGAGAGGAAGTTGTCGGCGGCCCAGAGGAGGGCGGCGGCTCGCTTGGCGACTCGGAGTGAATGGTGCCGGGGTCGGAGGACTGGTGTGTCTGGGGGCGTGACGTTAATTGGCACGAAGGGGTTACCGTTCATATCGACGGCTGGCTTCGTCTGCTCCTCATTCATCTGCCCGGGCACTTTGAGCTCGCAGCCTGCTCCGACATGGCAGTGAAACCCCGTAGTGAGGTTCACGCGCAAACGGAAACGCCTGTTCAGTTCGGTTAGCACGGCATGGACATGTTCGTAGCTCTCGGTGCAGTCCCAGAGCGCAGGGCTGGTGATTTCATATGCCTGGCAATCATAGCCCGGTGGCGTGTCAATATCAACGTCGATCGAAGCATCATTTTTGCATTCCCACCCGTCTGTGTCTGGGTCGAGGTACATTTGGCAATTGGAATCTGCGTCTGGATGCCTGGCAACGTCGCCGAAGCATGTGACTTTTACCTGAGCCCCCGGGACCGACAATATGGCGTCTTGTAAGAGACTGATGCCCCAGCCCCATTCGTTTTGATCTTCCCCTGGTTTGGGGGCATACACGGGGGCTGGCGCGTGTCCCAGAACCTCTTCTGGGTCCACATATTCTTCTTCCTCGTCCTCGTCCTCGTCTTCGTCCTTGTCCTTGTCCTTGTCCTTGTCCTTGTCCTTGTCCTTGTCCTTGTCCTTGTCCTTGTCCTTGCCCTTGCCCTTTCCCGTTCCCTTGCCCTTGACCTTGTAGTAGAACAGGAATTCAAGTTCGACGCCAAAGGAAAGCCTGTTCTTGTCTTTGGGACTCGTTTTTTGCTCCTTTTCTTCTACTCGTCTTTCCATTCCGGGCGTTGGTTAGACTGGCCGGCTGCCGGTATAATATACTAGATATTGGTAGTAATGATACTAGTCGTTCCCGTCTCAGGAACGTGCTCCTTGGCTTTCACTGGCTGCGGCCGATAGCAAAGTAGCGTTGGTTGTTCGTAACAGCTTGAATACCCACCCCTCTGAGAGTCGACGGTCTTATAAGTCTGACTCCTGTGTAAGTGAAGGCGGTGTCTCAGCATCTTGCGAACAATATCATTCAGGGCTGTCTTTGTCGGCCTTTCAAATAAAGACGGCATTGTTCTGCTTGGTTGCAACTGTGCTACGCGTACCCTACTCGGTTGTTGTAAGTTCATTGTCCAATACCTGGGAGAAGAAAGGAGAGAGACAATTTCGACTCACCACTGGCGGATGCCCAAGCATGCAGATACATCCCTCAACATGACCCAAAACCCACTGCATCTCATTATAATTACACTTCCGGGTATCTAACTCACGACTGCCAAGTCTAACCATTCCCGTTTCTTCCTTGTCCAACCGCTCTTAACTTTGCAGTTCATTCCCGCTGAAATCTGCACTTTCAACCCCTCCAATACCCTCATGACAAATCCAAGTACGAAACCTCATTCAGATCGCGGACCGGCGAGATAATAGGCGACGAATCCGACTCAACCTCATCCTTCTCTCGCCTCGGCTCCGCACCCGCCGCAGCCGCATGCGAAGCCGCCGCCGCCGGAATCGCCGGCAAGGGGGCCGTCGCCAAGGCATGCGGACACACCCCCTCCCCGACCGTCGCACGATGACTATGAAACGTACACTGCCTGAACCCAAAAAATCGCTCGCCACTGCGCAGCTTGTTGACCGGTAACCTCAGCTGCGGGTTCTTGATGCGCACGTCGGCCCTGCTCTGGCCCATCTTTTCGAGGTGCATGCGGTAGTCGTCGTGCAGGTCCGGGTAGGCGGCAAACAAGCGGTCGACGTGGGACGCCAGGGCGGCGGCCTCCTTGTCGGCGCCGTGCAGGGTCCAGGCGAGCATGGCGACGGCCCACTTGCGCAGGCGCACGGCGTGCTCGGCGTCGCAGGCGCCGTAGAGGAAGGCCAGGAAGCGCGGGGACATGTCCCAGTCGAAGCGCAGGTAGAGGTCTTGTAGGGCGTCGGTGGCAGCGTCTTGGAGGGCGGGCAGGTCGATGGTGGCGGCGAAGAGGTGTAGGCGGACGAGGTTGGTGCGGATGGTGCGGCAGTCGTCCGGGGAGAGTGTGTGTGTGGCGCTGTCGATGGATAGGGGGAATCGCTGGCGCTGGTAGAGCCAGAGGACAAAGAGCTCAAACATGTCGGGGATTCGTTTGGAAGCCACAGGACGGAATCCTCGTCGTCGTCGTCTTCGTCAGGACTTGAACTTGACGGAGACGGGATTGCCTCCATGTTGGTCCGGAAAAACTCGCAGCTGTTGCAGAGCAGATCCCTGTGGAGGACAAACTCGCGCTGCTCCTCACCAACTAGCACCTTGACGTCGCATCCCTCTAGGCTAGAGAGTTGTTAGATGAGCTAGATGTGCTATGGCGACGCGACATGACTTACGAGTCAGCCGCCCTCTTGAAATTGAGCCCCATACTGCACTGGAGTTGTGTACGCTCGATCGCCGCTCAGCAGCGAGAGTCGAGAACAATGAATGATGGTGCTGGTGATGGCAACTGCGGGTTCGTCCCAAGTATTGTATTGGCGTCTGAAGTATAGTATGCACAAATATAGTCATGGCGTCGCTCCTCCGTCCCAACTGCCCCGGCATGCCGGACGTCAAGCCGCCGTCTCATGTTGAAGGCTGCGAAACCGCTGCGCATCCAGCTGTCTGGGTCGCGAAGCGAGAAGCGAAGGGGAGTTTTGTTGCTTGACCCCTGCGTTTCGTTTCATCCGTCGCACAAACAGGGAGGGCCTTGCTGCCCCTGCCTCCAACCACCTTCTATCGTCATCTTGGCTACAACCTCTCTAACGTCGATAAGGTAGGTACCCGAGCTTGGCGCGGGGGAGGTCCTTGGTTCCATGTGTGCGACTGTCACGTCAAGGCGGGTGGCCTATTTAACCATATTTTTGTCGCATCTCTCTTGGGCTGCTTTCAATGGGTCGGATACGTCAAAGAAACGAAGTACGTCTCGGAGCGGGGGAGGGGAGATTTCGATGGATTTGTGTTGTTTCTGTGTTGTTTCTTCGGTGTGGTGGTGACGGCTTTCGGCAGCAGTTTCCGCCCTGGCGGAAAACCCCCGCAATTATCGCTCGGTTAGCGGCTTTGTTAGCGCCTCTCTGGGTGGAACCCCCCGAATCAGACACACTGCAGTGGATGGAAGCAGCACCTGCATCCAAACCTGGAACCTCGCCAACAAAATCCAAAATCAAATGGGAAGCAGAGTGAGCGAGCGCGCCTCCTGCTTCGTCTCAAGTACGAAGCGAGAAGCCGTCAGCAACTGTCGGCCTTGCATTAACCCGACGCTCGGTTCCGCTGTCATCTGTCAGCAATCCGCAGACGGCGATCCCGCAGTCCAGTCTCGGTCCTGGCCGATCGGTGCTGTCTCGGCGTCATGCCGAGCCGGGGGCTGAACTGCCAACCCTCCTTCCAGGTTGCCGGTTTTCTCTCATCAACTCCCGAGGATCTCCACTGGCACATTTCTAAGCAGCCCATCCATCCTTGGTCGATGGCGCCATTTGCCGCGCATTTCAAAGCCGGCATGGCAAACCGGTCAAATAAGTCCCACCGAACTTATCGCTCGTGTGATGCACAGGGCTTATTCATCGAAATATAGAGACGCAAGAACGTGGGAGCCTTGGGCTTGGAAGACAAAATACCTATATAAACCGCAAGGGCTTGTTCGTCGACGATCAACATAGACTCAGACCCAATCAAACATATTCACAAGCCCTGCCTTCTGTTCTCCTCTTACAAAATCTAAACACCCAGCCAGTGAAAACCACTTCACACTCACTCCTCCAGACTCACCTCACATAGTCAACATGACGGTTAAAAAGCTGACCGCGAGCCCTCCGGCCGCCGGCGTCCCCTTCTACACCCCTGCCCAAGCACCCCCCGCCGGCACCCCCTTCGATACCAGCGCTGAGCTGCCGACCCTCTTCACCCCGCTCACGCTCAGGGGCATGACACTGCAGAACCGCTTCGCCGTCAGCCCCATGTGCATGTACTCGGCCGACGACGGCCACCTGACCGACTTCCACCTGGTGCACCTGGGCTCCTTCGCCCTGCGCGGCGCAGCCCTGACCATCGTCGAGGCCACCTCCGTCACCCCTAACGGCCGCATCTCGCCCGAGGACAGCGGGCTGTGGACCGACAGCCAGATCGCGCCCCTGAAGCGCGTCGTCGACTTTATCCACTCGCAGGGCCAAAAAGTCGGCATCCAGCTCGCCCACGCCGGCCGCAAGGCCAGCACCATCAGCCCCTGGCAGACCAGGACCCACGGTCACGTCGCCTTGGCCGAGCACGGCGGCTGGCCCGACAACCTGTGGGCGCCGAGCGCCATCCCCTGGGACGAGGGCTACCCGACCCCCAAGGAGATGACGGTGGCCGAGATTGAGGGACTCGTCCAGAGCTTCGCCGACGCCGCCGAGCGCGCCGTCAAGGCGGGCGTCGACACGATCGAGATCCACGGCGCCCACGGCTATCTCATCTCTGAGTTCCTCTCCCCCATCACCAATGTAAGGCTCCCATCCCCTACCCCCACCCGACAACCTTTAACTAACCCCGCCCCCCAGCAACGAACCGACACCTACGGCGGCCCCTTCGAAAACCGCATCCGCCTCCTCCTCTCCATCATCCACGCCATCCGCGCCGTCATCCCCGCCACCATGCCCCTCCTCCTCCGCATCTCTGCCACCGAATGGATGGAATGGGACCACGCCACCCAGCCCTCATGGGACCTCGCCCAGAGCAAACAGCTCGCGGCGCTCCTCCCGGACTTGGGCGTCGACCTGCTCGACGTCAGCTCCGGCGGCAACAACCCGCGCCAGCGCATCGAGATCCACCCGCTGTATCAGATCGACTTGGCGGAAGCCATACGCGGGGAGCTGCGGCGGCAGGGCAAGGCGGGGAAGTTGGCGATTGGGGCGGTGGGGATGGTGAGGTCGGCGGAGATGGCGAAGAGTGTGGTGCAGCAGCAGCAGCAGGGGGATGGAAAGGTTGGGGAGGAGAATGGGACGATCCAGGTGGATGCGGAGCACGGGACGACGGCCAAGGCGGATCTGGTGCTGGTTGCGCGGCAGTTTTTGAGGGACCCAGATTTTGTGCTGCGTACGGCGGAGGAGTTGGGGTTGGCCGTCAAGGCGCCCTCGCAGTACCATCGGATGCCGCGTAGGAACCCGGGGAAGTTGTAGGGGATGTTTGGGGGTTTGTGATGTTGGATTTTCTTTGTTGACTTGAAGCGTTTGCGGGTTAGACTTGGAGCGAGGGAGCACGGTTGGGTTTGGGTAATTTAGGGAAGGGTTTGATCAGGTCTCATTATCGGTTCTACGACCGAGGGTGGGTTGAACCATTATAGAAAAGATGCGGCATCTTTCTAGAGCCCTTAAACCGCGCGCTTGCCATTACCTCTATCCCCATTGTCTTCTCTGCTAGCCCCCCGTTTCACGCTCCCAGGCGCCATCTCGCTCTCCGCTGGCATCTCTCTCGAGCTCATAAAACGCACGCTTGACGTAACCCCTATCCCCATCCCCATTGCCCTCTCAGCTAGCCTTCGGCTTGAGGTTCCCACGCGCCATCTCGCTCTCCACCACTGACCTCACCAGCTGCAGCAACAGCTCCCTCCCAATGGCGATGCTGTGCTCCGACGCATCAGACGGTACGTGTAGGAACACAACGTTCCGCTTCGCGCCGGTCTTGTAGAGATGCGCTAGGCTCGAAAAGTAGATGAAATCGCAGAGGTAGTGACCCGCATCCTCCGAGATTCTCAGGTCCATGTGCTTCTGTAAGGGGTCAGCCACTTTCAAACAAGATTGGTGAAAAGTGAAATTAGGACACGCAGTTGTGGGGAGGAAGAATGAATGAGGGAGAGAAACTGACCGGTGAATGCCCCCTCCACCGCCCTAGCACATCGTCCAGATTAAACTCCGTCAACAACTCTCCCGGTGTGCCCGCCCACACCCACTCCTCGCCCTCGCGCTTCCGCCGCTCGTCGTCGCCGAGAAACTCGCCGTCCACGTCCTGCATCGCATACCCGTCGCGGTGGCCGCGCCGCTCAATCGAGTAAAACAGCCGCGGCCCGGCCATGCCGATGTGGATGGCCAGGTCTATGGGCTGTTTGCTGGGGGTAGTAGTACTAGTCGTATCCGTCTCACCCTCTCCTTTGTCGTCAGGGAGGTGAGGTTGGGATTGGTTACTCCATAGCTTGGGCACGAGGTCGCGCACCACGGTGTAGTTGACGCGGATCGGTTCCGGGTGCACGAGGAGACGGACCGGGGGAATCGGGGCGGAAGTGGAGTCCGGGCCGCCCGGGACCGGCCCGGGAGTGGTCTTGGCTCGGATCGGGGGCAGCCACTCCGGGAGGGAGCGGGCGATTTCCCATGACGGGTTGACGGGGTAGTCTTTTTTAAAAGGCTATATTGAAGGTTAGTCTGTATATTTTAAGTGTTATACTGGGGCGAAATATGGGTTTCTTTGGTGAGGTCTGCAGCTCTGAGACCGTTGGAGGGCGGGGAGCCGACTCTAATGCGGGGCATCAGGACGGGAACCAACTCACCCCAAACCCTGTTATCAGCACGTTGATAGGTGTCTGCGACTTGTCGTCGCCTGCGGAGATGGAGCCCATGGTAAATGAGCTATTCCGTAGATAGTCTGAAGGGGTGGTGTGTTGGGCGATATCCCGTTGTCGTACAAGATGCTGGTTTGTCGGTGTGTTGGGTCTAACCCCGCGCTTGAAGAAGGGGTTTCTCAAAGGAAGAATTGGGGAATCCGAGTGGATCTCGGATTCGCGATATCACCTGAGACCAGCTGAGGTCACAGTTGCGTTGGGAGGAAAGTGCGGGGAGACGCACTAGACAAAGCACTGGCAGTTGCGCTTGGCAGCGGTCGGTTGGCGGCTGCTTTTGGTTGTCAACTAATGTCGACTGTTGCCAACCTATCTGCCATTCCGCCATTTATTATTCTCTTTGACATTTCTCAGCGCAACATCCTCCACGATGGGAACAAAGACCGAGAATGCGGTCATTGTTTCAGCAAATCCGGAAGATCTTTAACCCAATAATATACTCCGAGGACTAACAGCTGCGAGCACGTTGACCCGCAATCGGTTGTTCCACGCCATGCCTTCCTTCGAGAGAAGTAAAGGAATTAGGATTCCGACTGTGTCCGAGACAGGATTCACATCAAGTATTTGCCCGGCATATTCGCTTGGGGTATTCGCCTTGAAAAGACCATGAAGCGTGCCATCCTTCTTTCTTAAGATGGAGGCTGCCGAGGTGCCACCTTCCAGATTCCGCCAAGAGATTGAGCATAAATTCCCCTGTCTCAATCATATGCCAATCCCATCAACTCCCGACCGTTCTGCCTCGGCGAAAACATGAGGGGGGAGTGGCCAATGGCAACGGTGATGCCCTGGTCACTGTAACCCAGGAACTGGTTTTGACCCACCCCCGCAAACGTGGGGTCGACGATCTCTCCGCGACTCCATCTCATTCCGGCCACGAGATGCGGGACGGAAATACGAATCTAGTATTCACAATATTGTTTGCGAATAGGACCGTCTTGTACCTGGGATGTCTAATCCGCCGAGGCCCTTGGGAAACTCGCTGCCGGCATGCTCATCAGGTCAAGGCATGGGCCACTTCAACGTAATCTCGCACGGCTCATGGATTCGAAGCTGAGCCTCCTTCAATAAATATCACAGGCATCACGACCTTCAATCCAACGGCATAGTCATGCTCCGGGGATTCTGTTCCCCCCAGTCCCTAACAAGCTCAGATCGCTGATTATCCCTGCTTGCCTCCCGCACCCATTCCCAGGCCGGAAATGAGGCCGGGCGTACAACACCCAAGCTGACCTGAATGACTTCATCCCATAGGCTGGGGCCCCGAACGGGCTGTTGGTTTTTTTCCTTGGGCTCGGTACCCATGTGAAATCCGGGGCCTGGACTGCAAATCCTGCTGAGCTTGCCTGGTTCAGCCGTCCCGCTTGCAGCAAGGCAGGTCCCCTCCACATGTGTATCCGTGCCGGGCGTTGGAGGCGGGATGGGCGGGCCATGCGGAGATGACACCATCGGGTTGCTTGGTCTCTTATCAGGCACCGCCTAGCCCTTCCCCATGTTTTTCCAGTTGTACCACAGCAGTTGTGCATCTTTGTGACCTTGTCAGTCGCCTCAGCTGCTGAAACTCTCTTCACCCCCTTATCCCCCCCTCCCAACACCGTACCCCTTCCCACGATGAAGCTCTCAACAATCCAGCTCGGGGTAGCGCTCTTTGTAGCCGCCGTCCCAGTGCTGGGCGCCGACTGCACCTCTGTCGCCCTCACGGCGATCCCCTCGTGCGCGCAGCCCTGCTTCCTCGACGGCGCACCAACGATAGGATGCGATGGCCTCGATTTTGCATGCCAGTGCCGGCAGGAAGCTGCCCTATACGCGGCCATTGAGAACTGCGTGGCCACGTCGTGCCAGCAGTCCGAGTTTCAGAAGGTGATTGATGGCGCTGCTACCGGTAAGGCTTTCCCGAGATAGAGCTTCATGGAATGTTGTTGACACCATCATAGTCTGCCAATGTGCCAACGGAGGGTCCAGTGGTAACCAGGGGTCGGTGACTGTCTCGGGATCTTATGTGCCGTCGCCCTCAGCACCACCTCCTTCGGTACAGCCTCCTCCAGCAACCACTCCTTCAGTTCAGCCACCTTCGGCAACGCCGCCTCCGGCGACGACCACTGCTCCCAGCGATGGCGGCGACGGCGGCGACGGCGGAGACGGAGATGGCGGCATCCCACCTCAAAGCACGCCTTCGTACTTTGCGACGGTGATCAACGGCGCAGATCGGCAGATGAGTGCCGGACATGGCCCCATTGTGTTTCTGTTGGCGGCTGCTCTTGGCTTTGCTATGCTATAGACGGCAAGGATCAGTAATGCGCTAAACGACGTGATGAGAGGGTTGGAATTTGGGTTAATTCATGGTATTCGGATAACGGTGCCTAGGGAGGAGAGGGCACCCAATGGGGAAGAAAGGGATAAGGAAAGGATACGGGAACGGCGCGAGGCCGCGAGAGAATTGTTTACCCGGCATCATACAACACACCACACCAAGGCAGCGACTGCTATACTCCACCTCAACACACCACATCGGCAACATAGCAGTATTCATGCCGATGAATCTGCTCATTCTTTCGCTCCTTTTTCTCCCACCCACCGTCACGAACAGAGGAGGTCCAGGCTAGTGGGGTTAGGCGATAGTCGAGGTCCTCTTCATGACTTCATGGCTTCGTGGGATTAATTGAAATGCTCCGTAATAGCTAGAATTAATAAACGACGAGGGGTATAACCCTATTGAGTTGGTCAGCGAAGAGTGATCAATGTCTCTGGGAATTGCAACTTACAAGCGGACACACATATATATCCCGTTGTAACAAGAACTCGCTCGCTTCTACCACACACATGAGATTGCCCCAACATTCATCGCAAAGCCAAAACTGCACTCAAAACATTCACAAAACTGTCAACCCGTCTCCCTCTCCTCATAATCCGTAAACCCCGCCGACGGCCCGTCCCGATCCAGCAAATACCCAAACCGCTCCCGGTTCTCCAGCAAAAACTTGGGCACATCCCGATTGTCCTCGACGCGATCATACACCTGGCCCTCGCGATCCCACAAGTCCTTGCCGTTCCGCACCCGGTCGGCAATCCTCTTGCGGTCCCGGAACCGCTCCGCATTCATGCTCGTGTGCGCAAACGACGCCATCTTGGTCAGCAGCTCGTCCATGGTCGCAAAGCACGACGAGCAGTGCCAGCTCGCGTTCCACAGCTCGCCCTTTTCCCACTCCCGGAACGGCCACATGCCGCCGTCGGCGATGCGCAGGTCGTTGGGCCGCAGCGTGCGCCGCAGGCCTTGGTAGTAGGTTGCTTGTGGGTGTGCCCAGTCAGGGCCGCGGTGTAGCCACTGGAAGGAATAGTAATAGAAGCGGCTGCGCAGGGTGAGGCGGCGCGGGAAGTCGCAGGCGCGGAGGACGGCAAAGGCCGAGGGGCGGGGGATCTCGTCGACGTCGGAGACGACGATGGCGTCGCCATAGTTGGGAGCCTCGGTGCCGTGGAGCAGCGGGAAGACCTGGGTCAGCATCGAGTTGCGCTGGTGGTCTTCCATGTCCCAGGCGGTGCGCGGCTTGAAATCGGGCGGGTATTCGATCTCGTGGTAGATGATCTTGGACTGGTAGCGGGCGAACTTGTGCAAGTTCGCCTTGAGGGTAAGGGGCTTGTCGAGGTTGGTAAAGGTCTTGCGGCCCTCGACGAGGACAAAGTAGTCGACGGCGTCAAAGGTGGTGTTGAGGCGGATCTCGAGCCAGTCCAGCTCCGTGTTGACCATCATAAGGTCGTAGATCTTGCGCGGCTTGTCGGGCGACTTGGGACGGAAGCGCTTCCAGCCGAGCGGGCGGCAGACGTCGGGGTGGATGCCGGGCATGGCGGTCGACGAGATCGGGGGCATCGCGTTGCTGTCGTTGGTGACGAGGACGACCAGTAGCCAGATAGCGCCGAGCACGGCGGCTACCCGGAGCCAGCGCCATAGCCGCGTCGATCGGCGCAGCATCGTGCCCTGGCCTTCATGGGGACTGAAGAGGGACATTGGATTCTCGGCATTGTGGAGGAAGTTACATCGCGAGAAGGTGCTCGCCTGCCTTCACGAGCTTACACGGTATCAATCACGCTTGACAGATACTGTCGCACTGTGGAGCCGATCCGTGAAAGTGGGGCGCGGGGTAGCCTCGGACCCCTCGGACCCCTCGTCTACCTGCTCCCGAGCCGAGACTGAGTCTGATTGTGACCACACATTGACTTACTCATCCAAATATTTGGGGAGATTTGCTGTCACGGAGCTGATTGACGGTATATACTCTTAATACCGAGGAGTGAGCAGCTTCCAGAAATCTAATTGTAGCCGTCACAGAGACATACCAACCGAGGGGTAAAGCCAAAGACTCAAGTTGCCGACTCACTCTCACAACTCACTCTCACAACTCAAACCACATCCCCATCTCAACTTCACCATGTTCACCGGCATAGTCGAAGAGATAGGCGGTAAGCCTCCCATTCCACCCAACCTTGTCATCCTCACCCTAACAAACCCTCAGTCGTCGCCGAGCTCAACCCCTCCGACTCAACCGGCGGCACCTCCCTCACCATCGCCCTCCCCTCCGCCTCCCCTCTCCTCTCCGACTGCCACCTCGGCGACTCCATCGCCATCAATGGCGTCTGCCTGACCGTCACCTCCTTCACGCCCGCCAACCCCCCGCAGTTCACAGTCGGCATCGCACCCGAAACCCTGCGCCTGACCAACCTCGGCTCGCTGACGACCAACTCGCGCGTGAACCTCGAGCGCGCCGTGCGCGCCGACACGCGCATGGGCGGCCACTTTGTGCAGGGCCACGTCGACACGACCGCGACCATTACCTCGCGGCGGCCGGATGGCAACGCCGTGACGATGCGTTTCTCGCCGAAGAGCCGTGAGGTGCTGCGTTATGTGGTGTACAAAGGGTTTATTGCGCTGGACGGGGCGAGTTTGACGGTGACCAAGGTGGATGATGAGGAGGGGTGGTGGGAGGTGATGCTCATTGCGTACACGCAGGAGCGGATCGTGACGGCGGCCAAGGAGGTCGGGGAGACGGTCAATGTGGAGGTGGACATGACGGCCAAGTATGTCGAGAAGAGCCTTCAGGGGTATCTGGCGGGTTTGGAGGCGGGCGGCGGCGGCGGGATTCCGTTGCTGCAGAAGATGGTTGAGAGTGCTGTTGCGAAGCGGTCTTCTTGATGGGGAACCGAAAAAAGTAAAAATGGGATTAGAATTTAGTAGTTGAGTATAACCCGCTATAACTCTCCCCAAACCTCTGCCAGTGTCTTGCTCACGGCTGGCGAAATCTTCTTGCGCCCTACGAGATGGCCAAGCCGCGACGAGACGAGGTCTATCTTGCGTCTCCTCCCCGCCTCGCCCGAACCGCACTGCTCAAAGGCCCTCACGAAATCGTTTGGCGTCTTCCACACCTTTTGGATCTCAATGGCCTTCTCTCCCGTCACACCCCTCGAGCACATGAGCATCTTGAGAAACAAGTCCCGCAGCGCCATGTTGTTCGACTTGGACGCGAGCGACGAAAAGGCCGGATAGCTTATGTGGTGGCTCGCCGTCGGCTGCTTTTCCCTCAGGTGCTTTAGCAAGGGGAGATAGTTCTTCGCCGTCAAGGTCTTGGTCGGTATCACAAAGAGCGGCTTGCTCTCATATACCTTTTTCAGCATCCTGGTCATGGACGCTAGGTAGCGAATTGAGTCGTCCATCTTTTGCGTCCGCTTCAGAAAGTAGCCAGCAACCACCTGCATCGACGCCATGGCAGACTGAACCGCCTCCTCGTACTTTTGAAAGTATGTCGAGTCCATGCTGATCTCCTCGACTAGATAAACGACGTTCTTCACCCCCGACCGCCGCAGCCGGAATTTTTGCTCGTGGAAGCGGCCGTCCCGGATAGAGCTGACGAGGTCATCCAGTCTCTTCCGCTCGACGATCCAATCGAGCACCACTTCGTCGCCTTCAGCGCCCACCCGAGCAAGCCAGCCTGGATCCTTGCATCGGGCAACCCATAGCGCATCGCCCAGCTCCAACGCCCGCACGCTGGACTTGATGCCTCGCTTCGCTAATTCCTCTTGCATGTAATCTCTATCCGTCTTGGCCCTGACCTCGCGCACATCGAGAACCAGTTCGACAGTGAACGAGCCAGGAGCCAGCGTGATCGGCGTGAATGATGGCAGCTCTGAGTTCTCAGGTACCATAGTTCCGTCCGCTACCACGTTTGCAAATTCCGAGTTGCTCTGTTTTTGAGGCTTAACGTCCTCTTCATCGTCAAGGTCGATGGGTATAGCAACCGCTGAACGGGAATTGGTTGGTGCAGCTGCCCTGCTAGGTCCCGCAGGCCCTGCATTCGATGTAGTGCTTGGTTTTGAAGTACTCGCGCTAGCTTTGGAATCAAGCGTCTCTCGGATCCTGTTGGCGACCTCCCACCCTTCGTCCGTAAGGCAATATCTCTTCAGGGGCCGGCCCCGCTCGTACACGAGCTCCTTCTGCTCCAGCGTCTTCATCGCATTCCATGCCGTGTAGAACTTGGTGGTGTCGGCTGGGGCTCTAAAGGATGAATCGCAGTGCGGCTGCGCCTCCGCTATCAGGTCGGTCTTGGTCAGTCCGGCATGCTGGTCTGCCGAGTTCGAAAGTGCGAGGACTAATGCATATGCGCCTGATCGGTAGGCCGGCACATATGGTTTGGCTTTTCTTGGCTTCTTGGCCGGGCGTTCAGGCTCCTCCTCCTCTTCGTCCAGGACGGGATTTGATTTGCTGACTCGCTTTTTCCTTTGCGTGCTCGGGTGAGGCGGCATGGGCAGGCCGTTTTCCTCACAATGCGCCCTGAGCTTCTCTGTAAGCCGCTCGCATAGTTTCGGTCCAAACCCCTTCAGCTGCTGCAATGATGAGGGGTGCTCAAAAGTAATGGGGCACGCCTTGAGCGAGTCGTAAGCATGCTTGTAAGTGGTGACGCCCTTGGAGTTGCGCTCTCGGGCTGTGTCCCACCACTCCTTAACCCATTCGAGCAGCAAAGGGTTTGCGCAGGTGTTTTGCGACATGGAGGGCCAAGTTGTAGGGCCGAAGGACTATTAGAGCAATAGTAAACAGGGGCAAAGACGATCAACAAATAAATATCCCAGTGAAGATCGAGTTGTGAGCGAAGCGAAGGTGTAGAATGGAAGAAACGGGAAATGAGCAAAATGAAGCCAGGGATAGCGCCCCCAGTCGCGTGTTAGAGCGCAAGATTTTGTTTCATGGTTGTTTTTGCGAGTTGATGGCAGATGATGTCGCGACTCCCGAGCAACGCGTTGATGGATTGCAGCTGCTAGGGTCAACCGCCAAGTCTGACCGGGATTGACGCCCTGCAGCTCGGCAGCTAAAGACACCTTCCCTAATCTGGTTAGCTTCCATGACCCCATATCGTATCGGGGACTTCGCGGGGTTCCAACTTCCAACTTCCCTTAACAATACGACGGCCTCCAACCAACATTCCTGCCCCAACACTGAGGAGTTGAACTTCCGCTCCCCCTCTCGACACTAGGCTTCTGTTTCAGCTTCCTATCACTACAACTCGAAAACCCCGAATTACTTCATACACAGCTGCAACCCCCTTGAAGCATTTATTCTTGGTACCCCTCCAACCAAGCTCGACCTACCCCGCACCACCTCAGACCGCAACTAGCTCTCCACCCAGCTCAGATTCCAGAATGGTAAACGACGACAAGATCCAAGCCGCCTCGGCCAAGCACCCAATTGTGCCGCTCGAAAAAGAGCAGCTGTACAAGTATGGCACCGCCGGTTTCCGCATGAAGGCAGACCTGCTCGAGGGCGTCACCTTCCGTGTCGGCCTACTGGCGTCGCTGCGCAGTCGCAAGCTCAACAGCCAGGCCATCGGTGTCATGATCACAGCTAGCCACAACCCGGCTGTCGACAACGGCGTCAAGATCGTGGACCCCCTGGGCGACATGCTTGAGCAGGAGTGGGAGCGCTATGCGACCGCTCTGGTGAATGCCCCGAGCGACGCCGAGCTCGTCAGTCTCTATAACAGGCTAGCCGCGGAGCTTAAGATCGACACCACGATTCCTGCCAAGGTTGTTTATGGCCGCGACACCCGCCCATCGGGCCACAAGCTGGTCACAGCTCTCGCCGACGCCCTCGACGCCACCGACTCCGAATACGTTGACTACAAGATCCTCACCACGCCCCAGCTGCACTACCTTGTGCGCGCCACCAACAGCGAGGGCACACCGCTGTCATACGGAAAGGTCAGCGAGGTTGGATATTATGAGAAGCTCGCCTCGGCTTTCGTTCGTGCGTTGAAGTGGAAGAAGGTCGAGGGGACTCTGATCGTGGACTGCGCCAACGGCGTTGGCGGCCCTAAGTTATCCGAGTTTCTGAAATACATTCCGAAGGACAAGGTCAACTTTGACGTCAAGGTCGTGAACGATGATGTTCTCCGACCTGAGGTTCTCAACCTTGACGTATGTGCCCTTCCCCCCCCTATGTTGCACGCTTCCTGCTAATCATGTCTAGTGTGGTGCCGACTATGTCAAGACGAAGCAGCGGGCCCCGCCTATTCCTCCTGCACAGCCTGGCATCAGGTGTTGCTCCCTGGACGGCGACGCTGACCGCCTGATCTATTACTGGGAGGACCCGGAGAGCGGCTTCGTCATGTTGGATGGCGACCGCATCTCGTCGCTTGCAGCGTCCTTCATCGGCGACCTGGTCGAAAGCGCCGGCCTCAAGGATGAGCTCCGTATTGGCGTTGTCCAGACGGCCTATGCCAACGGCGCCAGCACAAACTACATCACCCAACACCTCAAGCTGCCCGTCATCTGCACCCCCACCGGCGTCAAGCACCTCCACCATGTTGCTCAGGGGTTCGACATTGGAGTGTACTTTGAGGCCAACGGCCACGGCACCGTGCTCTTCTCGCCCGACGCCCTCAGCTTGTTCCAGAAGAAGGAACCGCAGTCGCCCGCGCAAAAGGATGCGCTCGACACGTTGGCTGCCCTGGGCGACCTGATCAACCAGACCGTGGGCGACGCCATTTCGGACATGCTCCTGGTAGAGGTGATCCTGGCGCACAAGAACTGGACCCTGCGCGACTGGGCCATGACGTACGCCGATCTGCCCAACCGCCTCGTGCGCGTCGAGGTGGGCGACAAGGACCTGTTCCAGACGACCGACGCTGAGCGCCGCCTCTCGCACCCGGAGGGCGCCCAGGAGGAGATCGACCAGGCCGTCAAGAAGTACAAGGACGCCCGCTCCTTTGCCCGCGCTAGCGGTACCGAGAACGCCTGCCGCGTCTATGCCGAGGCCGCCACCCGCTCCGAGGCCAACGAACTCGCCGAGCGCGTCGCCCACATTGTTGAGCGCTACGGTACCCAGTAGTGTGGTAGCCTAGAAGCATCAGCTGATGAGCTAAGACCCAAAATCCCTGGCACTCCTCCGCAAGGGCCGGGCATCGCTCCAACTGTGATTCACGTTTGATGCCGATAAACATGGCGTTTCGATTCTGAAGA
The DNA here is from genome assembly GCA_017139535.1 of Trichocladium uniseriatum. Classification (NCBI taxonomy): domain Eukaryota; kingdom Fungi; phylum Ascomycota; class Sordariomycetes; order Sordariales; family Chaetomiaceae; genus Trichocladium; species Trichocladium uniseriatum. The sequence goes on along the minus strand of WOUO01000007.1, from coordinate 678,273 downwards.
GGGAAACAGACCAGATCAAGCCAGAACCGGCAGTCTCAAGAGATGCGATAAAACAAAGAGTTCAAAGACAAGACCAAACCGACCAAACAAAGAGACTCGATTTACCGTATCTGCATCGATCTATCTGCCTTAATTTAGCCCGCACTTTGGCCCTATTTCCTTGCTTTCATAGTTGCATGTTACCACGGTTTCCTTCTCCGTTCTTGAGTTGCGTTACAGCGCAAATCGCTCGTTTGGGGTTGCCGGCGGATAGCTGGCCGGAAAGGGGAATGATGATTATGACGGTGATGGTAATGATGATGACATTTGGTGGTTACTGTCGCAATGTAGCACAGCGAGGTTGAGTGGGGAAAGGGAGGCAAAGGGTGGAAAAGGCGAAAGAAAGGGGCAAAGGGGAGGCAAAACTGAAGAAAAGTATCGGAGTTTCACATAAAGAGGGTAGGTAGGTAGATATGGTGTTTCGAAGAGAGAATCCACATTTCCCTTTTCAAGACATGGTCTCGTCTTTGCACTTCCCTGATGAATGTACATATCCGTGATATTGACATCGACCCGAAGTCTTTAACTGAGGAGTCCGGATTAGCGATTCTGTAACCCGGCGACAGTCACAACGGCCGCAGGTTCAACGAGGACTCTCTAATATTCTCCCTCTTCTTCGGGTATCCCTAATCATCAAGACCCTCATAACCAGGATGTCTTACACATCCCGTCGCTCGTCTGGACCATGTTTTGCTTGGTCACGCCGACGATAAGCCCCAGAAAACGCCGATAGACCGATCCTTCTCTAGTAAAATGAAGTCCACCTTGGAAATGCATCGATGACAAATGCGCGGTGGGCTCATTTCTTTTCCACCCCCCCTGTGCGCTCAGTAGAAACCTATTTTCGACCAGACTTTCGGGAGCACCTCCTCCCGAGGGCAACTAGCACATCTTGTACAGGCACGTTCCCTGGGCCTGCCTGTTGGGGTCCTGGGTGTCGAGGCGGTACTCGACCTTGATGTCGAGGTCGCGGCGGTTCTTCTCGTTTGGCCGGTTGTGCAGCGAGCACTCGACCTTCTCGCCCTCCTGGACCGTGAGCACGTCCTTGAGGTAGAAGACGGTCTGCTTCCAGTGCGTGTACTTGGTGTGCGGGCCAGTCGAGAAGCGGACGGGCTTGTGGCAGGCGCTGAACTCAATGTCGAACCACGACACGAGTGCGTGAATGAAGTCGTCCCTCCGGGCGACCAGGTCGAAGGGGCAGCTGAAGGCCAGATCGGCGGGCTGGACCTTGTAGAGGTCGAGGGTCAGGACGGCAGTCGGGTCGGTGACGACAGCCTTCATCTCAACAGTGTCGACCAGCGGCTCGTTGAGGGCAGTCGCCTTGAGGGGGGAGTAGTCGAAGCCGTAGACGTTGTCCCAGACTGCGGTTTGGTTAGCACCACTCGAGAATTCAGAAAGAAGAGCGAAAAACCTACATCCGATCTTCTCCTCCTTGTAATCTCCATCCTCGATACCGGCAACAAAGATGGTCGCCTTGTCGGGGAAGATAAGGCCGTCCTTGACCAGGTACTTGTCGCGCGCATAGAGAACAGTGTCCAGCATGCTCTCGTAGAGGAGGAAGTAGCCCATCCACTCCGAGATGATGATGTCGACCTCCTTGAAGGGCATGTCGATCTCCTCCATCTTGCCCTGGATCAGCGTGATCTTGTCCGACAGGCCGTTGACCTTGACGATCTCGCGAGCCTTGAAGATGATGGTCGACATGTCAACGCCAATGACGTGCTTCGCGCCAGCCTTCGCGGCGAACCTGAGGAGATTGTGTTAGGCGCCTGCATGCGCGAGATCCCAAGGGGCAGGGCGGGGTTCCATACATGGACAGAATACCGGTACCGCATCCCACATCGAGAACAACCTTGTCCTTGAAGATGTGCTTGTTTTGAACGATAGCGTTCATGTACGACCTTGTCCGGACCTCATCTTTCTGTATGGGCGCACGCCTTGTCAGCCAGCCGGGTCTTGGGTTGCAGAGGTGGGGCAGCGGGATGTACACACCAACATCTCCTCATGGATGCCTTTGTCGCGTGAGCGCAATGGTTAGCCGAGGAATACTAGTGCTAGAGCAGCCGGAAAATGTCTCACCATGGTGGTTGTAGCTGGAGCGCAAAGGTTAGTTGATGTGCGACAGAGTTTTGGGCCGAGACAACTTGCCTGTTGAAATAGTGCTGCTCCGAGTGCTCGAGCGACTTGAGCTGCTTCTCGGCAACCTCGATGTCCATACCGTCACCAGCCATTTTGATCTGCAGAGAACTTGGGGGAGATGTGTGATTTCTTGCAAAAGTTTCGTGCAGAGAGGGAGAAGAAGGCCTGGCTGGAAGAAGGGATTTTGTAGAGGAGATGTTGGGCTGCGCAAAAAGTTATGGAAAGCCGCCGCCGGGTCTGGACTGGGGTTTGCCTTGCGCAGAGAATTTGGGTCGAAAATTCCAAGACGCCCCGCTAATCGAATGTGGGGAACTGCCCCGCCAGCCCTTCCCTGTCAAGTGTCAAGTCGCGGCGCTAATGCAGCAAGGGACCATGTGAGAAACACCCCTCAGTGAACATTTGATAAGGAAATTGTATGGAATAGTACAGAATAGTACGGATACATACATAGCATGTAATACGAGGCAAGAATATCCTTTATCTATCCGAAAAGCATCCATATCGCCCACTCCCTACAGATAAACCAGCAAGAAATCCTCCCATCCAAGCCACCTCAACTCCAAGACGATGCATGAAAGTGCAAACCGAGTGCGTATCAACGCATGCTTCTCCGCTCAAGACATGCCCGCCATCTGTAGCAAGTGGTTGCCCGCTTTGACGTTGGCATATTCGTACGCCTTAGACTCGGGGGGGAACGTGCCGTTGGCAGCCCAGAGGTCGATCAGAGGCTGCATCGGCTCTAGTGCCGGGGGCTTGAGCATATCCAATGCCGTCGCCGTCAGCACAAAGTGGCTGAAGCAGCTGTTGAGCTGCTTCTCCAGGTTCAGGTGGTAGAAGGGCTCCACAAAATGCGCCCAGTAGAGATGCGAATAGACCCGGAACATCTGCAGGAAAATGGTCTGGCAGATGCTCGAGAATTCCTTGGGGAAGCCGCTCCGCTTGCCAACCCACTCATCGGGCCCGCTGAGGAGGGCAGTGCTGGCGATACTCGGGTTGTGGGAGAACGAGATGCCGGCCGGGTCGGTTGGGAACATCTTGGTGTCGTCGACTTTGCCCGAGATCCACCGTTGCATGAGCGCAATATACTCGATTGCTGGCAGTTCGATGGGCTCAAATCGGGCATTTAGCCATGTGTACGAGTGGTTTCTGGCACTATGGTCAGCGTCTCGGGCTGCTGCATATTAATCAAGGTTACTTACGGTCCAGCAGACATGCGAGGGCAGGTGGTCAGGTTGCAGATGCTCTTCCCGTCGGCCTCCTTCGCATACACAACTTGGACAAAATTCCAAAGATTGCGGTAGTGCTCAACCACTAGTAGGCGGTCAGCAACAGATAATCCAGGATCTGTGGGCGCCAAATACCGTGATGTGCCACCCATTCGCCCTGCTCGACCGTTTTGGGTTTGGCGCTCAGCGTCATGAAGTTGCCCTTGACGATATGCTTTGCGTAGGCCGAGTTTAGCCACAGGGGCAACGGTTTCGGAAGACGGTACGAATTCAGGATTTCTTCACCCGTGCTCGTCAAGCTGATGGTTTGGGAGAGTGACGGGGATGTGGGCAAAGGCGGCAGCTTGGATGACAAGCTGGTTGATGATGACGAGAGATTGGTCGACGATTTGCTCTTCCTAGGAACCGCGCCAGGGGACAGGAGATGGCCATCATCGGAGGCGGGCGAAATGGGACTTTTGCCGCCGGCCTTGGAAGTCCCCCTCAACCGGGCGTTACTGGGAGGAGCAGTCAGCATCATTGTTACGGGAGAGGTCAAAGCCCACTTTTATGTGATGGGTACTTGGGCTTAAATAATGAATGATAATAAAAGTATTATCAACAGGGAAGAATGAGAATTCCCATGCCGACCCAACAGAAACGGGTTGTGAGCACAACGCCGCCCGAGTGGAACTTACATCCCAGAAAAGAGGTTAGACATTGTTACCCACGAACAACGGGAAGCAGGAGCGTTGAGTGTTGAGTGGGTTTCACCGCTGGCGGTCTGGAGATACAAAATGAAACAAAAATGGCGAGGCGGTTGATGATAAATGAGCCTGGACCGATACCAATCGGTCTGTTCAAACTCGTCACAATTGCAGTTACAGTGGCAGTGGCAGATAGTGACAGACAGCGAACAAAAGTGGCAGGTTGATGAGACGAAAAGGGGGAAGGAACGGTGGGACAAGTTGAAACGGTTGCATTGACTCAGCCAATCAATGTCGATGGCGAACTGCTCCAGGGGTAATATCACGTGATGACGTGCACATCTCGTGCCAGCCTGCACGAACCCACTCTCTTGTTCCCCACATCATTCCGAACTTCATGCGCGTCCTGCAACTGCATGGCGCGAGTCGGGCCGTGCGTGCTCGTGCATGCACGCAAAAGTTTGCGATGATCTTTTAGGCAGCCGTGGGCATTCCCTGGGGAACACAAAGAAAGGAGATAACAAATCAAATGTCGGGTCGCTCCCGCCGGCCGACTCGGACCGGCCACAACCACAATGCGCTCAGACAACTTTCACAAACTCCAAACTTGAACCTTCTTTCCGACCTTCAGACTGGCTATCAAGAAATGGATTCCCAATCACTCGAGGAGAAGTCTGCATTCTTTGCCGAGTTGGATGCTCTCGACAATGTGAGCGACAATGACGACGGCGTCGATGAAAAGGAACAAGATCATCGAAACAAATGCCGAGCCTTCTTCAAGTCACGGAAAAAGACAGAGCCAATTCAAGAGAGTGCACATCCCCGCACACGGCGGATAGAATCAATGCCTACTCCGGCTGCGATTACACCCGGTCCCCGGGTCATTGAGGCTACTCCCGGCACCCGACCACTCCCAGCCAACCGGACAGCGCGCCTTCTCACGGCCACGGCTTCATTCATTGAGGAAACCCCAGTTCCAGACACTACTCGCCCACCGGCATCACTCCGGAAAAGCACCACACTCCCTCTGTCTGCTTCTTCACGGGTTGACCAGTCCCCCTCGGCCAGCACCGCCTTGAGGAAGCGCAAGCGCCGGGCAACCTCCAAGTCAGTGTCGGAAGTCACCCAGGTTTTCCAGGGCCTCTCGTTCTACTACATCCCAGACAACGACATCGCGCCTGCGAGGAGATTGCGAATTGCAAGGGCGCAGGAGCATGGTGTCCAGCGGGTTCGGGAGTTGCTGGGAGCCAGTCATGTCATTGTTGACAAGGATCTGCAGTACAAAGATATCGAGAAGCTCTTGGGTTCCAATGTCACCGATTCTCTGGTCATAGTCAACGAGGATTATCCGATTGATTGCATGTCATTTCGTACACTGCTCAATCCTGACCAGGCCCGATACAGGGTCCCTGGACGCCCTACTCAAGGACCTGCTTCCGACCAGATTTTGCCTGCTTCATCGCAAGCCTCTGATCGCTCATTGCAGCCGAAAGAAACTCGGAGGAGCAGGCGTCGAGACACATCACCCCAGAGTGAGTATCCATCTCTGGACGAGACCAGGGATGCGCATCAGAGTTTGAGGAACCAATCCTTGGAGGCTCCCTCGGCTAATCCACCCAAACCGGACGCCCGGGTTCAACCATCCAGCCCTCCTTTGCAGCAAGATAAGCCAGCAGACAATCCTCATCTCCATCGCAGGTTTAGTACCAAGGACGAACTTTCAGAGTACATCGAACTCATCCAACAGTACAAGGACCTTCCCCTGGACCGAGAAGAAGAAGATGACCTCCAATCTGTCATGGACAACCAAGAGACAATATCGGATTCCGAAATCGATGGAGGCTCCGAAGATGAACGGGCACGGAAGAAACCCACAACCGGAGGCCGTAAAGTGCAGAAGAGCATCCCCTTCGAAGACCGCTTCGCCTGCAACCGCGGCGGAACCAAAGACAAATCCGCCGACGCCCAGAACCCCAACGCGAGGACCATCGAGATCCTCCAGAGCATGTGCGACTACTACACGCGCATCAACGACAATTGGCGGACCATGGCCTACCGCAAGGCCATCGCAACCCTCCGCCGCCAAACCACCCGGATCATGACCGAAGACGAAGCCTACCGCCTCCCCAACATCGGCCGGCGCCTGGCGGCCAAAATCGAAGAAATCGTCTCCACCAACAAGCTCCGCCGCCTCGAATACGCCAACGACGAGCCCGTCGACCAAGTCCTCGAGACCTTCCTCAAGATCTACGACGTGGGCACCCGCCGCGCAACCAAGTGGATCGCGCAGGGCTTCCGCACGCTCGACGACCTGCGCGCCAAGGCCGACCTCACCCCCAATCAGCGCCTCGGCATCGACCACTACGACGACCTCAACTCGCGCATCCCCCGCGCCGAGATCACCGCGCTCTTTGCGTATGTCCAGCGCGAGGCGACCTGCCTCGACCCGGCCGTCGAGCTGCTCGTAGGCGGCAGCTACCGGCGGGGCGCCGACAGCTCGGGGGATATTGACATCATCATCACCAAAAAGGGCACCGACTCGCCGTCTGAGCTTGTTCCGTTCCTGGAAGAGCTGGTCGCCATCCTCACCGGCAAGGGGTTCCTCGTCGCCACTCTCGCTGCGCTGCACTCCAACCGCCAGGGGAAGGACGGGCCGGGGAGTAAATGGCACGGGTGCTGTGTCCTTCCCAACGAAGGCGGCGATGGCGGGGCTCCACAGATCTGGCGGCGTATTGATCTGCTGCTGGTGCCTGAGTCGGAGTACGGCGCGGCGCTGATCTACTTTACGGGTAACGACATCTTTAACCGTAGTATGCGGTTGCTGGCGTCCAAGAAGGGCATGCGGCTGAACCAGCGGGGGTTGTATAAGGAGGTGATGCGGGGCAAGGGGCGGGTGAAAGTGACGGATGGGCAGTTGGTGGAGGGGAGGGATGAGAAGCGGATCTTTGAGCTGCTTGGGGTCAAGTGGCGTGAGCCGTGGGAGCGGTGGTGCTGAGGGGGGGTTTGTGTTGTGTTATAGAGATGTGATAGTGGCTATGATACCCGAGCTGGACTGAGTAGAATACGTAAATAACTTCCGGATTATGTCTACCGTCTGGGTTTCTCGTCCCCGAAGTTAAATGGACAGCCGGGCGAGTTACCTGGCTTGATATTTACCTATTCCAAACCGCGCCGCTTCGAGCAAGTGCATGTGATTATGTCCTTGCTTGAAGCACATGTGCTTGCTCGAATTGGTCTTGATATTCGGCTTGATGGTAAAAGGAAAGCGAAAGTTAAGTAACTGGAGGAATTGGATTCTTTACTTGAATTCCTAGTCAGAGGACAGGAAAGTTCTAAAAGGTTAAAAAAAACGGCGACTGTAGGGAAGCGAACCCGGTTCATATTCCGAAGAATAGCTGCATCGGATTACCTAGGTACGTCAGTGCAGAGGACCGCTGCGCTACAGTTTCTACGCCCGAATTATCTGGCCCTAGCGTAGACTAGCTTATAGTCCCGCGGGCAGGCTTTACTTCCATCCTGATAGACACGGACCCTCGGGCTCATCGTCCGGGAACAAGGAGCGTGACAGAGCTAAACCCAGAGCTACACACTCATGGAATGTCATGTACAAAGCCAACGAAAACCAGGTCTCGACCAAGATACCGATAGACTACCATTACTATAACCGTTTTAGCCTGTGTTTGGCAAGCCCGGTATAAAAAGACAGAGATGAAGTGGTGAACTGATGTCTGTGGAAAGAAAGAGGAAAGACGGAAAAGGGCAATAGGGATAACGGCGAGAAGAAATGAAGGGAAAGAAGAAAGGAAGGACAAGGGGAGAAGAAAGACAAGGAGAAAGAGGCGAGAGGAGAAGAAAAAAAGATACAAAGAGAAGAAAGTGAAAAAATAAGAGGGCAAGAAGAGAAGGACGATGGATATGGGAAGAGGGAACTTACCTGTTTGTCTGAGTTTGCTTTCTCGCTGCCTCTTAAATGAAAGAGGGAAATGGAGTGAGAAATTTGAAGAGGAAAGAGACGACGGGAGAGGAGGGAAAAAAAAAACTTTAAAAGAACCTGAAAGTTGGAGGGACCAGAAACCGACGGCTGCAAGGTAGGTGCAACTTTCCACAGCTGGTTTCCCGCTGGCTAATCGGAGAAGGGGCCAGATAGGATTAGAGAGAGACTGGCCGGGGGCTTTTATGCCAGGCCATGCCTACACCAGTCAAGTCGGCCGCAGTAACTGTAGTGAAGCGGTACCCTTGCATCGAGGCGCTCAGTGTGATCTGTGCTAGTATTCGACGGGATATGAACCGGGTTTCACTTCCTACAGTTGCTATTTTCTTTCCCTACCCAATCCATTCTAGTTGCTACTCTTTTTTTTCTTTTTTACCCAACCCTACCCAAACCCCCCTCCTCTCCCTCTCCATCCCCCTTCAACCCCCCAACCTGTCCCCTCGTCAACCGCTCCGGAAACTCCCCTTCCCCCAACCCATCTCGCTCCCCCAAAACCCTCACCACAACCTCACCAACATCTCCATCAAAAACAACAGCCACCCTTACCGGCCTACCCACATCAACCGGCCTCCTAAAATAATTACTCGCCCCCCCCTCACCTTCACCACCATGTTGCCTACTATGGACAGTATGCACCGTAGTCGTGCACTTATCTCCGCCCGGCGTCAACACCTCAAACACATCAATCTCGCCGCACCCAGACGCGCAGCAGCTGCAGGCGTGGTATTGTGCTGTGTAGGGGATGCGGGCGTTGAGGAGCCAGATGGCGGGTTGGTCGTGGAGGGGACCTGGGGAAGGGGAATGGGGAGAGTGGGGGAGGGAGAATTCGAGGAGGAAAATTTTTTTGGGGGAGGGGAAGCCTTCTGTTTTGGGGGAGATGGTATGTTAGTATGGAGATGGGAATGATGAAAAAGAAAGAGAGAGTGGCTTACTGTAGGCTATGGAGCCGCTTTGTATGAAGCCGCAGGTTGTGTCGCAGGGCTGGTCGGTCATGAGAGTGGCTTCGTGGGAGGAGGGAAGGATGGTGTCGAGTAGGATGGTGGGATTCGGTGAGCCGCCGGTGCCGTTGGTGTTGAGGTAGGAGAGGGTGTTGCCAAAGGTTCTGTTGGGGTTGATTAGGGGTTATTCAGGGGTCAGTGATTCAGGGGTATTGATGTGGTTTGTTTACTTACGGGGTCCACTTGCCCGAACCCTGGCCGCCATAGTTACCCAGGAATGTCAGGTTCTGAAGAATCTGTTGTTTGGCGTTGTAGTAGCCTGTGCAGACAAACTTTGTTGTATTGTTTCCTGGAATGGTGCTACTGGGTGGTGCCTGAGAAGAGGCAGTGCCCGTGTTGCTAGACGATATGGTTGCTAAGGGCCCCTTGCTGGAAGAAGTGAGAGTGGACATTAATTGGGGAGGTGGGATTGAAACCCAGACACTGCCGCCTCTCGATGGGTTTTTGGTGTTATGGGGCATGGCCGTCTGTGTTATAATCTGAGTAGTTCTGACGGTAACAGCTGCTCTGTCAATGTCGTCTGAGACTGTGGAATTACCACTGCTTTCTTCCTTCTTGGCATCCTCCCCTGACGCTCCAGCCCCGGAGTCCGTCTTCTGAAAATAATGGTAGTGTTCTTGAAGGCCACGTTGGTTGATACTCCCTTCGGCGGCGTCGGGCTCGCCCTTGTTCTGCATGTCGTTGTTTCCGCCGCGAGTCGGCATGTACACGGCAACCTGTTTCAAGTTGAGCGGCCCTCGGAAGTGGAGGGACAACTACAAAGTATGGTAATCAGTAGATATTGTGAGGTATCCGAGCCATGCCTGTCTTACCGGCTCGTTGAAGGGTGCCAGCGGACCCGAAAACCGCTTCGCTGCAAACTGGCAGGTCCCCGTATTCTCATCCATGCTGATGACTTCTTGGTACTGCCCCGAAGCGCCGACATTCTGGTGGGTGATCTTCTCGACTTGGTGGCAGTAGAATCTGCCGTGTCCGTTGATGCCTTTTCCCTGGCAGATCTGTTGGCTGGTTGGTGCTTCTTTGGCTACAACGATGCTAGTTGCTATGTTCGCCAGAGCCAGCACGGCCAGGCCGGTGTTTAAAGTTGTCTTCATCGTGGGCACCTACCGAATTACCCAGGAATATTGCCCAAGTCTCCAAGGAGAGCGGTGTTTCTCGCAAGGAATCTAGCGAGCCTCTATATTTTACGGTATACCAAGGCGTGCCAGGGACGCTGCGTGGTCAATGACTCGATGGTGATATCGGCTGAAATGACAGAGAGTATCATGTGAATGGCCTGGTAAAACACAATCAGGCTCAAAGACACAGCAATGACCAGCTACATAAAGGACTTAATTACTTAGATAGTCACTTGTCACTAGTAAACTAGGGATTCCGCCGAGTACGGTTGACGCCCTTTAAAAGTGTGATGATGGACATGCCCGCTGCGACTTTGTGAATGCAGCCATCTGGTAGTACCCTTGAACACAGACTCGGGGCAGTGATCGAAAAACCTGATATTGTATACTCCAGACACAGTACACGCAATGCTGGGGTTGTCGCCATCCTTCGCTCCCAACCATCGTCAATAGTGCGTACGTCGAGTTGTTGATGCCTGGGACCATCCAGTCCTGAAACACCACGGCTCAGTCACTGTGTCGTTCTGCTGTTTCTTAATTGGCATGGGGATGACGCTACACCGATCATGCTTTCCTCAACTGGGTTGGTATCATGCAGTTCAGAAGTGTGCTAACACCCACGATGCATGCGGCCTGTTGGGTTCTAGTCCGCAGGCTTTTGCAGCTGGATTTGACTACCGGTCAGCAACGGGCAATCAGATCCACTGGTTTACGCCACCCAACTTCAACTCTGAGGAGCACGCAGATCCCCTCACGGCTCAATTCAGCTTAGGTTTTCGCTGCAGGGCCGACGTGTCCCTTTGGTGCCTGTCATGGCTGAGGCGCCAGAGGACAAGTTATCACAAGAGCTTATCACAAACACGCCAAAGGAACCAGTCGTGGTGGCAGAAATAGTTATATAACAGGTCTCGGTCTCCTTGACCAGCATCCTATTTGGCTTATCCACTACCCTACTCAATACCCTCACCTGTACACTTCTGACCCCCTGAGCCATCCTCAATGGCAACCCAGTCCGGCATCACCATCGAAGGCCCCGACAAGCCGTATACCATTGTTGACAACATCAAACGCCCGACTCCAGGCCCGAAGCAAGCTGTGGTCAAGTGCCTTGCTGTGGGCCTCAATCCCGTGTAAACACCTCTCCTTGCCTTCCTCTCAACCCAATACCTAGCAGCGACTAACACCGTATCTCCATTCAGCGAGGCACTGCAACAACACACGGGCCTCCTCATTACCGAGTGGCCCGCCATCATTGGCAGCGACTTTGCCGGCGTCGTCGCCGATGTCGGCCCAGACTGCACGCGACTGAAGCCTGGCGACTATGTGTACGGCTGTGCGCCCGTCGGCCAGAACAGATTCACCCCGTTCCAGGACAGCTTTCTGGTCGAGGAGGATGTGGTTCTGAAGAAGAGCGCCAACTTGTCGGTCGAAGAGGCGGCGACGGTCGGGGCGGGCTTGTTGGTGGGATACTACCCCTAGCCCCTGAACCCTCTCTCCAAGGGAGAACTCTCTTAGTCGCTGCTGACTTTAAGTCACTCAGACTTCGGCTCTCTGCCTCCTCGCCGGCATGGAACTGAAACTCTCCAACGACGGCACCACATCCGCTGAAAAGGACGAATGGATCGTCGTGTTGGGCGGCTCTGGCACCGTGGGCCAGTTTTCGGTGCAAATTGCCCACGCCTGCGGTTACAAGGTCGCTGCATCGTGCTCGCCGTCCAAGTCATCTGTACGTTACCCATGGAGAACCCACATCTAAACAAAAAGGATGGCTATTCATACTAGTATTCTTAGGTGGCCATCAAGAGCGGAGCAACATCAACCTTCAACAACCGCGCCCCCCTCGACCAACAGCTGGCCGAGATCAAGACCATCACCGGCGGCAACTTTGCCCGCATCTTTGACTCGACTACATACGGCTACGACATCATGGTCCAGGCCCTCGAGACATGTTCCACCGCGACCACTAGATACCTGGCGTCTGTGGATGACTGGTCCCCCTTCAACACCCCATCCAGCATCAAAGAATATCGCGCCCAGCTGGGCCACCTCTGCCGCCACGAGGAGACGGTCGGGGCCCAAGTAACCCGCGACATTGCAAGCTGGATCCCGGCGTTCGAAGCCCACCTCGCTACTGGCACGCTGAGGCCGATTGACTACCAGGTTGTTAACGGAGTCGGCTGGGAGAGCGTGATACAGGGGATTCAGGACTTGGAGGGCGGGAAGGTGGGGAAGAAGATTGTTGTGCAGACGCAGGCTGAATAGGTAGGGTAACGATGAAGGCGATAACTGATTTATATTATCTTATCTTGACTACACTTCTGGGTATATTTCGTGCGCTCAAGCCTTTGACTTCTTCCCCCTTCCATTCCCTCTGCCACCCCTCTTCCTCTTACCCTTACCCTTTCCATTCCCACTCCCCTCACTCTCCTCGTCCTCATCCCCTTCATCATCGTTCTCCTCCTCCCCATCCTCCTTCTCAACGACCGCCCCCCTCCCCTTCCTCTTCTTCCCACCTCTCCCCCCCACCCCAGGCGGCGCCACAACCGGCATCCCCCCTAACCCACTTTTGTTCCCCGACTTAGCCTTCAATCTCCCCACAGCCTCCGCCATCCTCTTACTCCCCGCCACCCTCATCCGCGGCGCAAACCCCTCCTCCCTCGCCCCAACCCCGACCGCACCCTCAAAATACCTCGTAATATTACTCTGCGTCCCCTCCACCTCGCGCCGATTCATATCCCTTATGACCGGCACCAGCACCTCATCCGTCCTCTCCTGGCCCCAGCCAATCGTCGCCATCAAAAACTGGCGCAGCCCGTCCAGGTCCGGCACGCCCCACTGGAACGGCTCCGGGCTGCTGTCGACTTCGGGCTGGAGGTATGCCTCGGCGACGGCCGGGCTAGGGAAGCCCGGGTGGAGGAAGAGTTTGGTAGCGTGGGCCTTGCGGAATTTACGGCGGAAGGGGGAGGACGCGTCGGCGTCCTTGGGGCGGGCGCGGTTTTGCACGTCTTGCCACCAGTCTTTGAAGGAGACGAGGCCGTCCGGGCCGGGGAATTCCGAGAGGATTTCGAGGGCGGTGACGGGGCCGACGCCGGGGAGGCCCTCGGTGTAGTCGGAGCCGAGGAGCTGGGCGAGGGAGATGAGCTGGTCGCGGGAGAGGGAGAGCTCGGTATCGAGATCGCGCGCGAGGTAGCACTCGACGAGTTTGTTGGAGTTGAACATGTTTTTGTAGACGCGCGTGCCGCCGAAGAGGAAGATGTCTGAGTCGTCGGTGACGATGCCGTCGACGAGGTTGAGGCGGACGAGCTCGGCACACTGGGCCTCGGCTTCCATGGGGGCGGTGATGTAAGGGATGCCGAAGAGGCGGAGGAGGGCCTGGCATTCGGTGACCATGATTTGGGTCACTTCGTCGGCGTCGCGGCGGTCCTTCTTTTGTTGGGTGCGCAGGGCCCGCAGCTCTTGCTCGTAGGCCTCCTGGTTCTCGCGTTGGGATTTGTTGTTGAGTTGGCTGGCGAACCGGGCGTGTTCTTCGGCCTCTTCGGCCATTTGCGCCATGAGCTCTTCTTCCTCGGGGTCGCTGTCGTCAAACTCCTCTAGGCCGGGAGCATCCGGGTCGATGGGGGATTCATCGTGTGCGGCAAGCCCCTCGATTCTTGTTTGCTGCGCGGGGGGAGGGGTGCCGTGGCCGAACAGCTCTGCTTCGATTTGAGCTGCTTCCGCCATCTCGGCATCATTGAGCTCTTCCGTGGGTTGATCGCGTAGGAGGGGCAACACATCCTCAAACTCTGCGTCATCCTCCGATTCTTCCGGTGAATGGCGAGTGAGCGTTATGGTTGACATATCCTTGAGTGGCTCCGTCTCAGAGATGTCTGTCGTGGTGCCGAATTCCGTTTCAGCACTCCGAACTTGTTCCCCGGTATTCTCGGCAACATCATCTAGTGATGGAAGACTAGCCCCAGGCATTACAGTGGGCTGCTTGACCGGAGGCGCGACCGGAGGCGCGTCGAGAATCTCAATATCGCTGCCATCTTCACTCGAAGACTCGATTTCAATGACGCCATCATCCTCCTGACCAAACCGCAACTCTTCTTGCATCTCTTCACCCCGAGCATTCATCTCTCTTTCCACCTCCTGTTGCTTCTTGACAGATTCCCGGATATCCGTGTTGTCCGTCAGCCACGGTGGTAGCGGAAGGGGTTTATCGTTCTTCTCAGACGGCCTCTCGACTTCGGACGGCTCTTTCTCAAACCCTCCAGCTTCGTCATCGGATACAGCCTCTAGATCGCCAGTCTCGGCGTCTTTATGCTGGTTCGGCTTCTCTGCTGCCGGAGGCGCAACCTTCCCGCCAAACATACCCCGCCAGTCGAGCTTCTCGAACGGAAGCGGTCCATCAAACGGACTCTTAACGTTCGGCTTGATAGGCGCCGGCTTGACCTTGGGCTGCTTCTTCCTCGCGGCCGCCAAAGCCGACTGGAGGTCGACATCGCTGTTGCTGCTCTCACTGTCCCGGCGCCTGGGAACAGCAGCGCTTGCTCGGTTGTTCACAATGTGGGCAACCATACGTCCACTGGTACTGATGATAGGCTTCGGCGCCTCGACCGCCTTCTGCGTCCACTGGGGCGCTGGTACATCCTCCTCTTCATTCCCACCGTCCTGTAACCCATTGCTGTGCTGGTTTTGCAGCGACATAGCAATGGCTCGGCTGAGGTCCTCATCCTCGTCGTCTTGGAGGTCGTCTGCAAAGAGGTTGCCTTCACTTTCCACAAAAAGAGACTCCTCGGCCACCCCTTCCCCCGCATCGCGGTGCTCCCCTGAAGCATGATCTCCTTGCTTGGGCTTTGGGAGCCTATTTAGGCCCTCGATTGGCACATCCTCGAACTCGACATCCGACTCCTCCTCACTTTCCGGTCCTTGGTATTGAAACTCGAGTGCGTCGACATCAATCGGTTTATGAATCTGGCCTCGGTCCTTCTCCCTGCTGACAACACCAAGGGCCCAGCCTCCCTCGGCGCCCTCATTCTTGACCAGGATATACTCACGGTTCTTGTCACCGGCAATCCGGTTCACGTTAATGGTCAGATCGGTGCCGGTCATGCCCATCTCGTGCATCAGACGCTGTGTGAGGTGGTTCCGCTCCGTGACGCGCTCGATCTGAAACCTTGAAAATTCCATGCGGTTCGGGAACATGACATCGAGCTGGTCTTTGCTCAGACCCATCCTCAGACGGCTCCGTATCCTGGCTGCGTTCAGGATGTTGTACCGGTCGGCCGGCGGAAGGCTCTTGAAGAATTCTCCGTCAAAGTCAATCTTGCTAAAGTCGTAGAGGTTGATGTCCTCGCCGCTGTTGAACTGCCTCGCGTATTCTTCCAGCTCCTCAATGCTCATGATGCGCGGGTCATTGGGCCTTCCCATGCCCTCGATGCCGTTCTCCAGCTCTGGAAGGTGATAGGCATCTTGTTTGTGGAAGCGGCGGTTCTTTTGGCGCTCCTGCTTCGACATGCCCAGTTCGTCGACATACACAATTTGGTCCATGCTGGGCAGCTGTTCCTGTTCCTCCTCAGCTGCCGCAGCTTCGGCAGCCCTATTACGTTTCTCCTCCTCTTCCTCAGCCATCCGCTGCATCTGCACGGCGAGCAGCTTGCCCGCAGTGCGCGCCGCATCCTCACGACGGCCCTCGCGCCTGCGGCGGCGGCCCTGGAGAGTGGCGCGCTTCAGGACCGGGGCGCCGCCATCAAATACAAAGACGGGTTTTATGCCGTGCCATAGCAGCTTGCAGATGCGGCGGAAGAAGCCGACGAGATGGCTGTTGCGCAGGGCGTTGCCCTCCTTGTCGCGGACGGCCTTGAGGAACTGGTAGATCCAGATGGAGGCGTCGATGGCCAGGCGCTTGCGGTTGAGCGTCGAGAGGTTGGTCGGGCGCGCGCAGGGCTGCACGACTGTCCAGAGGCCTTGGACACCCATGGTGGGCGAGACAGCAAGTTGTCCCCGTCAGGGAGTTGATAACCAGACTCTGAGAGACTCTGAGAGTGGTCAAGGGTCCCAGGGGTTCGAGTCAAGTATAAACTGCTTCATTGGAAGGAGACGTTGGTGATTTCCTGGAATATAGTGTCTTGCAATGAAAGTGTCAACTTCAGAAACTGGACTCCGTTCAAAGTCTCATCTGAAGTGGTTCGGTTTGTCTTTGCGCCGATGGCAATGGCCATGACGATGAGTGTTGAACCCCTGTTCGGCTGCCTGGCCGTTGTATCTTGTAGCTTATCGATTGGCTGATTACCTGAGATGCCGGGGTCCGGATCCCTGCCCATCCTAACCCCGGTCGATACATTCCGCGTAGGTGCATAACTGCAGCATTCGAAGTCGAATGGTTGCATGCGGAACAAGGCGAATCGAAACCGAACTTATATTGACCAAAGACTCCAAAGCTTCTAAGATTCTAAACCTGGACGGCCCGCTCTTAGACACGCTTCATCAATCGAGCTAGTAGCCCTGATAGTGGACCTGCATGGTACGTTCCACTGCGAACATCTATCTGTATTCGGACCGCCCAATTACAATGATACCTTATCTGAGCTCACTCTCTCTCCCAAGAAGTTCACAGTACAACACCATCACTGCTGCCCTCACCCCGACATCTAAACCCATAAAGTAAACCCACACAATCCAACACCTCCGAAAGGATAATAAGAAACCAACCATGGACACCACCACTACCCCCCAACCCTCCTCAAACCCAACCCCCGCCGAACAAAAACAACAAGCCACCGACTTCCTCCAGTCCCTCCTCAACAAGAACCTCCGCGTCACCACCACCGACGGCCGCATGTTCTGGGGCTCCTTTAAATGCACCGACTCTGTAAGTTCATACCCCCCTTCAACCTCAACCATCCGATCTTACACTGAGTAATAAAAAAAAGGAAAGCAACCTCGTGCTGCAACACACCTACGAATACCGCCACCCCACGCCGCAGCAAGTCTCTAAAGCGGCAGCAGAGGCAGCATCAGTAGCAGAGACGGGCGATGGCAAAGTCAAGGTGGACATGATCTCGCGGTATCTGGGGCTGGTGGTGGTGCCGGGCAAGTATATTGTGCAGATTCAGCTGGACGAGTTTGTGAGCCAGATGCGGGGCAGGAGACAGGTGGTTGGGATGGGGATAGGGGGACTAGGAGGAGGGGAGGGAGTTGGAGGGTTGGTGGTGTAGCTAGGTAGGCAGGCGGGTGGATCATTGATGTGTTTTTTACGTTGGATGTTCATGTAGACACTCGGCGGGAGGAACCAGGCAAGGGAAGCTGCTAATTACAAGGACTAGTAAAAGCATTTATACCAAATGTTAGAGGGAATCGTCGCCTACTCCATTGATTGACATCGGCTTTTATTATACCCATCCTCCATCCAACCGTAGCTCAATTAAACCATCCATATCCCGTTCAGTCATTACCTATTACATGCAACCCGTCGTCATCAGAGGGCGTGGTTTCTAGCAAAAGAAACGCCCGCCGACTCGGCCAGAAAAGAACCCTTGCCACAATCAAACCATGCCGTACCCCCCAACTCAAACCGCACGTTCCTGCTGTCGCTGTCGTTACAACCATCGCCATCGCTGAGAAATAAAGGCTTTTTTGAGCAAGTCCTTCGGTATATAGACCCCCGACGCAGCCAGTCAAAGCCGCTAGGCAACAACCGGATCATGATTGCGGCCTCGACTTTCTCCATTCAGCCCCGTCTCACTGTCCAGCATCGAATGACTCGGCGCATCGATATCCTCCTCTTCATCCTCCTCCTCCCCCTCATCCCCATACTCATGCTGGCCCGCAGGCACCCACGCATCACGATCGCTGAGCGGGGCGTCCTGCGCCGACAGGTCGTGGCCGAGCCCGTGGCCCTGCATCTGGCCCTCAGTGCGCGCCTTGATGTTGTTGCGGCGGCGCTGCGAGAGCGTGCGGGCCCGCGTCGACAGCTTGGCCGACACGGCCGCGTTCTGCGTAACCCAGTTGGTCAGCGAGTCCTCGCAGTCCTGGATGATGGCCTTGCTGGCCTCGTAGCCGTCGTACGCCGGCCGCGTCTCGCCGGGCGTCACGGGCGTGTCGTCGATGAGCTCTAGCAGGTGCTTTCCGTAGCCGGCAATGATGGCCACCTTTTCGCAGTGCTCGCGCAGCGCATCGAACTGGTAGGCGTATGCTGCCTTGATCTTCTCGCGTGTGATGTTGGACAGTTGGGCCTCGGCGACGAGGGACTCGGCTTCTGCGCGGACAAGCTCTTGTTCGAGGACGACAATTCGTGGCGAGTTGGGCTCCTTGTATTTGAGCTGGGCAATCTGGTCCGTGATCTTTTGTTTCCCTGCTCTGAATCAGCGGTTATTCCCACCGCAGCTTTTGTTCCAGCACTTACTGTCTCTGCTGGGCTGCACTGAAGCCTCGATATTCCTAATGCTCTTCATGGTGACGCGGTACTGATCGTATCTATCGACGTATTGGTCCTCGAGTTCGCCTATTTCGTAAAGCAGCACGCCCAGTTTGTCGGTGACGTCGGATACATCCTCGTCGCAGGCCTCGCCCCAGAGCGATAGTTGTTGCTGAGTTTACGTCTTAGCACAATAACTAGCGATATCAGTCGTAGAATAACGTACCGCAACCTCCATCCGCTCCTTGGCAACCAATTCCAAACTCCTCATGACATTCTTCTCCATCTTGACGAGTTGCGACAACTTCTTGGCGAGATCGGGCCCAAAGGCGCCAGCGGCGTTGCGTCGTAGAGCATGTCCTAGACCACCTGTTAACCTCCAACCATGAGTCCCGCGCTCAGGATATTGCAACACGATGAAGAGTTCCGCTAGGAAAGGATGTGGCTTACCGAACCCTCCTCGGCCAAAAAGGCGGTGCGACTTTGTACTAGAAGGCGGCGGCGGTGGGTTCTGGTACTTGTCAGCCGAGCCCAATTGCGCAATAGTTCGTCTCTTTGTACCTGAATCTGCGAAGCGGTGGGCGCCCTCGTGGCGCGCATAGAATAGGTTCGATGCATGGCGGCTGTGGAAGAAATTGGTATCGATAGGGTGGGCTGATGGTTGGGTTGAAATGTGCTAGCGACTTGGACGAGTGTGCCAATAAGTTTTCCTGAGTCGGGAGACGGGGCTCTGCGCGATGCTTCGGGATTCGGGTGCGTGGTGTTGCAGCAACAAAGGATGTCGGGACAAGTATGAACGCAGCGTAGGGTTCAAGATTGAAATGGGTTTAGGCGTTTGTTAGGTTCCTGCTGGCTGCCAAATGACGTCGGTGTGCGACGCTGCCGTTTTGGGTTTCAGGTGGTTGTTCAGTGGAGGCGGCTGGGAAATCGGTCCAGAGCGGCGGCCCTCAACCTGGAGCTCCCTGACGTGTCTGGCGGAGATCGTGACTTGGCAAATACACTACGGAACTTTACGAGTTCAAGGAATCAGTATTTATTGAAAGATTCAATAGATCATGAAGCGATTACAAGTATGTGATGGATATGAGGGTATAGTATGAGTGATCTTGAAACGGATATGCCATTCATTCCCTGGTTAATGTTCAGGTTTAAAGGGTCTACCGGATGTTCGAAAGCCTGAAGTATGTGTAATGCGGTTTAGTTACACACCGTACGAAGTCATTACGTACCTTGCCAAGCTTTCGGCTTCAGCTGCCAAGACTCTCATGGGAAGTGGGGCACTGGGGACGGGGAGCCAAGAATTCGCGTCTCTCGACCCTCTTCGCGTCTTCTCGACGGCGATCATAGACTTCAAGCTCCAACGCGAAGCCGGCAACAACGACTTCGGTATCCCGGCAACCCACGCTTGAGGTTGACGATTACTCGGCGAGCGCTATCCAGAAACCATGTGCGCGACTGGCGCCCATGTGGCCTAACCGATCGAGTTCTAGTTCCTGCGCTTTGTCCGTCGCGATCGAAGCCGCCGACCCGTCGAAGACGAAGATTTGGAAGGTTACTCGAGAAGGATTGCGCCGTTTGATGCGCTGCACCAACAATACAAGCGGTGAAAAATCAGGACATGGGAAACGGCTCAATGCCTTCAATCCGCGATGTTGTCGATTTGACCATGGAGACGTCGTCCGAGGGCGGCACGACGGCGGATGAGGTTGTGGTGGCTCACACGGCTGCGGTTACGATCCATTATAAAAATGGGGACTCGGTTCGTGCGCGCCGGTCGTCGCCATCAGCGCTAATACCGCAGGCATCTTCGAGATCAAACAGGGCACCGAGCCCCTCGTCGCCCACTCCCCGAAGACGCACGCCCCACGGGTCGCCTGCGGGCAAGTCCGCGGCTACAGTCGCCGATGGAACCCCGTCTAGGCCGACACGACTTTCTAGCCGAGCCGAAGTCCGCGAAATTCGAGACTCTCAATCTCCCCCGCCCAGCGTCAAATCCGTTGCCAAACATCATCATCCCACCCCGCAATCGTCAAACCGGCCGTCCCGAGGCCACCACACGCCAAGCGCCCAAACCCCGAAGAAAATGAACTGGAGCGTCGATAAGATCGTCAGCGCTCTCAGCGCTCTTTCGGAGGAAGTCGGCCAAGGCCATGCTCGCCTCGTCAACTTTGCGCTCGAGGAGGCAGACAAGACGGCACGGCCGCCCAGGCATCTCAGCCAAGTCGACGTATTTGCCGATCTAAAATCAATTGCTATCGACACTACCAGCGGCTCCCCAGATCCAGAGGTAGAGATCATGCAAGTGAAGTTTAAGGCGAGTACCCGAGCATGTGAGCCGCGTCATGCAAAACGCTAACCCTTGAGCAGCAACATAGCGGGGAATACGGCAAGTCAAAAGGCCATGGGCGTCGCTATCTGTATCCTGTGGTCTGCATCAAGCCGGATAGAGAGCCCGTCCCGGGCTATAGGTTCCATCATGTGGAACTTCGCAAAAACATTCTGGCTCCCAACTCGATGCTCAATTTCGTTCCCCATCTCCGCGATGTCGACCCCAATTCGGCCGAGGAAAAGATGTACAGCAACTGGCTCATGGACCTCGAGAATCTCGACAGCAAATCCGGCTTTCAAATTCAAAACCGAATACAAAAACTGGCAAAGAGGGCGCAGAACGAATTCGCGGCGACACTTACCCCTTATCTGGAGCCATGGCTCCGCAAGCTGGCCATCGATGGCTGCACAAAATCAACGCTGATCCGTTACATGGCAAATCAGCCCCAGAACGAAGATGCCATCACTCCACAGCAAAAGTCCAGCCTGCTGGATACCCATAGTAACGATATCGGGTCGCCCTACGCCGCAATGGGAGCCAAGCTGTTCACCGAGGCGTTTGACCGCGTCTTCAACGACACCACCAAGCTGAGGCATGTGGCGCTGCGTGACATCCTGATGCTCGACAAGACTGTCGAGCCCATTCTGGATAACAAGAGGGCAAAAGACGGGCCGAGTTCGCAAAAGCCCCGCGACGAGGCTCTCATGCCAAGGGTTGTGGAATCTCTTGGGAGCTACTCGATTCTGGGGTGCCTAATCTGCTTCAGCCACGACTGTGAGCATGGCGAGATCGAGCGGGATAATCAAAAACGGTGCTTCTCCCTTGAAGAGATTGGAGGGCTGGCACCAATTTTGAAGGGGAAATGGGCAGCCCAAGTCGAGGCCCAGAGAAAAAATCAAACAGACGGCATAGCCAGCAGGCCGACACACCAGCCTTGCCGGAACCAGTGTTATCGGAGTTACGATACTGGCAATCCTGAACAGGAAGTCGAGCCATGGACCGAGAGCGAAGTCAGTAATCTCGAGGCCGTGTTTGCAACCATTGGCTATAGCTCATCATTGAGACCGGAGTGTTTTGTCGGGGCCGTCCTGGGCCGCTACTGCTGGGACGTGCATCGCAAGCTCAAGGAGCTGAATCTCACGCTGCCCACAGTGGAGCCGCGCGCCGAACCACCGAAGCCCAAGACTGTATCGTGGTATGACCGCAAGAAGAAGCAATTGCTAGGTGACTGGCAGGATGCCACCATCACACACGAGCACGCTGTGCGCGAGCTCTATGCGCCTTGCCACCACGAAGGCCCGTGTACCGCGGCGAACGGATGCCCTTGCGCCTCGGCCGGTTCCCACCCGGTCCTCTGCGAGCGCTTCTGCCACTGCACGGCAGAGGAGTGCGCGCTCAAGTTCACGGGGTGTGCTTGCCACTCGTCTGGCAAGACGTGCCTCCAGCGGCAGAAGGAAGGGAGGCCGTGTATCTGCGTCCAGCTCAACCGAGAGTGCGATCCCGTTCTCTGCAAGGGCTGCGGAGCCCGGGAGAGGGCTGACCCTGAGAATGCATACGACGAGCAGCTCCACTCAACCGGATGCCAGAACGTGGCGATGCAGCGCGGCGCGTCCAAGGCGGTCCTGCTCGGCAAGTCCCAGCTCGAGATGTGCGGGTACGGTCTTTTCGCGGCTGAAGACATTGCCCAGGATGAGTTTGTCATCGAGTACACAGGCGAGCTCATCAGCCATGACGAAGGTGTCCGGCGCGAGCATCGCCGTGGCGACGTCTTTGACGAGGAGAACAAGGTCTCGTACCTGTTCACCTTGCTCGAGCAAGAGGGTATCTGGGTGGATGCCGCCATCTACGGCAACCTGAGTCGGTACATCAACCATGCGTCTGATACCTGCAACATCATGCCCAGGATCATGTACGTCAACCATGAGTTCCGGATCAAATTCCTGGCGATCCGCGACATCAAGGCCGGGGACGAGTTGTTTTTTAACTACGGCGACAATTTCCCCAATCTCACCAAAAAGCTCGTCGAGCGGAGCAACGAGAAACTAGGTGACATGAACAACGCCAGCGCTGTTGAACAAAAGCGAAAGAGCGGCGCGGCGCGGGGCACCGCGCGTAAGACCACGTCCAAAGCCAACGGCGAGGGGATCGATTTTGCCCCAGATGAGCGTGGTGACGACGAGGACATCTGGCTCAGAGACTTACCGGTGATTGACGACGACGACATGGGCGACGACTGGGGAGACAACCCGGCCAAACGCCGCAAGAAGCGTGGCGGCAAACGGCCAGGCGCGGGCCGCAAAAAGAAGCAACCACAGCCCGCTCCAGCAGCCGAGAACGCCGACGAGGTCAGCCCGAGCTCACAGTTGCGCACCGAAAACAGCAGCATCCGCGGTGAGACGAACCCCATCACGCCCACGCGCCGCCGCGCCCTCAAGCGCTCCTATTCCGGCTTGCTCAACGGCCAGAGCTTCTCGGGATCCGAAGCCGGGAGCGGCACGCCCGGAGAGGTACCCGTCAAGAAGGTCTCCAAACGCGGTGGCGCCCGCCCCGGCGCCGGCCGCAAGCCAAAACACCGACCACCCGGCGCGAAGCCCGGCCCCAAAGCCGCGGCGCACGCCAGCCAGAGTAGCGTCGGCAGCCTGACCAGCGGCGCGGACTCGACGCCTAAGAAGGGTGAATCCAACGCTGGTGCTGCTGGTGCTACTACTACTGCCGCGCCGACTCCGAAAAAGAAGGGTGGCGCGCAGCCGAATGGAAACCCTAACCCCAACGTCACGCCAAAAGCGGGCCTGGGCAGGAAGCGTAAGGCCGCCGAGCTAGAGGCAGACGACGGGGTCAGCATCACGGCAGCCAGCTCGGGCAGGGGTGGTGTTGCTGCCACGGCAGGGTTATACAGGCATGACACCTTCCGGCCGATTGACGATGCTTTGTCGGCTAGTGGTCGGAGTGGCAGCCGGGGCGGGGATGAGGACGAGGAGGACGTGGCGGATCGGTCGGCGAGGAAGAGACAGAAGCCGCTGCGGTATAGGGACGAAGAGGAGTAGGTCTTTCTTTGATGTCTCCCGCCGTAGAGTGGTGTGAGTCGGGTGGGTTTGGGATGTGGGGGAAGGGGGTAGCAAGGAGTTTTTGAGGGTTTGCTGTTGTTTGGGGGGTCAAGGGTTACTGTTGTAGGGGGGCTGTACTTGTACCTACGGACTACGTAGTTAGACTACCGGTAAGGAGAATAAAGCTAGGAATGATAATTTTATCATATCTCGGAAGGCAAGGGCGGTCTGAAATGACTGGTTTATGGTCTATCAACTTGTTCATCTTTTTGAGACATCCCACACCTCCATCCCGACGCCGCCAACCATCAGCTTGCCGGGTGAGATGAGCTCCAAGTCTCCCGCATCGGCCACCGCGCTATACCGGTTATCCAGCAGGGAAACACGGATTCCCCCGGCGACATTAGGTTCAGCCCTCCAAAGTTTAACCCGCTGGTCGTTGCTGGCGGTAGCCACCTCTGTCACGCCAGACTCCTGCTTGACAATACAAAGCCCCGTAACAGCAGCGGCATGTGCGTCCTTGACTCTATACCTCCCCAGCACGGTATACCCCCCTTCATCCCCACCGTACCCAAGATCCAAGAACCCCAGTGCATTGTCATCTCCGCCCGCAACAACCCTCCATCGCCCCCGTCCTTCATCCAACGACGACGACACGTCCAAACTCTTGACACTGCTCTGATGCAGCCGCACCACCAACGCCAACCCAAACTCTCCTCCCTGGGCGGCAGTCCTCCAGACAGCCACATGCCCGTCCGTAAACGCCGTCAGCACATGCACCTCGCCAGCCTCCCCATCGACCTTCAGATGCCGCACCTGCGTCGGACACGCCCCCGTGTATCGCCCACAGGCGAGTAGTTTGAACTGGCCCGTTTCGCTGTTGGCGTTGACGCCGGCAGGGGTGTAGACATACGCCCTGATGCTGGAATCTGACAGGCCCATTGTCACCAGCACCTCCCTATCATCTGCTGCTCCCCAGGGGGAGACATCGAAATCCACGATGCGCAGGTCGCCGTCCCGGGTCTTGTCATCCCACACTGCCTCGCGCATGACCGCTAGCGCGGCATAACTTCCCTCGTCTGATGGGGTGGTGGATGTGGTTGATCCAACACGCCAAACAAACAGTTCCTCACTCCCCGCGCTGCTGAACAGGTATCTACTACCAGACCAGCGCAGCGCCTGGATGCCAGCGGAATGGCCTTGAACCACCGCAAGGCAGTCCATTTCCTCATCCCGGCCTGAGCTTGAGCTTGGTGTGTGTTTCCAGATACGCAAACTTGTATCCTCAGCACCGGTAGCAATATACCCTCCCTGTGAAGAAGAAGACGAGGCAGCAACAGCCTTAACCTCCCTCCCATGGGCCCCCTTAACAACTACCCTCTCCCCCGCCGCACCCTGGCTATAGATCCTAACCTTGCCCGCCTGGGGAAAGGCCACGCGCAGCTGACCTGCGTCAGACGATGGAGAGAGTGAGGCAAAAGGGCGGTGGGCGCCGCCGCAGGGGATGGATGCCAGCAGGGACAGGGCGGTGGCGTTGTAGGACTGGAAGGAGGTTGTATGGAAGCCGTGGAGAATTAGTTCTGCTTTTTGTGGACTGGTGGTGGTGAAGAAGGCGGATTCGATTGTTGTGAGGGGTGGGGAGGTTTCGTGTTGGAGCTGGAGAGAAGGGGAGAGGGTGTAGATGCGGTATTTGCCGTCGCGGCAGGTGGCGAGGAAGGATGTGGTCGGGGACGGGCCGGGGAGAGGGAGGAGGCAGGTGATGGCGTCTTTGGTTTTGGGGTCTTTGCGCGAGGTGACGGGGGTGAAGTGGGTTGTGTCGGAGTGGGGAGTGCAGAGGGTGATGACGCCGGTGCGGGAGCCAAGGATGAGGGTGTCGGGGTTGCAGAAGGTTGCCGCGGTGAGAATGTAGTGCTCGGGAAGGAGGATGCGGCGCGGGGAGACGGTGGCGGTGTCGGTGGTTGGGTCGTAGTCGAGGATCAGGGCGTGGTCGAGGCCGAGGACGGTGACGATGACGGACCAGGATTGAGGCTGGGACTCTTGTGGCCGGCTGACGGGAGAGCTGTCGAGCAGGATGATGTCGGAGATCTTGCGCGGGAATTGGGCAAGCTCCCGAACCTCGTGTCCTTCGCGGAACAGATAGACTTTGCCGGTAGCACTACCAAGCAGGGCGGTATCCCTGGCCGGACTCTTGACGACGTTCCAGGAGCGGAGGTCGGACAGGATAACTTCGGGGAGAGCCAATTCCTCCCAAGCGGCAGACTCGCCCATGGTGGCAAGGAAAAGCCGGCCGGAGGACGTGGTAGCCATGAGCCTCTGGTCTGACAGAAAGGCGTAGCGCTGAAACGCATGTTTGACGTTCTTTTTGCTCTGGGGTTCAGCAACCGATGCGTGCGAGGTCCCAAGACTTTGCAGAACCTCATCGTAGGTCAAACTGAGGTCCAGGTCTTCATACGGCTTGGGGGACACTGAGTCCGTGTCCTTGATCCTTCCCGAGACGACAATCCTTCCGTCTGCTCCGCCAGTAGCAATGAGCGGCTCTTCCTGCCCCCTGCCCAGCACGGCAGCAGACCAGATATTCTTGCCGCTGTGAGACGTGTTTGCACCGCATAGCCGCAGAGACCCTATCGACCCTACAGCGGCAGACTCGGCCGAGCCATTCCAACGCTCCAGGTCCAAACTCAACTCCCACCTCTGCCTTGAGCAATCCTCCCCAAACGAATACACCTCGATCGGAGAGCCGTCCGCCCGCCCACCAAACTTGACATGCCATATCCTCGACACATGCCCCATAGCCACAGCCACACACCTCGATGAATCATTCCGATTCTCCCGCCTAACCTCCGAGTTCCCCCCAAACCCCGTCTCCCTCGCCTCGCCCAGCACCCTCGAGTCAAACCCCTCACTCTCACCCGCACCTTCACCAACCGCAGTAACCCCAACATCCCGATCCGTGATATCCCACACCCGAATCGTCCTATCATCACTACAACTCGCCAACAACCTCCCCTTCACCCCGGGGGCAAAAACAATCTCACTCGAGATACTAACCCCAAAAATGGACCCCTCATGGCCGGTAAACACAAACAGAACTTCCCACTGCGACGGTCTAACTACCGAGTCGGTGTAGTATTTCCAGACGATAATCTCGCCAAACACAGTCCCGCCTGCAACAAGGACCACGCCGGGGGAGAGGAAGCAGAGGTTGGCGGAGTACAGGATTGGTCGGGAGGGGGAGGTCAGGGGGCCGAAGGTAAGGGTCGTATTGTCGGAGGTGACCGAGAGGGGGAGGATCTCGTTGTGGGCTGTGACAAGGGCGCCGGTTACGTTGTTGTTGTTGTTATTGTTGGCATCCGGGAACAGGATGCCGTCGTAGATCCAGTCTGGGGCTTTGAACTCGATGAGTTGAGGGGGCGTGCTGCCGTTGATGAGGGCCTGCAGGGAGGTCTGTGGGAGGATGGTCACGGATTGGCCGCCCCAGATGAGGATCCCATCTTCTCCGTTGGACAGGTTCTCTTGAGTGGACTCGGAAACGTGGATGCCGTGGATGGGTTGCGAGTAAAACACCTTGAGCTGGCCGAGCAGGCGCGAGCGTTGGGCGTCGTAAACCTTCAGCCATGTGTCTTCGCCGGCGAGGAGGAGGACATGGTCGGGGCTGGCGCGATAGAAGGCGAGGGCTGTTATGGGGCTGAGGCCGTAACTGTGTTGCAATTTTCTGGGTTGGCCCTGGGGTGTATGTTAGAGAGAACTGTTTAACAAAAGAGGGAAAAATAAACACAAAATGAGGGGTTCAAGAGCGAGTGAGTCACTGAGTCACTCCAGAGTTTGTGAGAAACTGCACCTTTTGAACCATTGTGGCCGAGCCCGGCATCGTGTCCTGAGAAATATCCGGATTCACGTTTCCCTTATCATGAGAAAAATTTTGTTTCGTGTTCTACAAGTTCATGGTCGTCTCATTCCCTCGAAGAGAAAGAGCGTTTGCGAATTTTCTTGGCTTGCAAGATGCCAGTAAGGAGTCAACCCTAACCCTTATTTATGAAGAAAAGGGGCAAATTTAAAAGTACTTCCTCGAGACTTTTGCAAGTTTGCTGTTTTTCAGCAACTATGATGGAGATTTAGAGAAACTGGAATTTGATAGTCGATTAAAGGCCTAGTTATTCTACCTGGGTAGAAGGTTGTCGTTTTTCTAACCTGTCTTTCGAGTGTAAGGGAAGAAGGGGGCGCAGAGCCAGGGAGATTGTCACTTGTCCGAGTCGTCTTTTCCCTATTCCTTTAATTTCATTGATTCATTTTATTTTCTTTCTTTTCCTGTTTTCCTCTTGGTTTCTTTTCGTAATTGCGTTTTCCCTTTCTCTTTCTTATTCTCTCTTTGGTTTCCCCTTACATAATATTACATCAAACATCTGTGGAAACAGGCCAAGAGATTTACTCAGCCTCCTGGCCGCGTGGTGCGGGCGACGATCCTCGTGCGTCAGCCCTGTCTCGAAACACCAAAGGCAGCTGACATTCTCAGTCGATACGAGACCTAGCCACTTTGTAAAATCAGCGGCGAATTTTTCTAGCTGGTACAGTACTTCGAAGTGTTGTGTTTACTGTGTAGTTTATTTTCGGTGAAGGTACCCGGTTGCTTCAATGTGGCGAGTCTGAAACAACCCACATTGCCGAGAAGACACAGTAGAGAACACGGCGCGAAAAATAGATCCAAAAGTAG
This sequence comes from Trichocladium uniseriatum, assembly GCA_017139535.1. NCBI lineage: Eukaryota > Fungi > Ascomycota > Sordariomycetes > Sordariales > Chaetomiaceae > Trichocladium > Trichocladium uniseriatum. The sequence continues at coordinate 649,600 of WOUO01000007.1, read as the reverse complement.
GTGAGATAAATGCAAATGTATATGTCATATCTATCGTCAATGACCCAGCAGGGTATCATATCGAAGTCCTCATCCCTCGGCAGAACTGACGCCAGCTAGCATGCCAAATCATCAGAACTGACCAGCCCAAAAAAGCAATCCTCCCAAACGCCAAACCAATGCAGCGGCTAGAAACCAAAACTGTACCCAGCCATCATCAACACGCAAAATCAAGGCGACCAACTCTGCATCCGCGCCATCTAACCCCTCTCATCATCATCGTTTTCCTCCCGTCACTGACAGCTCTCTCCGCCAGCTTAGACGCGAGTGTGCGAGTACGGCTCGTACGCGCCCGCGTGCTGGGGCGGGCCGTACGACTGGCGGGCATAGCCGGCGCCAGAGTAGCCGTTGGGCTCGCTGAGGCGAGAGTAGCCGGCCTCGCTGCTGGGGATGAACTTCTCGCTCTCGGCCCCACCACGCGAGCGGTCGCGGCGCGAGTAGTGGTCGGGGGCGCAGCAGCAGGCGCTAAACAGCCAGAACATGCCGGCGGCGATGGCAAAGGCGGCGCCGATCCAGATGGTGGCCAGGAAGCGCGTGTTGAAGTGGGCGTCGCCGTTGTAGATCTTGGCGGTGGCCTCGATGGCGCCGACGACGACGACTGCCGTGGCCGTGGCCATGGCGGCGGTGGCGAGCACGGCGGCCGTCGCGATGAAGGCGACCAGCCAGGTGATGCACGAGAAGATGCGGCTGAAGCCCGTGAAGAGGCCAAAGAAGAGCTCGATGCCGAGGGCGGCGACGGCGATGATGAAGACGATCTGGGTCCAGCGCGAGACGTTGCCAAACAGCTTTACGGCGTCAGTCAGCTCCTTGGGCAGCGTTACGTTGTAGCCCGTCGGCGTGATCAGGTAGGTGAAGTCGCCCGTCGACGTGTTGAGCTCCTTGGTGGCCCAGTTGAACGACGCCTTCTTGCACTCGCGCGTGCCGTTGTTGGCCGTGTAGCAGAAGTTCCAGATGCTGACATCGTACAAGTCGTACAGCCCCAGATCCTGGGCCGTGATGTTGGTCGTCTTGGACTCCTCTCTCTTAATGTTGATGTCGGGAATGTCGATGTCGGGGAGGTCGATGTCAACGCCGGGAATGTCGATATCGTTCAGGTCCGGGATCTTAACACCGGTGCCGTTGAGAATGCCGGCTGCCGACAGCGGCGACATGGAGAGTCCCGTCACGTTGATGCGGAACATGTAGAGCGACTTGTCGGCGACACCAGCCAGACCCGCCAGTAGCACGGCCACTAGCGATGCCAGCGTGAGCGCGAATGGTATCGCCACGCAGACGAATCGCCCAAAGTTGACCATTGTGTCTTGTGTGGGGTGGTTGTTGTTGTTGTTTGGTGGGGTGTTGACGTAGGTCGGTAACCGGTTAGTCGCCCGGTCGATGCGGGTTATTTATGCTTCAGCGAGCGAATTGTTGCACTGATAGCGAGGGAGATGAAATCCCAAATTGTCTGGGAAAGCCAAAGAAGAGACGGGTGGTGAGACAGAAAAACAATGGGGATTTGGGCGGCGCGAGGTCGAGATAAATAAGAACCCGCCTCTCGGTTGCGTGCTGACGTTCCGCAAAAGGCGTGGCGCAGCTCCAAGGGCACCCTGGCGTCCCCACTCGCAGGGAACTGCAGGGCTGTGCAACCCCCAGACTTGCAGAACTGGGTGATTTTCGTGGCCAAGCATTTTTAAGGCACGGAAACCTTACCTTAGCTGGCGCAGCACTGTCGCATCGCCCAGCCCAGCGGAAACTCGACGTCAAAGAAAAAGTCCGATCCCTATTTCCTAACCAAGCAAGTCTTCCGCAGATTGAGAAACGCTGCACGATGGATGTTTCTTCGAAATGATCAGGAGCGATTGAACGCGTTACTGCGACAAGACGTGGCAGAGAAATTTGCTGATCGGCAGGGGGGTGAGCGTTATCTGGCAGCCTGGCACAACTTACCTACCTACAGTACCTTACCTGGAACCCATCCAGAAAGGTTGAAAATATGGAGGATGCTGCCACAAGTTCCAACGGTCCAACCACCCTGGCCCCTTGCTTCTTTTTTTCCTGCATACTGGTGGATGTTGGTGGCCGTCTTCTGCAAGTGTGCGGCTTCGGCACATGTGTTGGAACCGAAAACAGGCAACCACCACGCGAAAGTGTGCATCGGACGGGATATTTCGACGCGAAGACAACAGACGGATGAAGCTTTCTCGGGTCAACGGACAAGACTCTGAAGGGGTTACCGACAACTAGTCCCTACACTAGTTGCTGCGCCGACGCTGGTCCGGGAATCAGGGTCGGGCTGATCTTTTTCGCATAGAGCCAATCTTTTTCGTGTCGAGCCAGGCCATTGGTGTTGACAGCTCCAACACCCCACTGATGAGGTCGTCAACCCCAACTGCTCCAACTGCATCCTGATTTCTGAGCAACCACGCACCTGCAACCTCACAAGGCCCTTGCACCAACAGCTCGGAGCAGGTGCGGGGTCAAGCGTGCCCAAAGCAAAATCCCGCGGGGAGAACGCCTTGTGCGCATTACAGCCGTGGCCACCAAAGCCCCGCGATTGGTCTTCTCGGCCGGGCTGTTGCGGGAACAAAGCACAAAGGTGGGGAGCGAGCTCCGTGGCGCGCTGACGCCAGCGCCCAGGGCTCAGCTCCAACGTGAGATCTGTTATCTTTGTTGGCTTGGCGTGATGAATTGGTCCCGTCTGCTTTCCTTGCAGTATTGATGGCATAGAGAGACGGCCGCCATGATGGGATTCAAGTCTGCATCGACGGCCAGTATCGAGGTCGCGCATTGTGTGTCGGTTAGATGGACGGAATAATCCGTACTGTGGGAAACGTTGTTGGTGAACCATTGGCAATGGTGTGGTGTGGCTCAAGCAGACCGAGCGGTGTGTTGCCCAGCCTCGTCTCATCAGGCAGCCAGCTTGGGCCCATGGCAAAATCTATTTCTGGAACGTCAGCCCTCCCAGCGCCCACGTTGATGGGATGGCCGGCCTGGCTGGCCAGACCATGTCCAAGGATGGCGCAGGCGGTGAATCGCGGTGCCAAGACCTGCCCGGTCCTTTATCAATCCTTCTTTCGCTCCCCCGCATCTCCCGAATTCTTGCGGCCGCTCCGGGTCGGGCGGAGGGCCGGCTTCCGGGTCTCGAGGGAGTCCCACCGGCTGATGGGCCGGGTCGTCGTCGGCCCTCTGATCAAACAGGAGCCCAACCCATGTCCGGCCCGTCGTTGGAGTTAAGAAAATTTAAAGAGGTAGCAGTCCATCGCAGGCAACAGCCCAACACATACATATTGTTCTGTTCGTCAACACCACATACATAACACAATGGCGCCGCCGGCCGCGAGTGGTCGCAATGTCGAGGTTATTTTTTGGGTACCGATGCGCTGGCGGGGTGTCGTTCGGCGAAGGAAATCGGGCGTGGGATGCACGTTCTTATTTCAGCGGCCGTACCCAGGGCCCACAGTCGCGAATCCGGAGCCGAGATGGTGATTCAGGGTGGGATGCCGAACCGTTGACTGCGAAGGAGAAATTTCTTGCTCGTTGAGTGACTCTTTAACACACCGCTTCCAGACCAGAGAATTGAGATAGGTCATGTGGTTGACAACATGCAGCGCAAGGCGGAAAAGCGGTTGGACGGACGCACGCACCTTGGTCCCCCGGGCTTGATATCCCTCCCCTATCTTAGGTATCGGAACCGTCGGAGCACACACGTCCGACGGAGCGTCATCGGCGCCATCGACACCATCGCGGGCAGCTTTCCGTGGTGCTTTCGGCCACTTGACATTGCCGCACATGCCGCGTTCTTGCGCACGTCTGTCCCGTGTAGCACCTGTATGGAGCTGCGTCGTGTTTGCCAAGCTGGGGCAGATATCCTGTGCCACCTGGAGAGCACCCGTGGCCCGGGTAAGAACGCCACGAGAGTCTGGAAAATGATCACGACAGGACCAAGACCCGTTGTGTCTCACTTGGCGGAGCCAAGCCCGTCGGCGCAAAAGCGAAATGCCTCCCTTATCCGGTTTGTTCTACTCGAATGTCCCATGCAACTCTGGCACTTTGCGGGGACTTTGCATGCTTGGAGCCCCCTTCCCGGCGGGCTGTCATGTTCCAGATTCTTGTTTTGCTGAAAAGAACTGGAGTCAGGACGTGCTAACGGGTAGGCTCCCCGCCAATGAGGGGAAGAGAAGCACTGTGGCACGTGCCGTCGTTCTCATTGCACCATTGCCCAATGCCAGCAAAGGCGCCGAGTGTCAAGGAAGCTCCGGCTCGTCTTTTGAACAATCGAGCTTCTCTCTTGTATCCATTTCAACCATAATTCAACGTCCTTCATCAAGCGGGTTGTCATCGCTTCCCATCCGTTGTGTTGGTTCCGGCACGCTTTCGTTTTCCTATTTCGGGTGACGACCAGTCGGGTCAAGCAACTGCCCAACTCAGTTCGCCAGCGTATCAGAATCCCGGCTACAGGTTCCTTGCTCGCCAGCTGCAGCAGCCGCGTCACAGCCTTCCGACAAGAAAATTCGAGACAGTGACGATCATCAACCTCACCAACCCCTCAACACGGTCTCAACACTTCAACTTTGATCGCGTCACTTGAAACCCGCCGAGCCCCTCTTACACTTGCGTGTCCGTATCCTCGCTTGCTCTCGGTGCCCAACACCGAGCAACCTTGTATCCGTACTCCGTAACCTACAGATTACTCCGCATCGCAACGCACCCGACCCCAAAACCTCGGGACGCTCGGTGGCCCGTGGCCAATTGAAGTGGCAACTGACCTAACCTTCAACCTGCGGCGAACTCGGGTGCTCAACACTGTTTGGCTCCCCCGACCGAACCCATTAGTTAACCCTCTCTTCCCGCAACGGCTCCCAACCATCATCTCGCCCTCCTCCATATCTTCCGTGCCTGTCATTACTGGAGTGGCCGACTCTTCCCGCAACGGCATCTGGTATTACCTCCTTGGCGCGATAGCTTTTCGCTTGGTCGCTCCCTCTCTTATCGGTCAACCGTTCCGGTAGGTTTTTTCGCGAGTTCGTCTTCTGTGCCCTCCCCACATTTCCTTGGTCTCTCTTTTCATCCTTTCACCTTTGTCACCTGTTCCTCTCCCAAAGTTTGGCTGCGCTCGCACTATTCTGCTGTTTTGCTGTTCTGTCTGTGGATTGCGCGCTGACATCATCACCACAACTGGAGTTGATCCTCGACCCCAACAAACCGCCCCGACTCCATCCCTATCCATCTTTGTCCGTTTTCGGCTCCAACAATTACGAGGTCGTGACCGCCCCCGCCACCGCGCCGCCGAAAGCTTTTCAACAACCGAAACCATTCCCGCGCTCGCTCGCAAGTCTTCGAAAACGGAAAACTCATCGGGTCGTTGGTCTTCCACCGCCATCAACCTGCTTTCCGACCTCGAGAGATTCTACCATCCTCCCTAACACCTTGGGGACACGCTAGGTACAATCGATTCTAGACGGGTGCAGCGGTAGGCTGTTGTGGGCATTCAAAGGCGACTCTGCCGGAACCACAAACCTGACACGCGCACACCGTCCAGCCCCTTGACTTCTCCGTACCAGAGTTAGATACTCTCTGAGATTGAGAAACCATGGGCAACCAAGCCTCCAAGGATGCTGGCGCAGCATCTTCCAGGAGCGTCGGAAATGGCGACGACGGCTTGCAGTCGTATCCCTCCTTCAGCAAGTCCGATACACGCGAATCGTCCCGCTCGTTCCGCACGCTCCGTTCCAAGATTCCGGGTTCGGCCAAGACGGATAGCCCCAGGGGCTCGGCGATACTGACAAATGGGGATGTGCCCGAGAAGTCGGACGTGGCTTCGGTAAAGTCTGGAAAGACCGGCAAGTCGCCGCAGGCCCGGACCACCCGCGCCGATTCGGTCCCCACCTCGCCCTCGTCCCTCGACATGGGGTCTCTGGGTTCTCCAGGCTCTGAGGATATGCCCCCGCCATCGCCCATCCAGTCGGCTTCGATGAAGGCGGGCTATCATGATGTCTCTGCCGCCCAGGCGAGCGGGGAAGTTGACCACGTCTCGGATCAGCCGCCCTCGGGTGCTCCTAACACCAGCCTGCCTGCGCAGCACCCAGGACAGAGCATCCTCGTGAAGCGCGACGATGCGATCAACCTAGTCACGGACACGTCGACGCACGAAGGCGGAAGTGAGGAAGTCGCCTCCTCGATTGGAATGGGCGAAATGCAAGACATCGATCTCGACGACTACATCAAGCGCCTGCTGGATGCCGCGTATGCGGGCAAGGTCACCAAGAGCGTCTGTCTCAAGAACGCCGAGATCACGTCCATCTGCCACCGTGCCAGAGAGGTGTTCCTTTCCCAGCCGGCCCTCCTCGAACTGGACGCTCCAGTCAAGATTGTCGGCGATGTTCATGGCCAGTACACGGACCTCATCCGCATGTTCGAAATGTGTGGCTTCCCGCCCAATTCAAACTTCTTGTTTCTTGGTGACTATGTGGACCGCGGGAAGCAGTCTCTCGAGACCATCCTCCTGCTGCTCTGCTACAAGCTCAAGTATCCCGAGAACTTTTTCTTGCTCCGCGGCAACCATGAGTGCGCCAACGTCACGCGCGTCTACGGTTTCTACGATGAGTGCAAGCGGAGGTGCAACGTAAAGATCTGGAAGACCTTTATCGACACCTTCAACACCCTCCCCATTGCCGCCATTGTGGCGGCCAAGATCTTCTGCGTCCACGGCGGCCTCTCGCCGGCTCTCAGCCACATGGACGATATCCGAAACATTGCGCGCCCGACGGATGTCCCCGACTATGGGCTCCTGAACGACCTTCTCTGGTCTGATCCCGCTGATATGGAACAGGATTGGGAGGCCAACGAACGGGGCGTTAGCTACTGCTTCGGCAAGAAGGTTATCACCGACTTCCTGGCCGCCAACGATTTCGACCTCGTCTGTCGAGCACACATGGTGGTTGAGGACGGCTACGAGTTCTTTACCGATCGCGTTCTCGTCACTGTATTCAGCGCGCCTAATGTGAGTATTACTCTCGGTTTGAACTCGGAATCACAGCTGACCAGGAATCCTAGTATTGCGGAGAGTTTGATAATTGGGGCGCTGTCATGTCCGTGTCCACGGAGCTACTATGTAGCTTCGAGCTGCTTAAACCCCTGGATTCGAACGCTCTCAAGAACCACATCAAGAAAGGCAGAAACAAGCGAAACCAGATGCTCAACAGCCCTGTATGTCCTATCCGTCACCCGCATTCTTCTTCAGTTTGCTAACCCATATGCAAGCCGGCCAATGTGTATCCCCAAAGCGTCTAAACTGCTAGCGACGCTACTGGGCACCGCGCTCACATTGCGCAATGCATCACGCCCACGCTGTTCAAAGAGGACAACAGGCTTCCTAAACGAAGCAGACTACACCTGGCCGATTCGCGGGGTTCGCCTGGAAACGAGCGGTGCTACCTGATATGCACCCTACGGCGAACGAGATCAATGCGAAGAGCCAATGAATACGAGCTCTGCTCGGTGTCAAGAATACGTAATACGTCGCAAGAACGGCCAGCGGTGGCGAGATTGGGGCTAACAAGGCCGCCTCCGGTTCCACTAATTATCAAAGCGCCCATTCCCGGGCAACCACGAGAAGCGATTTACACTCCTTTGATCGATGTGACTTGGGTTTCTGAAGCGTCCGTTACGCCCATTTTCTTCCTTGCAACTACTACAACGGCGGATACATTGCATTACTGGTACGAAGGGCGAATCGTGGTCTCTAGACAGCTGTCTCGAGGCCGGACTGTTGAAGCTGGAAAGCAATCAGCGGGAGGAATAGGGACAGCAGGAAAGGACTGATCGGACGCGGGAGCGAGGGAGGGAAGAATGAGCAGAAGGAAAGCGATTAAGGGGACTTGGGACGGCATTGGCCTCTGTGCTGCTCGTCCCACAAGGCTGTACCAGAGGCTGAGACCCAAAGCAGCGTGCTTTCGGCCCCTCACTCTCACACAACACCTAATACACTGCGAGGAATTGTCTGATATCACCCTTGCAGCTCCCTTTTGGTCGTAAGTAGAAGGCTTGTGCAGCGTTGAGATATTTTGGTAGCCCACGCTACTTTAATGAGGAATGTCCGTTGATCTTTTTGAGTATGGTAGTGCAATGTTAAGCGGTGAACTATTGCAGCATTATTTCAAGAGTGAGTATTTGGTATTATACAGACAACGTCACACAATCCATGTGCAGAATGATGACTGAGAGCAGGTATACTCTATCCAATATCTCTAATACATACCCGGCGGTATTGACCGCACTTTCTCTGATAATACACAAACAAAAGTAGAACCATACCATAGAAACAATATCAACTAAACACACATCAGCACACCTACCGCGCCTCCACACCAACGCCCCGACTCGCCCCATCTCGAACCCTCCTCAGGATATATATCCTCTCCACCATCCTCGGACCAAACCACCACCCTCCCGTGAGCGCCCTAACCCTCCTCTTCCACAAAGCCACCGGCCGCCCCAACCCCACAACCGGCGCCACCTGCACCTCCTCATCCACCTCCTTCCCAGGCCTGACAACCTCGATCCCGGCATACCCCTTAACCACTCCGACCGTCTCCCACTCCCCACCGCCGACCTTGTCCGGTTCCTCGACAAGTAGGTAGGCAAACCGCTGCCAGAAATCGGGCGTTTCTAGCACCGTTGCGTCCTCGGTCTTGTCTACCACAATCGCTACCTCACGTGGCGAGGTTCCCCCACTGCTGTGCTTTACTGTCCCCTCACCACCAACCCCGCCATCCAAACCCAACTCCCAATTACCATTGACGTTGGAATTCCCCCACGGAAACGGCCTCGCCCCAGTCGCCGTCCCAAAAAGCGTCACACCCGTCATACACGCCAACACATCCGCGTGCACCGGCACCGGCACCACTCCCACCCCTCCTGCTGCTCCTCCAATCACTGGAACCGTGGTAGAATCAGAATGATGCACCGCATCCTGCACCACAAAACTCAGCGCCTCGCCGCCGGGGTAGTTGAGCGCCGAGAGGGCGAGCATAGCCGAGCTTGCTGCAAAGGAGGCGAGGACTGAAAATACGAGACCGAGGGCGAGGAGGGAAGAGAGGACGGACTTGGCGCGGCGGGTAAAGAGGGTGTTTGCGGCGAGGGCGGCGGCGGCGGTGAGAGGGGGCACGGCGTAGAAGATGAAGCGGGTTTCTTTGTGGGGTTGGAGGGAGTAGATGGTTATGAATAAGATGGGCCCGATGGTGAGGCGGGAGGCGGCGGGGCGGAGGGCCGGGTGGGTGAGGGCGTAGGGGAGGAGGAGGGTGTAGGTGAGCGGGTTGAGGAGGAGGCGGGGGAGGGCGGAGAGGAAGTAGTAGTGGAAAGGGGAGACGCCCCAGTTGGAGGAGGAGCCGTGTAGGACGTTGTAGATGAAGCCTGAGAACTCGGGCCAGAGGGGGCGCTGCCAGAAGTAGCTGTCGATAGGGATGGAGGTGAGGAGGGCGATGGAGAAGGAGGCGGCGAATGGGAAGATGACGCGCTCGACAGAGATGGCGGGGATGAGGATGAGGTGGAGGACGGTGGTAGCGAGGAGAAGGGCGACTTCGGAGCGGAAGATGGCAGCGGCGAAGACGAAGGTGGTGATGGCAAAGCGCTGACGGCGGGCGGTAGATTTGGGGTTGGTGGGTTGGGGGAGGAGGAAGGAGAAGGCGAGAGTTGCTTTGGGGTGTTAGCTGATGTTGGTTTGAAAAGGGAAAAAGGGGATGGTGTACTCAGTCCAAATGCAAACATGTTTGGCAGCGTCCGGGAGGCATAGAACATGATGTGGAACTGGCTCGCCTGGAGCAGCAGATACCATCTTGCTACTCCAGCACCGTATGCCCGTCTCAAACTCCTTGCGAACACGAGGAGAGAGGCAGCGTTGAAGAGACCCAGGATGGCTCGGACGACGAACTGGGCATTTTGAAAGCCGACAAGGGCAACAATGGGCTGGGCAAATCCGGCCAGCAGCACAGGGCCGATGAAAGTTCGGGGAACGGCGCCGGGAAAGGTGAAGTGGTCGTAGCTATTGGACAGTTTGTAGTGGATGTCCGAGGTTGGTGTTCCGTAGACAAGCACATCATGAGCAGCTTGGATGTTGAAGGATTCTTCGACCTTGGTGTAGGGGGCAACAACTAGGTGCACCAGGATGAGGGCTGGGATCAGGAGGGAGAGGGCAATGTCTGCGATGCTGGCAGTTGACTGGGATGTGTTTCTTTTGGTGATAGCTTCCGTAGTGGAAGCTTTCTCTGGAGTCTCCTCAACAGCGGTATCTGCGGCATACTGGGCAGCAAAGCTCGACAGACGACATGGAGGCCGACCCTCGATTTCAGCCAAGACCTCCTCGGCGACCTCGGCAGAGCTCGAACGGGGCGGCCCATATTTACCTGGATTCATATTAGTATCCGGTTGTAGAATGCTGTCATGGGATAACTTGCGAGCAAAGTCGGGGTCCATTGGCTTCTTTTTGATAGCCTTCATCAACTCACTGACCGAGATTTTGTTGTTGTTGCCCCGATTGTTCTGATTCTCGCTGGTTAGGTCCTGGCCCTCTTTGCCCGTTGCATCTCCAGGTTGCACATCGTTTGGGGAATCCATCAAAAAGCCAGGAGGGAAAGAGAGGTTCGTCAATTCGTTGACCAATGTCACAATAAAAGAGAATGAGCGTTTCTATGTTAAACAGTGATGCATGAAATTGCAAGTTGGCTCGAGATGAAATGCAAGTTGAAAGGGGCCCATGCTTCGAACAAACACGCCAAGCTTAGGGAGCTCATGCCCCTGTCACTGCCCCTGTCGTGCACGAGCCCCCGGGAGCCCCGCCATATCTCCGGGGGCAGCAGGGAAGCTCCAACTTGGAACCTGACAGCCCCGCGACGCCAACCCACCCGACCGACACTTCAACCCATCCGATCCCAAGCCGACTTTCAACGCCCGACTCAGATTAAGAACACCATCACACAACCCCCCCGAAACAAAACAACCAATCAATCAAGATGGCGTCCGCCGACCCTTTCGACTCCGCACTGCAAGTTCCCCCTCTTTCCCCACCAACCCAATCCATCTCTCCCTACCTACCCATCCTCCAAGATCCCTTGCTAACCCCCCCACCACAGAGACCTCCTCCGCCGCCTCAACCCCAAACACACGGCTGACCACCTCTCCAACATCATCTCGCTCGCCCCCGACCTGACCGAGGACCTGCTCTCGTCGGTCGACCAGCCGCTGACGGTGCGCCGCTGCAAGCAGACGGGCCGCGACTACCTGCTGTGCGACTACAACCGCGACGGCGACAGCTACCGCTCGCCCTGGAGCAACCAGTTTGATCCCCCGCTGTACGACGCGGCTGGGGCCGGGGCTGGGAATGGTGGTGGGAATGGGAGTGGACTGGGTGGGGTGGGTGCGGGAGGGAGTAATGAGGGAGCTGGGGAGGGGGCGGTGCCCGGAGAGAGGGTGCGTCGGATGGAGGTTAAGGCGAATGAGGCGTTTGATGTGTACCGGGAGTTGTACTATGAGGGGGGTGTGTCGTCGGTGTATTTGTGGAACTTGGACGATGGGTTTGCGGGGGTGGTGTTGTTGAAGAAGGGTGAGTCGGCGGATACAGGGCGGGAGTCGGGCTTGATGTCTACAGTTCGCTGACCCTCACGTGTTTAGCTTCCCCCCAAAACGGCAGCGCCTCATCCGGCGAGTGGGACTCGATCCACGTCTTCGAAGCCAGCGAGCGCGGGCGTACCTCCAACTACCGGCTGACGTCGACGGTGATCCTGACGCTGGCCACTAAGGGCGCGTCGCTGGGCGAGGTTGACCTGAGCGGCAACATGACGCGCCAGGTGGAGCAGGACTTGCCGGTCGATAACGACGAGAGCCACATTGCCAACATTGGCCGCCTGGTCGAGGACATGGAGCTCAAGATGCGTAACCTGCTGCAGGAGGTCTACTTTGGCAAGGCCAAGGACGTCGTGGGTGACCTGCGCAGCATCGGCAGCTTAAGCGAGGGCCAGCGCGACCGCGAGGCGCAGCGCGAGATTATTGGCAGCATGCGGCGATGATGATGACAACAACCACGATACTTTCACATGAACGAGTACCATGACGACACACAACTCTGGAAACTGTGGGACGGCTGGTCCGCTGTGATGTCCGCAGGAGCTAGTTATCAAGAGCTTCTTGGTGGTAGATACTCGCAGATCGGTAGCCGGCGCAATGTAGATACCCTGTGGGTCCGTTTCATGATTGCACATCACTCTTTGACACACGGACGACCTTGTACGGGTAGTGAACGCGGGAAGATCTCGTTGCGGCTGTTCCCGTGTTTGTGACGACCGAGGCGAGAAGACGTGGTTTCGGAACCGACTTTCTTCCTTCCCACTGACAGCATGGGAATGCGACAGGAGCCAAGACACGGACAATATTTTTCCGGCCGTTCTGGATAGTTGAGACAGACGCCTGTCGAGCCTGTCGAGCTCGAGCAAAAGATCAACATGACAGAGAAGCGATTCCTCGAGGACGAGACAAATGCCGATCAAGCTGTCTCTCTGTCGGTGGCTTAAGCGGGAACGTGGCAGGGCCAAGGCGCTTAAACGGCTTTCTCTTCCGCCTCCGACGCTGCAACCAAAAGGGGGATGTATTGTTGAGGACGGCCATGTGAGACATTTTGAAATGATGCCTGGGGGAATGACGCAAACACGCACTGGCCAGGGGGGGTGGCGCTGCTGTGTCTGTTTCCGAGGAGTTCAGGAAGTTAATCGTTGCAAAGTACCACTCCGTAACGCCATCTAGAGCTGCTCCAAGGATGGGAGTGGCAAAGCAAAGACCAAGCTAGCAAAGCTAGCAAGCTCGGTCGATCTCCGAAGCTGATAAAACTCACAGGCATCGGCTTGGCAGTCGAGGCAGTCTGGCACTCGATGTTTCAAGTTTTTTAACGTCGAGGTCAGAGAAAGATCAAAGCCTCGACTTGCCGGCTGACCATCTCCCGCCAGGCCAAGCTAGGAAACGTTCTAGAAAAATTCGATCGGCCGGATGACCGGGGCGGCGGCTCTGGGCGGTGAGGGTTGACCCCTGAGGCGAACCTGAAAAAGAAGGAGGGGGGCAGGGGGGGTTCCATTCTTGGCGGCCTGCCGACTTGTCAGCGGCGGCGGGCCGAGTCTGCGACGACTGAGATCTGGCCCGTGCTGAATCTCAATCAGGGGTACGAAGTAGGCGGTTCGTCTGGTTGCATTTTACAGATGAGGCGAGACGGGAGTGACACTTTTGGAACCGTTTTCTGCACATGGATATGTCCACAGTATTATCCGGAGGTCGCCAAGGTGAGAAGGTGAGGCCGATCTTCCATCTGAACCGGGTTGAAAGGCAGACGAGGCTCGGAACACCCGGACAGCCCTTGCTCCTCCCTGCAGCTTGCTTCGACTGGAACCTCGTGTTTTCTTCTTTCATGGATGAAGATGCGTCGCTGACTAGGGAGATCCTGCATCTTTCAATCAGCCGCGCGCATCTTCAAAGAGATCCGAAGTCAGATTGAACATGGTGGGCCAGGGCGTTTGCGGTGGAACCCCCCGGGGTCGCCAATGTTTCGGGCGGCTGCCGGTCGCCATGTCTCACTGGTTTGGGATCCAGATGCTTCTCTCGAATCGCCCATGTTGCTGCTGTCAGGAACTTCGTGATCCTCGCACTGGGCGTCAGGTCGTCATCGTGCGAGACCGCTTACGAGAAGAAGTCATTATTGGTCCTATGATGATGGAAGGAGTTGGAACTGGGAAGTGAACTGGACCGTGCGGTCAAAAGGAAAACGAACAGCACTGCAGCACCAGGAGCCCCTAGCTCGCAACTTGGGACTGACAGCTTCTGCCATCCGATGTTTGGGAGTTTTGAACATGAGACGAACACAGCCTGCCATGGATCAAGCAGATGGAAATCCCAACACATCCCATGCGCCATGGGAAAAAAAAAATCCAATGCTCACGTTTTGCAGTGGTTCGTGTGAGCTTGTCGCAAGATGCCGTCTCAGAAAGTCCCCACTTGCAGCAACCCTGGCGGCCATCTGCCTTGGCAGTTCGTCAAACAGGCTGCTTTCCGGCGAGCGCATTTTCCACCGTGCTGGCCAAAAGTGTGGGGAGAGAACCCGTTGGACCCTGCCCAAAAAGCTCGAGAATTTTCGTCCCAAACGTGGTCCATTCGCTCGGGTTTCGCGGCTGTGGAGCTTGGTCTTGGGCACCACCCCCCCTCGCTCGCGCAAGTTTTGTTCTGCCCTGCCGAGCTTCTCGAAGCCCGCCTGCCGGAGTCCCGCCCACCGCCTCCTGGCTCATCTTGTTAATTTACTTTTATAAAACCGGACAATTGAAGAGCCCCCCGCTCCCCTCGACACACAACTGCCCTTTTGCGACCTCCCCTCACTCATACCTCCGCCTACCACCTGCGCTACAAGCACTTGACTACCTTCCTACCTACCTAACTATAGCAAACAAACACCAGCGACCACACACTCACCGCCGAGCCAAGCACCCACCCACCCACTGCGACCCCGCGCCCGCCCTCCCACGCATTTGCCCCCCTCCTCTCCTCTTGCTGCGCTCGCCCGCTCTCGCCCCGATCCGCGCGCGGGAACACCCGTTGACCACACCGAACGAACCGGCGCAAAAACCTAGACCGACACGATGGCGGAGAAGCCGTCGGTGTTGATCATCGGCGGTCTCGGGTACATTGGCCGCTTCCTCGCCCTGCACATCCACCAGAACGGGCTCGCGTCCGAGGTGCGCATCGTCGACAAGGTGCTGCCGCAGCTCGCGTGGCTGCCGGCCGAGTTTGAGGAGGCGTGCGCCGGGTCCAAGTTTGTGCAGGCGGATGCGAGTAGGGAACGTACGTTTTTTTCTCTCATATTGTGATATTCTCGCTCTTTTTTTTTTTTTTTGCTAACGCCTCGTTTTTCCTCTGCCGCAGAGTCACTTGCGCGGATATTCGACAGGGCCGACGGCAAACAATGGGACTATGTCTTCAACTGCGGCGGCGAGACGCGCTACTCGCAGGAGGATGAGGTGTACAAGCTGCGGTCGCTCGGTCTGTCCCTAACGGTCGGCAGGGAGGCGGCCAAGCGGGGCGTCAAGTGCTTCGTCGAGCTGAGCACGGGCATGGTGTACAAGCCCGACTCGTCGCCGAGCAAGGAGCAGGACAAGCTGAAGCCCTGGAGCAAAATTGCCGTGTTTAAGCTGCAGGCAGAGGAGGAGCTCGCGAAAATCGAAGGGTACGTTGCTTTTTTCATGAAAAAAGAGGAGAAGGAAAAGAAAGAAAAAAAGAAGGAAAAAAGAAACTCGAAGGATGGTCACTTACTAACGGCACGCAGGTTAAATCTCGTCATTGTACGACTTCCCCACATCTACGGGCCGTTTGCCTCTCAATGGGTCGCCACGGCTCTGTGCATGGCGAGGGTGTACAAGGCTCTCGAAGTGGACATGAAGTGGCTGTGGACAAAAGACCTGCGCACCAACACGGCGCACATTGACGACGCCACCCGGGCGCTGTGGGCGATCGCCGACTGGTACGCGGCGGGCAAGGCCAAGTGGGACAACAAGACGATGGGCCCGACACCGACTTTCAACGTGGTCGACAAGGGCGCCACGACGCAGGGGACCATGGCCGACATTATCGGGCAGGTGTTTGGCATCGGCACGGGCTTCCAGGGGCAGCTCATCAGCACCTTTGCCAAGCTCAACCTCGACACCGTGGTCGACGACATCAACGACGAGCTGCTGGGGCCCTGGGCCGATCTCCTCGAACAAGCCGGCATCACAAGACCGGGACCGCTGACGCCGTTCATGGAGAGGGAGCTGCTCAAGGACACAGATCTCAGCATGGACGGGTCGAGGTTAGAAGAGGTGGTTGGGTTCACGTACGAGAAGCCCAAGATCACCAAGGAGTTGGTGGAGGAGGTGATTGAGAGCTACAAGAAGATGAAGTGGTGGCCCTGAGTTTTGTAGTGGGTAGTTGGGTTGGCCGAGTGGAGAAAGGGGTCAGGGAGGGTTAGGGGTGGTGTGGAACAGGGCGGGTGCCCGTCAGTGACGAAACAATAGGACTACGTACCGGTAATGTGGAAAGGTGAATCTCTGGGACTGGGAAGGGGAGACTGATGTAATACTAAGATATCCGATTTCGAAATAATAATACTGTCGAGCGTCTTCGCAGCGAAGCGCTTGATTCAAGTTCTTCAACTTTGGGCTAAACTGTTTTCATGTGATAGGGGGCTTGGAACATGGTGTGTTGCACAGAAGCAAGAGAACCCGAGGATATAATGAACTGGAAACCGATGCCCTGGGGCCAAGATACCTCAAGTAGATGATCTTGAATATGTTTCTTCATGTATGGTGTTTCGAATCGTCTCCGTCTCCCAACTTCCAGAACGTCACATGGGAGCCTCGGACGGGAGTGGCTTGGCGGTTTCCCTGCCCCTAATTTGGGTGCCTACCCCGCACTAAGGGCTTGGTGCCCAGACACTGATTCCACTCCTCCTTCAACATCAACACCTGGGCCAACCGTATCACCTCTATTTCCATTTCTCCTTATCGGACGAGGTCAGCGAAATGGGGACCGGGCTGCCGGGAAGGCAGCTGCAGATGACGGCGCGCCGGGCGATGCAGGGACCCATGGAACCCCGAGCAAAGCATTCGAGACGCTGTCGGCGAAGCCTCACGCCCACGCGTTGAAACCCACATTCAGCCAATGCCTCGGGGGCCTTTTGCAGCGGGACGACGGAAATAGAGTCCTGGCCGGGGCGCATTCCCCACAACTCGAGTGTGCCTTAGCCCACCGAGCCCGCTTACACAGTAGGGGAAGCTGCGTCATGCTGGATCGCCGGCCGCTTACTTGGAATAGGGGTCCGTCCGAACGGTGCAGGCCCTGCCCCGGGCTTGTGAGCGCGAGGGGGGCTGCAGTTTACCTCGGCCGCCCAGCCCCATGGGGCCTTCTGTGTGATGCACGACTCCTCTTCTTGTGACAGTCGTTCCCCACAGTCTGCGCGCACCTCGCCGGATACTTAAGATTGGCGAGCGGACCGTAAGATCGAACCTCGCCCGTTTGTTTATTTCTCCCTCTACTCTCTCGCCTTCTCTCTCTCCATTGCTGCTCGCTGTCCTCCTCTCGGAAATCCACAATCAACTTCTTCCCATTACCCCGCGATACACTCAGATACCCCCGCCCACCATGGCTGCCCCCGCATCGAAGACCATTGGAGATCTCAATGGCAAGTGGGTTATGGTATGTTGAGCACGCCAAAATCGCATGTGATCGCGTGTTTGTCCTATCACTCAGGGTTACTGACACAACACTGCACCAACACAGAACAAGTCGCAGTCGAGCAACCTCGACCCGGGCCTCGCGCTGCAGGGCATCGGCTGGGTGACGCGCAAGGTGGTGACCATGGCGACGCTCACTCTGCAAGTCAAGCAGTTTGTCGCCCCGCCCTCGCCGCCGGCGGACCCGGCCAACCCGCCCGTCACGCACATTGAGATTGAGCAGACGGGCACGGGCGGCATGAAGGGCACGACGGAGAAGCGGTGCCTCGACTACGAGTTCCGCGAGCACAAGGACTACCTCTTTGGCCACGTCAAGGGCCAGACCAAGTTCCTGACGGCGGCCGAGATCACCGACGCCCACCTCAGCTCGGGCTGGCTCGAGGGCGATGAGGAGAAGACCGGCCCCAATGGCGAGACACACCTCATCAGCCACGTCGAGAGCCTCGACGCCGGCTGGACCGCCACCCAGATCTGGGGCTTCAAGCTGATTGACAACGTGCGCAAGCATGTGCGGAATGTTGTCATTGCCAAGGGCTCCGAGCGCGTTGAGCTGCAGCTCGTCTACGACTTCATCGAGTAAAGTGGATGCGGGTCGTTGGGGTTTGTTTGAAGTTTTGGTCTTGTTCCAGCCGGCATGTATTGTACGAAGGAGAGAGGCATGCTTTTAATGCTAGGGTTCTGCTTGGCGATGATGGCCTCGAAGCCGCATGGCGGGATTTATGGATATCCCATGCCTAGTGCTGCGTCTCTTTGTAGGAGGATTAGTCGGAAGTTTTTGGCAGTTCCCTTAGTAGTACTATACACTCCCTAGACCGCAACAGGAATCCTGTTTGGGCCACTCAAGCCTCCATTCGTCTCAGTTGAGCAGTTCTGCTGTCCCGTCTGTCCGTTGTGTCTTTTTGAGTGAGCTCCGAGGGGAATCTGAGCCCCGGCCATTCTTGGGTATTCTCGTCCGATCCTAACCCCTATCCATGTTGAATGCCCCCATTGCCGTAAACGCAACCCCAAGCAGGAAATACCCTCAACCCGACAACGCCACCAGATGAAAGTCGTTAATATATTACACACGCGGTGTGCAATCCTCGATCATCATTCTCCTCTGTTCCACTTCACCCCCTTCACGCCGGCCGCCGCTTCACAAACTCCTCCAAATCCCCCACCGTCGCCACCCCCAACACAAACCTCCTCGCCTCGTCCGTAATCACCGCAAAGTCCTGCTTCTGCCCGCCCGTCTGCGCCCCGGCAAAAAACGCCTCCAGCTCCTCCAGCGGCGTGTCCATGGTAATCACCCGATAGCGAAACGCGCCCGGTCCGGAACGACGGAACCGCACCATGGCCGTGCGCACCGCGTCCTCGGGCTTCACGCGCCCCGCGTCGAGGAGGGCTTGCAGGTGCGGGATGGAGAGGTAGCCTAGCAGGGCCCGCGTCGAGGAGTCGACGATGGTCAGGTGGGTGTAGTCGCGCTCGAAGGCGGAGAGGAGGGCGAGGGAGATGGGGTCGGAGGGGGTGAGCGAGAGGGCGGCGGGGGGGTCGAGGTCTGCTACTGTTGCCTGGTTTTTTTCTGTTAGGTTTTACATCCTTACGTAGGGGAAGTGATGTGATGGGTGTTGGGGGGGTTTCAACTTACCCCGCGGTAGCGAGAGGCCCATTTGGAGACAAAGGGTTGGGAGGTGAGGGAGGAGTCGGGTTGGGGCTGGGTTTGCGCCATTATGTCGGTCATCGTTGGCCGAGGTGGTGATGGTAGTTCTGTGCTTCCTGTCTTCTGTGGGTTGGTGTTGAGGTGAGCGGTCGAGATTCCGCCATCGGTGTAGGCTTTGCGCACCAATACGCAACAATACGCAGTGGACCCGTTTTTGGTGGGCCTTGCGTCGGTGGGGTTCGGTCGGGGGATTCAGGGACGTGGGGCAGAGCTAAGTTTACCGTCCAGAGAGCAGTTTGTACGATTTTACTTCAAGACCTCGCATTTTGTTACTATATACGTACTAATTAGAGTAGTAGGGTAGAAGAGAAGACCGTACTATACATTATCTTAAGTGTCGTTGAAAGGTTGACTTGTCTTCGTGCCTTACTTTGTCGTCTGTCAATGGTAGCCCGCCCGAGGCACCCTTGCGGCCCGATAAGCCCTAGCAGCGCCGCGATAAGAAGCGACGTCACCGACCCGTCCCGTTTCAGGTCCACCGACCGGGCTGCTCGGGCAGCACCAACAACCCGTTTGCTCAAACGAGGCAATTGGAACCACGCAGGGCGAGCCCGGCCATACCAATTCCAAATCATAATAAATGCCGGGTTGTGTACACTTGTCAGCAAAAAGATGGGGCAAATATTCCTGTCAAGGAAGCCAAGGAACCCGAACAGGATCGGAGGCTCGGATGAAGTCGCGACTTCGCGAGTGACCAACCCGGTGCATGACGGGACCGATGAAGTCATACTCCTACTGGCTGGTTGGTCGGCAGGATGACCTTCCCTGACTTTGTACTTATATCCGTTCCATGACTGCTATCTCCGGGCCGCAACCAGACTGATCAATTCCCTCACCTCTTGGAACTTGTGTGTTTCCTTTGCCTCGTTGCGAACCTTTTCCCTGTTGCGAACCTTTTCCCTCTCCTCTCCCTTGCCATCTCCCTTACCAGATCCGGCTTTCGAGGAAGCACCAACCGGTAAGCATCCCTTTCAGACCGCAGCCTTGTGGAAGCGAATTGGTCCAAAGTATCACCGCAACCCAACCACTTGCTTACCTCTCTCTCCCACTTACAGAATCCCAGTTGACTCACCTCCCCGCTCCCAACCATGTCGCCGCTCTACCCCAAACTCGATACTCTCCAACAAACCTTGGGCAGCGCGTATTCGCGCGGCCAGGCCCAAGGAAAGGCCAATGCGGGCGGCGCCACGCCCTACCAGGCCCGGACAGATCTGTACCCGGCCTACTCGATCAGCGATGACGCCAAGAACAAGGTACAGAAGCTGAGCGCCGAAGCCGCCAGGGAGTTTGAGATTGCAAGCCAAAAAGCCCAGGACAAGACGGGCCACATCAAGCTGTACTCGGGGAAGTACTATGCGGCCTGCACCGTTGGCGGCATGTTGGCCTGTGTAAGTGATGACGAACACCAACAACACTCACCAAAGCTAACCCAACCCAGGGCTTGACCCACACGGCCGTCACCCCGCTCGACCTGGTCAAGACGCGCCGGCAGGTCGACTCGAAGCTGTACAAGGGCAACTTCCAGGCGTGGGGCCACATCTACCGCACCGAGGGCGTGCGCGGCATCTTCACGGGCTGGGGGCCGACTTTCGTCGGGTACTCGGCGCAGGGCGCGTTCAAGTACGGGTGGTACGAGTTCTTCAAGAAGACCTACTCGGACCTGGCGGGCCCGGAGGCGGCGCACAAGTACAAGACGGCGCTGTACCTGGGCGCGTCGGCGTCGGCCGAGTTCCTGGCCGACATTGCGCTGTGCCCGTTCGAGTCGATCAAGGTGCGCATGCAGGCGACTATCCCCGCGCAGTACACGGGGACGTTTGACGGGTTCCGCCGGATTGTGGGGGCCGAGGGCGTCGCGGGACTGTACAAGGGCCTGTACCCGCTCTGGGGGCGGCAGATCCCGTATACCATGATGAAGTTTGCGTCATTTGAGACGATTGTCGAGAAGATCTATGACCGTCTCCCCGGGACCAAGGACGACTACGGCAAGGCGGCGCAGACGGGCGTCTCGTTTACCGCCGGCTACCTCGCGGGCATCCTGTGCGCCATCGTGTCGCACCCGGCCGACGTCATGGTCAGCAAGCTCAACGCGTACCGCAAGCCTGGCGAGGGATTCGGCGCCGTGACATCGAGGATATATGGGGACATTGGCTTCCGCGGGCTGTGGAACGGCCTGCCGGTGAGAATTGTCATGATTGGTACCCTGACAGGCTTGCAGTGGATGATTTATGTAAGTGCGAAAGAGACCGTGTGAGAGAGGTTGGAACGGGGATGCTGACCTTTTTGCAGGACTACTTCAAGATCTTTATGGGCTTCCCCACGACGGGCGGTGCTGCGCCCCCGGCCAAGGAGAAGTGAGTGACATGGTGATGTCTGTTTCAAAAGGGGGGGTAGGAGCCGGAGTGGAAGCCGGGAGTTGGGAGACAAGCATTGCTGAACTCGGTGTTCTCGTGTATTTGTTTGTTCCTATCGAGCCGAGTCAAAATATTGAAGTGCGATTCGATGTTTTCGGTGTTTTCAGAATAGTAATCGTGACACAGCTCTTCAGGGGCAGACCTGACCTCAGGTCCCCACTCTTCCTCGTGTCTGGACTTCTCAGTACGTATTAGTGCAAGACCGGCACTCAAGACCCTATCACAGCCTTACCCGTCCGCGTATTCAGAAACTAAGCTTGCGGGACTACCCGCCATATTGTGGGATATGTGCAATGCCGTACGCGCGTACTGTGGGTTTTGGATGTTCCTTGGAGAGGCTGAGAGAGGCTGAGAGAAGATCAGGGAGGATTGATCAAAGCGAGCCAACACAGCTGGGTTTGATGCACAGACAGTGTGTTCACAGTGTGATTTGGCGTCGAATATGACGCAAATGCGTGTTTTTCGGCACTTGTTTCCAGCAATCTGACCGTGCGGGAACGACATTCTTACACCGTGCCCAGTCAACCCCCAAACTCCGCCACAATGCTGGAGTGATTGGCCCGGACCAAGTTGGGCTTGTTCCCTTGTTCCCTTGTTCCTAAAGTTCCCCTCGTCAAACTGATGATGCCGTTGCCGTCGGAGACAGTTTTGACACCCTTGCCCGGTTCCGTCCGCCATATGATTGTGATGTTCGTTTTAGTACATTAAGCTCCTACCTACATTACTGAAACTGAGTTTTCTTGGTCACACAAGTGACAGACAGAGCAACCTCTCCCCGCTCCCGCATTTGCTTCTTAACAGGACGTGACTTGGACCCATCATTCATCCTTCACTGCCTCACTTTACCTCTGCAGGCGATTCAAGATCTCCAACTTGCACTACCCACTAACAAGCCAACCTGAGTAAGCCTATCTACTGCCCCAACAGTTCTGCATCGTACCAACTTGCTAACCTCTTTTTCTTGTCTAGCCCAACGTTGGCGCTTAGGCCTCTCGCGCTCTGGCCATCTCTTCCTACCCAAGAGCCGTCCAGAGACTTTCTTGATCCGACTTCATTTCCTGAGGCTACCTAGGTAGTTCTACCAGGCTGCCCGCGATGGCCGAGGGTACTCCACCTGCGTACACCAACGCGGTCCCCATCGCCGAGGAGCTGGAAGTCCCAGATATTGCGCCGCCCGCATATGGAGAGCACCATGACCAGCTGCAGTTCTCTCAGGCTGGCTTCGCCGCCGATGCTGCCGTGACAGGTGAGCAGATGACCCTTGTCTTAATTCTGTGCCGACTGCGGACTCACACTCCATAGACACTGGCCGTGTAAACATCCACATCAACGAAAAGAACCAGCGCCTGTCTGAGCTCTTGGCACCCGCCCTCAAGAGACAGCTCCGAGCCGACCAGCTCCCCTCCGGGCCCCTCCCGCCGCCTTACATCCCACCAAGCCTAGGCGGCCTACCCGGTCAGACACCGCCACCCCGGTTAAACGTGGTGATCCAGATTGTCGGGTCACGAGGCGATGTCCAGCCTTTTATTGCCCTGGGTCAGGTACTGCGCGACACATACGGCCACCGAGTCCGTCTGGCGACACACGCCACCTTCCGCTCCTTCGTCGAGGAGAATGGGCTCGAGTTTTTTAATATCGGCGGCGACCCGGCCGAGCTGATGGCCTTCATGGTCAAGAACCCGGGCTTGATGCCGGGGCTAGAAACGCTCAAGAGCGGCGAGATCAAGAAGCGCCGTCAGGAGATTCACAAGATCCTTATGGGGTGCTGGCGGTCGTGTATCGAGGCCGGTGACGGGATGGGGCCGCCAGTGCCTCAGCATCGGAGGGACGCACCGCTGGATGATCGGTTCGTGCTGCCACCGGGCGACCCTGCAGTCCGTCCGTTTGTAGCAGACGCCATCATTGCGAATCCCCCGAGCTTTGCGCACATTCATGTTGCTGAGAAACTGGGGATTCCGCTGCACATGATGTTCACGTAAGAACCCCCAGAAGTTGATAAACCAGAACCAAACTAACAGGAATCAACAGAATGCCGTGGACACCGACGCGAGCCTTCCCCCACCCCCTAGCCGATATCGTCGCCACCAACGCCGACGTGGCCCTGACCAACTACGTCTCCTACGCCCTCGTCGAGATGATGACCTGGCAAGGCCTGGGCGACGTGATCAACCGCTTCCGAACCAACATCCTCGAGCTCGACCCCATCTCACTGCTGTGGGCACCAGGTCTGCTCAGCCGCCTGCGCGTCCCCACCACCTACTGCTGGTCGCCGGCCCTGACGCCCAAGCCGGTCGACTGGGCGCCCGAGATTTCCGTGTCGGGATTCTACTTTCTCGATCTCGAGACGTCGTACACCCCTGAGCCTGACCTCGCTATGTTTCTTGCGGCTGGGCCGCCACCTGTGTATATCGGCTTCGGGTCCATTGTTGTTGATGATCCGGATGCGCTCACACGCACCATCTTTAACGCCGTCATCAAATCTGGCGTGAGAGCGCTCGTGTCCAAGGGTTGGGGCGGGATAGGCGGCGACGTGGCTGGTATCCCTGAGGGCGTGTTCATGCTCGGCAATTGTCCGCATGATTGGCTGTTCAGGCGTGTCTCTGCTGTGGTGCATCATGGTGGTGCAGGGACTACTGCGGCGGGTATCAAGGCGGGGTGTCCGACGGTTGTGGTGCCCTTCTTTGGAGACCAGATCTTTTGGGGGTCGATGGTTGCCAGGGCGGGCGCTGGGCCGGCTCCTATTACGTATAAGACGTTGACTGCGGACAATCTGGCGGCTGCTATCGAGGAGGCGTTGCGGCCCGAGACGATGGCACGCGCTCGGGAGCTGGGCGAAAAGATCAAGGAGGAGAAGGGCGCTGATGTGGGGGGCAAGAGCTTCCACCAGTTTTTGAATACTGATGATATGAGGTGCTCGCTAGCTCCGAGTCGGGTTGCCGTTTGGCGGGCGAGGAGGTCAAAGATTAGGTTGAGCGCCCTCGCTGCTGCCGTGCTGGTGGAGGAGGGGAAGCTGAAGTACTCGGATCTCAAGCTGTAGGCGTCTGCACTGGCAATTTCAGAGAAGCACCGCTAACGTTTAACAGGTATCGGCCGGTCGAGTACAACACCGAGGAGCAACCCTGGGATCCCGTCTCGGCTGTCACCATGGGGCTTGTTGGCGACATTGGTGCCCTGACCATGGCGATGGCAGACTTTCCCCGTGAAGTCTTCAAGGCCCGGGCAAAGAAGGAGAATGTCAACGCCGAGCCCAAAGACGGCGCGGCCAAAACTGAAGAGACAGACTTAATAACAAGCACAGGATTAACGCCTGTAGCCGGGCCATCCTCCCACCAACGCGCAACCTCGCTCTCTAGAACATCCACCGGGTCATGGCCTGGCAGCACCGCCAACACCTCAGTCGACACCTTCTCCCCCTCAACCCTCTCCTCCTCAACCCTCTCCCCCCAACCAACCCCCACCTCAACAACACCATCCACCACCACCCTCCCCCCACCGCCACCCCTCAGCCGCGGCAACTCCTCCACTGCCGGCCCCTCTAACACCGCCCCCTCCACTACCACCCCCAACCCCGTCAACCTCGAAGTCGCCATGGCCGCCGGCACCAGCGCAGCCCGCATCGTCGAAGCAGGCTTCAAGTTCCCCAAAAACTTCTGCCTCGGCCTGGCACGGGGCTTCCGCAACGCCCCCAAGCTCTACAACGACGAAACCGTGCGGCCCGCCGAAAAAGTCACGGGCTTCACCAGCGGCATGAAAGTCGCCGGTAAGGAATTCGGCCTCGGCATGTACGACGGCGTGTCCGGGCTCATTACCCAACCCTGGAAGGCCGTGGAAAAGGAAGGTGGTAGGGGGTTGTGGAAGGGTGTGGGCAAGGGGATAGGCGGGTTGATTTTGAAACCGGCTGCGGCGGTGTGGGCGATTCCGGCGTATACCATGCAGGGGGTGCACGCCGAGGTGAGGGGGCTGTTTGCGAGGAGCTCGGTGAATTATATTATTGGGTCGAGGGTGGCGCAGGGGGAGGGGGATTTGAAGGAGTCGACGGTCGAGGAGAGGAGGGATGTGTTGGCGAGGTGGGGGATGGCGCAGGGGGATTTGAAGGGGTTTTATTTGTTGCGGCAGAGGGAGGAGGAGAGGGAGAGGGAGAGGGCGGCGGCGGCGGCGGCGGCTGCGGGGGCCACGGTGGGGGGTGTGCCGGAGTTGCCGGGTGACGAGCAGCAGCAGATGCAGGCGCCGAGGTTGTTGGATGGGAGGACGGTGTTGGATGGGGTGTTGGCGACGTCGGGGGCCGGGTGGAAGAAATTGCAGCAGAGGAACGCGATGAAGAGGGCGGGCCACTCTCGCGTTAATTCTATGGCTGGTGGGTCAGGGAGTGCGCCTCCGACTACGGCTAGCTCGGCCTCGAGCGGTAGCGTCAACTCGCCGTTTGACGACCATGATGCGCTGGAGCGGGCGATCCAGCAGTCGGTTGTTCAAACGTCGACAGGCGACAGGGAGGAGGATGCCCGGATTGAGGCGGCCGTCAGGGCGAGTGTGATGCAGATGCGGCGGGTTGCCGAGCTTGAGGCGAGTGCTATGGAGATGCGCCAGGCCGCCGAGCCAGAAGCGGGTGGGTGGCCTAGGGATTACAAATCGGCGGCGGGGCCTGGTGCTAGTAACGTTGGCGGTGGCGTGCCGCATTGGGGAGGGGAGAAAAGCGGGCTGACGGATGAGGAGTGGACGAATATCTCAGACGAAGAGTACCAGGCGCTGATAGAGGAGGCGGTCAAGCAGAGTCTGGTGCAGCAGCAGCTGGAGCAGCAGCGGTGGGGTGTCGGTTATGATCACCCGCAGCAGCAGCAGCAGCAGCAGTGGGGGGTTGAAAAGGACAGCGGAGCCGAGTCCGGGAGGAGCCTGCCGAGTGAGGATATCATCAACATGTATGAGCTCCCCGGGGACCTTCCCACCGCCACCGCCACTACCACCACCAACACTGGGCCTGCCGCCGACGATAATAACGACAACGCCGACGAAGAAGCCGAGGCCCTGCAACTACGGCTCGCCATGGCCGAGTCGGAGCGCGAGCACCGCGACCATGCGGCGAACGAGGAGCGGCAGCGGGCCGAGGAGGAGATTGTGCTCGAGTATGTCAAGAAGCAGAGCCTGGCCGAGGAGGAGTACCGGCGAGCGCGGGCGGCGGCCAAGGGGAAGGGGGTTTTGAGTCCGGGGAGTGGCGGGGTTGGTGATGATGATGATGGGGAGGATGAGGATTTGAGGAGGGCGCTGGAGGAGAGTTTGAGGATGAGTGGTGGGGGTGGGAGTGGGGGGTTTGGGGCGTCGGGGTCGGGGTTGGGGAGGGATGGGTAAGCGGGTGGTTCGGATAGAAGCAGGTATGGTGGTGTTGCGTCGATTTATAATGCTTGACTTGATTTGGAAGCGAGCAGATACCGCGTAGGCTTATTATCATTTTGCGCAGATAGAGTATCTTGATAAACAAACTCCAAGTTGCCTTACCACATCTCATCGTTTTTCCTTTGCGAAATCAAAAACTGTCGTGTCCCCCCTGTCCCACCTCTTGGTCACCTTGTACTTGGTGATACGCCATGGATTGAGCCCCTGTTTCTCTAGCTCCGGGTCGCGCTGGACCTCGGCTTCAATTAGGCCCTGCGGGGGTCGGTGAGTAAGTGGTTTGAGAATGCGATACTAGGAAGAACCAAGGGGACATTTTAACATACCCCGTTCTGTGACAGCGGCGCAGTGCCATCTTCCGCCGCCTTGCCAACCAGGTTCCCTGCGGCCTGGGCGTGGACGGCGACGGTGTCGGGGCGTGTTGCAACGGGGGTGGGCTGGGGGAGGTTGGCGACGATGCCCCTGAAAGCACAGGTGTCAGTTGAGGTGGTTAATAAAAAAAAAAATATAAAATAAAATACAAAAACCCCAAAAAGGGAGGAGAAAAGATGGAGGCAGAATCAGGACACGACATACGTGGTGACGTGCTGGCTAGACGAGAAGCCGCCGAGGATGGTGGCTACTTGGTGCACCCAGTCTGCACGCGAGACCTTGGTTGGAGTTCCGCCGAGAATAGACGTGTAGTCAATCTCGATCTCAGCAGCGTAGACTTCGGATGCGAGCCCGACTAGGTTGGCCGTGTCGTAGTAGAGGGGCACTTTGGCGAGCGTGTCGTGGATGTTGGCACGGTCGAGGAGGTATTCGGGGGTGGTGTAAGTCATGGTTGCGGTTACAGATGCAAAGGGTGGTTCGTATTATACAGAGGACGAGTATTTGGGCAGCGTTGACGGCTTGGGCTTGACACAGGTTGTCCGCATGCTCCGTAACTATCTTAACATTATACACGTCCCTCATCATATATACCCGCATCTAGCTGTTGTTTTCTGGTGACGGACTTAAAACATCGTTCGATCTCGGAATTTACATCCATTACACGTCTTACACCCGTTCCCCACCCACGCCAAGTGCACCGCCGGAGTTAACGGACGTTGCACAGGTGCCGGATTGGGCAATTAGAAGTACAAAGTCTCGCCGATTATTGGTCAGCCGCTGCTGTTAATCCCCCCGAGCCAGAGCAACCCCGATGCCTAATGCCATCATCATGGCGTACCCAAGAAAGTCAAATACAACATCCTCTCAACACAAGACAATTCAAGGACAACCCAGACAATTCATTCAACCAATCATTCATCCAACACCAAACCCCTCACCACCATGTCCGCCATCCTCATCCTCGGCGGCACCGGCACAGTCGGCAGCCGCATCGCCCGCCAACTGCCCGCCCTGAGCGCCAACACCACCGTCCTCGTCGCATCGCGCAATGGCAATGCCAACAACACCAACGGCAACGGCAACGGCAGCGGCAACGGCAACGGCACACCAATCCCGCCTCCACCACCACCACCCACCGCCAAACTCCATCACGTCACATTTGACTGGCATGACTCCGACACCTGGGACAACCCTTTTTCTTTTTCTACCAAAACAGGAATCCCCTCCATCACCGCAGTCTACCTCATCGCCCCGCCCTCGCTCGACGCAGACAGCCTGATGACCTCGTTTGTCGAGTTTGCCCACGGCCGGGGGGTGCGCCGGTTCGTGCTGCAGAGCGCGTCGTCGATCGAGGCGGGCGGACCGGCCATGGGGAAAGTGCATGCGTATCTGAGGGAGAGGGGCCAGAGGGGGGAGGTGGAGTGGGCTGTGTTGAGGCCAACTTGGTTTCAAGGTGCGTTTAGTTGCCCTTTTATGGCAGTTTTGGTCGGTGTTTAACTGGGGCGGCCTGCCTGCCTGCCTGCAGAAAACTTTGCCGACCAGCCGGTGCACCTGCGCAGCATCAGGGAGGAGAGCAAAATCTACTCGGCCACGGGCGAGGGCAAGATTCCCTGGGTGTCGGCCGACGACATTGCTGCCGTCGCGGCGCGGGTGCTGACCGGGGTCGAGCCGCTAAATACCGAGTATTTGGTGCTGGGGCCTGAGTTGTTGTCTTATGCCGAGGTAGGTTGCCGCTTATACGCTAATGTATCAGTTCAAAGTGTGAATCTAACAACTACAGATTGCAAATATTCTGAGTCAAGTCCTTGGGAGGAGGATTGTGCACGTCGACCTCTCTGCGGCAGACCTCGAAAAGCGCCACCGCGACTTTGGCATGCCCGACGACTACGCCCGCATGATGAGCGCCATGGACACGGCCATCAAGTTTGGCGCCGAAAACCGCACAAATGACGGGATTCTCGCCATCACGGGAGGTAAACCGAGGAGGTTTCGGGATTTTGCCGAATCTGTCAAGGATGTGTGGGACGCTGGTCGGGGGCGTTGAATCGCATGTTTACTGTGTAACGTTATTGGGCGTGGTTTGTCAAGCATGTCTCAGCTCCCAGCTCTCAGCTCTCTTGGGGCCCGCATCTTGGTCAATCTCACAAATTCAAGTCCGGATCTAGTCAAGTATCAGTTACCATGGCCCCTCCAAGAGACAATAGCCATGTAGCCATGGCGTGATGCCGATTTCAAGTTCGGGTAATCTTTGAATGATCCATCATACTCTCAACGGAGTACAAAGCTCGGAAAGTCCGAGCAAACAGACAGGTACGGAGGAGTACTTATTCTAACACAGGCCGCCCCTTTCCACTCACGACAGAAAACAAGGTTGTCTATGATGTTGTCGGCGCTTATTATGAAAGTAACGTCGCCCACGGGTTTGTTGGCGTCTCCGACAACGTCGTTGTCGGTCCCGGGGGTGTGGGAGTTTCTCATGGAAGCAACGTCGCCCACGGGGTCGTTGACGTCTACGACAGTAACGTCGACTGGTGGAGCGGCTACGGGAATGGCGGTGATGCCGGTGGCCAGAGCGACGATAGCGACTGGAACAAAGAGTCCCATCTTGTATGACGTTGGTAGCCGCGTGTCTAAATTGTTGTTGGAGTATTCGAAGGTTCGATGTTCTTATAAATGTTTAGGTAGGCAAAATATCTACCCACACTCCAATCGCCTTTTTATGGCCACACCTGACATGTCCCTTTAACCCGTGACTAACACACCGGCTTTTAGCCCATCCAGAACGGTTCCGGCAGAGGATAAATTGATGTCACCTACCCTTCCACATGCTTAAAAACACGATCGTATGGAGTGAGGGGGGTTCCAAGTCGGTTGTCATTTATGGTTGGCGGTCGAGGCTGTTGGGTGTTTTGTTAAGTGCTATGGGTTGGTGGAAGTAATGACATGGGAGTTTACAACTGCCGTAGCAGCAGCACAAAAGACAAACTTTAGAACTTCATCTTGACAAACTCAAACTTGGCCATGTTGACAAATGCCCCAAAACTTGACCGTCGGGCGTGCTTCCTCGGAGTTGCCAATTAACAGGATATCTCCCAAACCCATCGGTCATCGGCCGTCGGCCATCGACCATCTCGTAATTCTTGTCTCAACTCGGTACCTCCGACGAAACGAACGGAAAGCGCCGAAGAACCGGACGTCAAGTATACCAAACTAAGTCTATAAATCTGGCGTGTCTACCTTCCCACTCTCCCCAGAACAGTTTCTGATCAGAACAACAGAACAACATAACAGACCAGACCAAAGCATCATACACCCTGCCCGCATCGAAAGAAATACGAAGAAAAAAAGAAAGAAACCAAAATGAAGCTCTCCGCGGTCCCAACCACCCTCATAATCGTTCTCGCGAGCGCCATGACCGCATCTGCCCAGGCCACACAGGCGGTCCAAGTTGCAGCTACTCGCCCGGGTTCTGCCCGGGTAGCCACCGCTGCGTGAGCCCAGCACTAGCAGAGAGCAGCGCAGTGCCGGTACGCTTGCGTCTCGGGACTCGGGCGATCTCAAACTGGGTGTAAGTAGGTAACTACACAATTTCTTGGTTCGAGTTCAAACCCCCTACCCTGGGCACGTACCTATGTATCCCAGCCTGCTCTTGACAAGGTCGGGGACTGCCTGCCTACATGTGTATCTAGCTAGTTTGGCATGCCTACCTGCATACCTGACCAACGTGTCTTAATAGGTAATCGCGCTAGGAATCGTTTCCTAGATCAAATGGGGGCTGGATAAGGTGTATCTCGCATCCCGTCGAGTATAATATATATAATATATGAGCATCTCTTATTCGGAATTTCTAAAGCTTAAATGCCACCACTGCCGGCTACAACACACACAACGAGCCTGCGCCGCTACTTCGAGCATAGTTAGGTGTCTGTGAATGACCGAATCTTGGTCTCGAGTAGTCCACCGTGTGCCATTTTTGGACGGATTGCTGGCTGTTCTGACGATCCCGGCCTGTCGAAGATGAGCGACAGGATCCTATATGCTCTAGTATCATGTGGGGGGTTTTCTATCGTCGATATTGACAGGCAGTCATCGCGGGGTAAACAACGAGTGGGGGGTCCAGCAAGAAGGTGTTCAGTGTTAGCGGAGCGAGGATGCCGGCCCAGAGCGAACAAGTTTTGTGTCCACGTGAGCTTGCCGACTGCCAACTTCTCTATCCGTATATTAATTCACGCTCGTTAGTTGGGAAGAGTATCAAGGTGGTGTAGATCTTCCCCATGGGGTCGGCCCGGTCAAGCCAACGGCGACTTCCATGCCGTCCCCTTGTGCTTAAGCGACAGGCAGTGGGAGGAGATGCGGAGTAAGGGTGGCAGTAGAGGCCGGAAGAGACCAAGAACGGAGGACGGATGCGGAACGCTCAATCGATATATATTTCTCCGAGCGGGCCATGTAGCGAGTGGGGGAGGTTGTTTTGTCCATTCGAAAGCTGGGAAAAGTCCTGAATAATACGATCGACGAGGGACGACCACCAAAAGCGATCAAGGAACGGGGGCCTCCGGCAGTCCGTGACAGAGTTCGGAACGGTGGATGATATCTGGGTGGTATCACAGAGTGGGATTGTCAAGGAACAACCTCAGCCGAATTAGGCACGGAGCCTCAATCAAGCCCTTGCCCATGCCCGGCCCGAAGAAACAAGAAAAAACAAGCATCCGCAACACATCTGGGCATCTGGGCACCGTCGACAAGTTTCCGGAAGCTGCCTTTGCAGGTGCTTGGGATTTCCCTTTTACATTAGCGTCCAGTCGTATGCCACGTCCGCGATGCGGGGGAGATGATCGGCGAGCAAAGTTCGTATTTTTGCCCGCAAGAGCTGAGCCGAGCCCCGATAAGCGCGGCTGCGGGCGGCGAACGATGGTATTGTATCGATTGGAAGCTGCTATGCGCGCATCGCATGGCGCCATCCCTGGAATCCGAGATGCCTGGCAATCAGTTGCTCCAGCTCTCCAAAGCCATTTCACCGTTTCGGTGGTGTCACCGAGATGGCCGGCCACTAAGAATGAGGCCACACATGCATCGGAACCACGGCATTGTGCCTGGGATACGGGAAAGACATCAACTTGATGCCATTCAGCTTGGGGGTTGTTTGCGAAGATTGCTCCTTCTGTCGCATGTCTTGAGGCGATGGATGCAACGTCAGGCGAGAGTTCAGCTCCCGATCGAGAAGATGCAACTGAAAGACGCCAAGGCCAGCATGGAACCCCGCTGAGCCTGCTGTGGTTGAGTGGGTCCAGCGGGGGAGGACACTGAGTGGGCAGGAACTACTCACTCCTTTGGAACAAATTCATCGTCATGCCTTCCTCACCTCCGGAGACACACAAGCAGGTGAGCCACTTAGGTCACCGAACACAGGTAACCTTGGAAAGCTAGACCGTTCTATTTCCGCCACCTCCGATTGACCGAATTTCATCCTGATTTCCACGCATTTTCGTTTCCGCGCCCATGCCATCGACAACTGGGTTTTGTGACACCTCAGTCGAACAAAATCGCGAACACGGCCCACCCGAGTACACACCTGCAAGACGCCGTGTCTACCTCTGCCAACCCGAGAATTGGTTTTCGGTCCCCTGGATTTGAAGCGGTGAATGGCCCATCTACTGGGTGTCCACGGCGGCCTCGTGTTGTCCTGCAGACCGCGTTCCTGACTAGACTCAATTTCCCATCTCCTTTCAGTTGCCACGAGATGCAAGTGCATCCGTTGTCACCCACTCACGTACCTCGCGTGTCTTGTTTTATCTTTGCCCATCTGCATCTGCTGCAGGACAGCATGGCATGCCATGGGTACCGTGGATACCATTGGATCTCGCCCACCATGGACGATGGGGCCATGATCTGCTTTGCTTTGGAGCTTCCGAGCCAGCATTGCTGTGGTTGCCCAAGCAGGCAAGTGCTCTTCTCACTCGGCAATCTTTCCGCAAATCCCGCCCACTAGGGGGTGGAAGTCATCTAATAACCACCACCCATCAGGTTTTGACTCTGTAGGTCCGGATGAAGGTTGGATTGAGATATGGCATTTTACCCGTAGCCTGTAGCCCAAGACATTGTGCATCCACCCAGATGCTACTGCAGCTACGCGAACCAGATGTCAGACATCTGCGTTCCCTTTTGGGCGCCATCGTCGGTACTTCGGACTGTACTTTGTATAGTGGTGGGCAGA
Organism: Trichocladium uniseriatum; assembly: GCA_017139535.1. NCBI lineage: Eukaryota > Fungi > Ascomycota > Sordariomycetes > Sordariales > Chaetomiaceae > Trichocladium > Trichocladium uniseriatum. The sequence goes on along the minus strand of WOUO01000007.1, from coordinate 616,219 downwards.
GCCACGGTACGGAGTACGTAGTACAGCTCACTTCCCTGTTCATGTTGCCCCGACGGCGGGAACACGGAGCATTCACGGCGTTTACTTTTCCGTACACTGCATCCTTTGGACATCGGTTCCAGACAGAGCCCATACAAAGCTCAGCTTGCCGCTTCTCTAGCTTGCTCGCTGGCTTTGCTTCCGGCGAAGATGTCTTGCCTTTAACTAACTGCACTCTCCCCCGCTGCCCTGGATTTCTTCTCCCCGTCCGGCGCCGTGGCCATGCCAAAGTCAATGATGGCCGAAGCGGAGCAGAGAGCGGGGGACTTCCTCAAGCCCAGCAGCCTCCAGCGCATGTTGGAGTTGGAGAAAAGGCTCAAGGTACGTGGGTCACTCTTTGCCTCACCGATTGCTGGCTTGCTCGTGCCTTGATTGCTACATGTCTTACACGTGTTGTGTCTGACGTTTTTGTTCGTATTCCAACAGGTGCAGCGACTGCAAGCTGGCGCTGGCCAGCCACTCAGCTTGCCCCAATCCCCCACCCAACTCAATGACGGATCTCCCCCTCACCCTATGCTCCCGGACTCACCCCCCCAGCAAGAAAACTTCCTGATGGTGGAGGCCGCAAGACGCACCGTTATTCTACCTTCACTGTCCATCATCATCCCCCCGTCTCCGACCGACGAGGATCAAAATTTATTGAGACAAGCGGAAGACGACCAGGAGGCTGAGCAGCATGATGACAACGAGACTTCACAGGTGACATCCCTTGCGACAGAAGAAAGTGAAGGCGAAGACACCATGTCGGAGCAGTCATCGATATGCCAATCCCCTAGCTGGGAAGGCTACGGCCAGAGGAAGAAGGAGAAGAAGCTGGAGGCTGAGCGCCGAAAGAAAGAGAAGGAGCAGGCCGAAAAGGAAGCCAAAGCCGCGAGAAAACGAAACACTGCAAGGCTGAGCAAGCCTCCGCCGGCGTCAGCAACAGCAGCGAAGCGCGATTCCAAGATTGTCGGCTTGACAAACGCAGATCGCTCCATGTCGGATCCGGTGCTCGTCACCCAGCATCGGACAGGGGACTCGCATCGACCAGAGGATGTTAGTAGAGCCGCCTCCGCCGATGACCTTCACAAAACCCGGCAACAGCGGCCTTCTGTGACCGAAGTCCTGTCTTCCAGCGCTCACATCCTTGTTTCATGCTCTAATGTACGCAAGTCCGTATCAGAAGGACCAGCATCATTAAGTCCGCAGCCGTCTCCGACATCTTCTTCGAAACCCGAGCCGCGCTCTCCGCGGGATGCCTTCCCGCCGTCAGCTTCGAGGACTCCAAGGTTGCGGCACATGTCACCTTCTGGCGGTAACCGAAGCAGCAGTCTTTTGCAAGCAGCAGCAACAAATTCCGGTCGTTCACAAGAGTCACTATCCGCGAACTCCGCCGTGGACGGCGGCCCCAGAGACGGGTATGTGCTCTATCAGAGGGCCCAGGCAGCAGAACTGGCCCTGGCGAGCCTTGAAGATGAGCAAATGGTCGGAGATGCTGGCCCACGTTACCCGCCCACGAGCAACGCCACTCAGATTCAGTCCAAGAGAAGACGCTCCTTGACACAAGAGGCAAAGTCCGCGGCAATGAAGCTCGTAGGCATAAAGGCGGCGCCAGCAGCGAAAGACGAAGCTCGGGCGGGCAATCGGCTCAGCAGCCAGAGCGATTATTTGACTTTCAAAGCAATCCGTTACTCTGCTTCCAGCCCTGAACCAGAAGGAGGCAGACAGGCGTCGTCACACCAGAACCGGGACGACACCCACCAAGCGCCTATTAATCAACAGCCACCGACCTCAGAAACAGCTGTATCACGCCGTCCGAATGCGCCAGAAGAGAGCTCAACTCACCCTGAGCGGCTACACACATCACGGAGTTCAGTTGTTTCGTCTGGACCGTCGACCACAAGCTCTGCCCTTGGCAACCACAACAAGAAGAAGGGGGGTCTGAGAGAGGCTGCAAAAGCCGCCCTCACTATGTCCAAAGGGTCTCAAAAGCCCCAAGATGGGTCCGCACCGTCGATTTCTGTACCGCCCTATTTTGCCTTGCGCGCTCGTATGCAATCTCGGGCATCAGCTCCCTTGGTGAAGGATGCACCCCCGATACCTCCTGAAGACGCAACTGCGGCTGTTGCGGTAAGTCCCGTTGCACAATGTCCCCAAAAAGACAATACTAACACGCTCAAGCAGAACATGGTCATAGCCCCCCCAACAGAGCCCAGCAAACAAACCGAGACTGAGGCCCAAGGAGGCTGCCACGCATCCGAGGGATCTTCATCGTCATCCGCCTATGAAGACGCTTCACTGCTTCCATCGCCGACGACAACACCAAACACGTCGCGACCACAGTCAGCAAAAGATGTTTCATTACTTGCGAAGGAACTTCTCAAGGAGAATTCCGAGTCGTTGGGGCTTCAAGACGACGAGCGGACGCTTCGCCAGTCCCTGAACTCCAGCAAGTCAAGCACCCCTCGCATGATCGAATCGGAAGTACGTGAGAGCACCAATACGAGAAATGAAGACCGATGGAGCCGAACTCTTTTGCCGTCCACCATCAACTCTGACGCCCAATCCTTTAATCCCTCGGTTTTCAATAGCGGCAAGATGGACGATGCCGACCAGACGCTACTAAACTCTCCCTCTTCGCTCCACGCCACGAGCCAACCCAATGAGGCAGCCTTTGCGCCCCTTTCTCTGGGCAAACTGTCGTTCAATTTTGACTTTGCCTCTGGTAACGCCGACGGTGCCATGCTCATTCCTCCACGGTCAAGCAAACGGGACTTGGCCACGGTCGATCGATTTGCTGCGGATCTAATTGCAACTTCTCCTTCGCACGAGCAGTGGGGAGATAATAATATGGCGCCAGCGCAGGGCAAGAATGTGTCAGAGGAGAATGGGAGATTGACAGATACAGGCGGGGAGAATGCCGACACTCGAGACGGCGGGAACTCGCTGAGAGACTTGAAAAGAGATGGGAATGAAAAGAGGGGGAAGAGTTTGGAAAGATATAAGAGGAAGTCGCTACAGAATCACAGAATGTCGCGAAAATTTGAGCAAGAAGTAGGGGCTGAGAGGGGGAGGGAAGACGAGATTCAACCGTCCCGTTCGAGGGCTCCATCAGCTGGCTCTACGCCGCCAGCCCGAAGCCCCCTTGCTTCAGAATTTGGCATTCCGAGCAACCCTTACCTCTTGGATTTCTCGGAGGCGCTCAAAAGCCAAGGGATTCCAGCCGGAACCCCAAGGTCAGCCAACAGCCTGCACAACGGTACTCAGGAACATGCGGCTCAACCTTCAACATATCCTGGGCCAAACCCGCCGTCAGAGTCACCACCAACATCAGGAGCGTCGACCCCCTCCCGTCGAACGTCCGGAACGCCCATATCAATCCTCAAAAACCCTAACAATTCGACTCCAGACTTGCCTCCAACACCACCAGAGTCGACCTCACCCCGTCCCCAAGCCCTCTCGTCACTCCCCAAGCACATGCAGGCGGGCATACCCTCGCGGCCACCTACAACAACATCCGGGGCCGAGGCGCGGAGGGCTCCCATCGCCAAGATGTTTGTCGAGTGCTGCAGCTGCAAGTTCTACCATGACATGCCGTCCAAGATCTACGAGTGCATGGCCAAGCCGGACACCGTGGTGGAGGACCGGGCGCTCGGGATCTCGGGGGCGATCACCACCATGGTCAAGTGCCCGTGGTGTCACCACAATATGAGCAGGAACTGTTGTGCGGGGTATGCGGCGGTGGTGTATTTGAAGGAGAGGTTGCATTGATGGGGCTTTCTTTCCTTTGCGTTGGAGATTGAGAGCAAGAACGTATTGGTTTCTTTTGTTTCGCACTTTTGCTTGCCTTTCCAATGTGGCTATAATGGGCTACAAGGGGCATATCACGCCATTTACGAGGCCTCTCCTTTGTATCATGCACGAATACTCGTTCAATTCTCCTGTCTTGCCATTTCATTACTTAATGTCTTGCAAAGGGGTCTTTCGACATCTACCGCCAGGTCCTACATAGGCAGGCTACAGCCCATTTGTATCTCATGATCACGCATAATCTTTGTATTTGGTGTAACATAGTACGGTGTGGGACATAAGGAGGAAAGCTTGTGGCTGTATAACTGCTTGGTATTTAGCGTTTGAGAGTGTGTTTGTATTGTACAAAACAGTGTGCACTCTTACTAAACAAGAACATAACGAAAAAGACAAGAAAAAGACAAGAAAAAGAAAAAGAACTAGGGTACTTCGTACCAAAGTTGGAAATTAAATCACGGAATACTACGCCTACATTGCGACATTCTAGCCGGCACGGTCGTGATTGTAATCCCGGGACGCCAATCGTAACTTTAACAAGTTCGGAACTCGGCTCACGGTTGGAGACTTTCGCGTGAGCACACTCTGTGCAAAGGACGGACGCGGAGCCAAAATAAAGTCATGGATTGGCAGTTCACGATGGCGTCATTCCTTATCAGATCAATCTCCACCAAAGTTTACGCGTACCCACGTGATGATAAGATAATTATGATAAGATTGATAAGATTTGTGACATCAACCGACAGGCTCGGCTCTAAGCGGCTCGCCGTTCGGATCAATTCTCCACTATATTTCGCAATCTGGGCCCGTGGTTGGTGGTCGAGAATCTTCTGTCGATGACGCCGAGGAATTGAGGAGTCAAACTCCGAATCGGCGAATTCGCCGCCCGCAACTTTTCCCGACCTGCCCGCACCCGCATATCAGCGCCCAGCACACCAACACACCGGCACCGACGTCAACGACTTTTCGACCCGGAAACCTTTATTCTTCAGACTGTGACTGACTTTCCCGGCCGACTTCATCTACCATCAAGGTTCACGGGCAACGAACGCTTCCAGCTCCACACGCGCGTGTGGACTGGATCGCGACAAGAAGAGGGCCCGAGGGGTTTTCGCCTCCCCGCCGTCGGTCATGAGAATAGCCCCCTGAAGCAGGAACCACCACATGGCTTCATTTGCACGAGATGCGCACACATCTGGCGCTGGTCAGGACCACGACATAATACATCACAATGTCTCGCCAACCGCCCCCCACGACCCTCCGGTCGAGCCGGTCGAGATTACGGCCGTACAGAAGATGCTCTCAGCGACGTCGGGTAGTCTGTTGACTGCCTTTCTAGGTATGTTTCGCCAACTCCAGCATGACTGACCTGCTCCAAGAATACAAAGCTAACCTCGTATCATCTCCAGCCACCCCCCTTGACGTCGTGCGCGTGCGGCTACAATCCCAAGGCCTCTCCCAACGGCCACCCATCGACCTCTCCAAGCTCGCCATGTCCTTCCCCACCAGCACCACCTTCCGACCCTCAGACCTCGGCGTAACCGCCTGCTGCCGCGAAGTCTTCTTCACCAACAACACCTCCGAAGTCTGCGTCGTCGGCGGCCCCCGCATCAACATCCCTGCCGGCGCCACCAACACCCTCATCCAGACCCCCAACACCACCACCACCAACCCGGGGTCCTCCGCATCCGCAATCACCTGCGCCGTCGAGCACACCCAATCCCGCACCTTCAACTCGACCCTCGACGGCCTCCGCAAAATCGCCCGCAACGAGGGGCTGCCCACCCTCTGGCGCGGTCTCTCCCCGACCCTCATCATGGCCATCCCCGCCAACATCATCTACTTCACCGGCTACGACTGGCTGCGCTACAACCCGGCCAGCCCCATCCAGCGCGCCCGCGCCAGCGACGAGTATGCGCCCCTCGTAGCGGGCGCCGTCGCCCGCGTGCTGGCCGCTACGGCGGTGTCTCCCATCGAGTTGTTCCGCACGCGGCTGCAGGCTACGCAGGGCATGTCGAGTTCGCGGGGTGGTCACCTGGCGGATACCTTCCGCGGAGTGAAGGAAATGGTTGGGGTGCACGGGTACCGGGCACTCTGGCGCGGGTTGACGCTGACGCTGTGGCGGGACGTGCCGTTCTCGGGGATGTATTGGTGGGGGTACGAGACGATCCGGGGGAAGCTGACCGATGCGCGGGAGCGGAGACGGGTTGCGGGGTTAGATCTGGAGCTGGAGCCAACGACGACGACGACGACGACGGAGTTTGGGCTGGAAATGGAACGGGGACGGACAATGGACAGGGCGGAAAGCAGGCGCGAAAAGGGCCGGGCGCGGCGCCGGTCGCAGAGCAGGGAGAACCACGCCGACACCTTCACCGACAGTTTCATTGCGGGCGCCATGTCGGGCGGGTTTGCCAGCGTCGTGACCATGCCGTTTGACGTGGGCAAGACGCGCACGCAGGTATTCCGTGACGGCACGGCGGCGGCAGCAAACAAGTCTGCGGGGGTGGCTGTCCGGCCCGAGGAGACCAACATGGCGCGGCTGCTGTGGCACATCTTCCGCACCGAGGGCCTCCCGGGCCTGTTCCGGGGTGTCGTCCCGCGCACGCTGCGCGTCGCGCCCTCGTGCGCCGTCATGATCAGCAGCTATGAGGTGGGCAAGCGCGTGTTTAGGGGGGTCAATGAGCGGGCGCTTACTCACGCGCATGAGCCGTAATCCTAATTCTCCCCCCTAACCGCTTTCCCCTTCCTTTCTCATATCACACGACCTTGGGCCCCCTCTCACCACTTTCCTCGCGCATCGTTGGCATTTTCTCTTGCGGTTTTCCTGGCAGCATGTTTGGCGTTTCCTCTCTCTCTCTCTCTGTCTTTAGAGCGGCGGCGGTGGTTCTTCTGGCTGGCGTGCGTGGCGCGGAATGGGTTATATAAACAAACGCGCGGGCATTGCAAGAAAACCCGCCCTCCCGAGGGGCTTAATTTGCGTTTTAGATGGCGGCGGCTGCTTTTAGATGCCCGGGCAGGATTTCGACTACTATAACTATTGTATTGTAGTGCACTTGTATTGTACAATGCTTCTTGGCCTCTTGCGGGAGCTGTAACATCATATACGAGGTCGCAAGCGAAAATACACGACTTAATGCATTAGCTTACCTGCCCATGCATCTTGAGTCCTTTTGCTTAGCCTGAGGTGAGTGACGGGAGAGAAATCTGTCGTTACGCAAGCCTAGAACGGACATTAAAATGTTAAAAGGCAAGAAACACTTCAAGGGAAAGGGGTTGCATTTCCTGTGGCAGAGAGCGTCCCATTGGGTGGTAGAGGACATCAGTATCGGCACATCAACAACTTACAAGCACGACAGGATGGCCAAAGAGGGAGGGCACTTGATTGAATTGGTCCGGCTAATCCGCAAACTTTTCTAGTGGTATCATCGGGGAAAGCCAGGGACGAAAGACAAGGTGTTTAAAACGGGAGTTGCAGTAAGCGTGCAACTTGTCGACAGGTCCGAGTTGGAAAAAGGACTAAAACTGAAGAATGGTATATTACGAGTGCCGAGTTCTGACTGCGAGTCTTGAATCCACCGAGAGAAATGGGGGCCAGTAGCCACCCCGAAGAACAAAAAAAGGGTCCGTCCGGAGGACTGGGATGTGAAAGGATTCGGTTGGTTGTTGATTCGATTTCGGTTCCTGTTACAAACTAGGTGCAACCGCATCGTAACTAGCGACGGACCGGGGGCGGCGATATGCGAGGACCGGGCCCTCCCATAGCCTCGGCGTTGGCCGTCAGCTCGGCGACTCTCGCCTTGATGCGGGCGACACGGGATTCGATGGCTAGAGACGTGTCAGTTGAGACCTCGCAATGTTGCATCCTGGCTCGGCTTACTCTCTTCTCCACTGGTGTCGTCGTCAATCTCGGTGGCTTTGGGAAGACTCGCTGGTGGCTGGTTCATTTGACGCTGAGCAGCGCGCTCTGCAGCATTCTTACGGATCTGCGCCCATCGATCCTGCGGGTCGATCGCACGGGCGACAGGCGCAGGTGGCGGTGCCGCTGCGTCTTCGTCAGCCGGCGGCGAGACGGGCGAATGCGAGTTGGGAGAATGTCTGGCAATGGGAGGAGGCACTGCATCGTCGGTATCGTCCTCCTCCGGGGCGAACGCGGGCTGGTCGAGGAGCGGGCCTTGGTTAAAACGCGAGAATTCTTCCTTCGCCGGAATCGAATCTCTCGTGCTGGCACGCGAGACGTCCTCATCAAAAGACGACTCGGGTTCCGGCACGGGTTTCAGGGCAGCCTGAGGAGCGCCCACTGGTCGACGGGCGGGGATGGTGGAAACAGGGGAAACGGGGGAAACGGGTGAGACGGGAGCGGCGGCAGGAGAGGCCGGAGTTGGAGCCGCGGCCGCCTGGGGTTGCTGTGGGACGACTGGCTCCTCCTTGGCCGCCGCAGGTCGGAGAGCATCCCGCTGCGCGGCTCTCTGCGGCACAGCCGGCGGGGAGAGGGCAGCAGGCGCGGGAGAAGGCCCATCAGCCGCAAGGTACGTATTGACTTGCTCTGCGGCATTGTCGGGGAGCTTTGACTGCCTATGCCTACGGCTGAACAGCTTTCTTAGCCCGTTACCACCGCCGTTCTTAACCATCTCCTTGTGAAGCTTTCCTTGCCTCTTGCCCTCAGGACTCAACTCGGGCTCAGGAGAGACCATATGTTCCCGCACCAGATCCATGCTTTGAGAATCCCTTGGCGGCGGCGGCAACGGGCTGTCACGACCCGTACCTAACGCCGGTTGCGCTGAATGGAGAGTCTTGGGCGCTCCTAGCTCTTTCACCTCCGGCTTCGGCGTCCTCGGGGTCGGTGTTTCGTCGTGCCGTGGGACCGAGGATGAACTCGGCACCGAGATTGGGGCGGGCCGCAGAGATGAAGATGGGCTTGTGGGAGGTAGATCCGTTTTGGGAGGCAGCTCCGGGCGATGCTCCTGTTCGTCTGTCGTCGTCGCAGCATGTCCATTGGTGTGTACAGAGGGGCTCGGGGTACCACGGCCGGCATTCGTATCGGAAAGGTAGGCTTCTCGGATCGCCTCCTTGTCATACTTGTTGGCCCACTTGACAGCCGGAGATGCCTCGCTAAGAATACTCGGCTGCAGGGTGAACACACTGTTGGTCTTGTCGGTTAACCAGTCTTGATCTTTCCTCCCACGCCGCTCTTGTGTCTGTTGCTGCGCCTTCTGCTGCTCCTGCTTCTGGAGCTGCAACGCAGCAGCCTGGATCTTGGCTTGCTGATCGGGGCCAATGCTCGTCTTGCTAAATCCCATCGTGGCGCTCGGTTTCAGTTGGCCGTCTCCCTTGTCGAGGGCATGCTTTCCGGTCGACTTTCTCCTATTAAGCCCCTTGCCTCGACGGGTCCAGCTGAAGAAACCCTTCTTCTCTGCAATGTACGCGCCTTCTTCCGGATCAGGAGCCGCGCCCTTCACCAGCTCCTCCATAACCAACCACCGGCCGGTTCGGATGACCGTTTCGATCACAGCGCAGCGCCCAAAGGCCGATTTGCGCTCCGGCGTCTCTTCCGGAGCCAAACTGGTCATCCACACCCACCAGAACGAATCGTCAAAATCGAATCGGACAATGCTTGCCAGCTCGCCTGGCTCCAGCTGAAGATCGCTCTCCAGTCTCGGCTTATGAGATTGCGAGCTCTTTTGCCGAGCCCCAGTATCGATTGGAGGCAGAACCTTGTCCGGTGGCAGCAAGTGATTCACACCCCGTTCGTCCACGAAACCAGAAGAGAGGAAATCCGCCCAAGATGGGGTGGTGGGCCGTCCCAGGTCACCGTTTCCAGAGGCAGGAGTATTCCGTAGGCCCTGCTGCTGCGTTCGCGGGGCGCCAAGGGCGGAGTCTTCGTCCAAATCGTCGTCTTCCAGAGCGCTTGCGAAACCGATATCTTCGAAGCGAGACCACGAAGCATCGCGGAGACTCGTAGAATGCTTTGAGCTCGACACAGCCTGGGACTGGTTGGCGGCAGAGATCGCCCTAAGAACTCTGCGGCACTCTTCGGTCAGGGCCTGGATGGGATCTTCGTATTCGGACCATTCCTTGAGAGCCCTGTCCTCGTCACGGTACTGGAAGTGATTGGCGCGTCGTAGCAGGGCAAACGGCGTGGGTGATACGTTGTCGACAATCATCGCGACTCTGTTGGTCGAGGTTTGCATAAGAGCCGGCCTCTGGGGGGGGTATTCCGTCTCTTGGAGGAGTTTCTGAAGCGACATGGGCAGTAGTGAGATACCGCCAACGGCCGGCTCGGGAGCGAGAGACCGGAGATAGGCAAAGAACAAATGGCTCGTCGCATCAGCCGCACTGCCAGTTTCGGTTAGAAGAGTATCTCAACCCCCGAGAGAGGAAAACAAGAACTTGCCTGAGCCACGCCTTGTATCCGCCTTCAAAACCATTCCCGGTATCATTGTGCTCAAAGGCCCACCATGCAGCCATGCGGGAGAGCTTGCGCCCCCCAAATCCGTTCATCTTGCTATGGGCGGCAACGGCCGAGAGTAAGTCAAAGAAGTCGAAGATAATCTTCGACCGAGATTCGTTATCGACACTAAGCGGGATGAAGGTCTTGAACGAGTCTCTGGCCATGTTCGAGTCTGCAGTCCAGAGTTAGCCTAAGCCGTGTAGCACCAAGTCGAGATCGGGGAATAGCATACCCTGCTCTCCAACCTTGAAGAGCTCATATGAATCCCAGCCAACGACGCCCCCCTGAAGCCTGTTCCAGCACCATTTGATCACTCCAGAGATGACCTGCACCGTCGTCAGCACCCCGAACCCAGTCTGCAAAACGCGCAAGGGCCAGGCGGCCATACCATCGGCTCCGTCATCCGTAGCTCCTGGGCCAGGGCTTCTCCGCGAACCAATTGACCGCCATCCTTGCCGTCAAAAAAGTGTCGCACAAAGGTACGGACGGCGCTGGGATCGGACGTCGGCCGGAAGGGGAGAAGTAAGAATGGAAGATCGAGAGCTGCAGGGCGCCGTTAGATGACGTTGTGGCACGGCAGGGGTAGGGGGGGCCCGCCCCATGCGAAGGCTAGGCGCAGCAGGCCGAAATTTGATGTCATACCTCGGGCTTTGAGCTCTTCGGTGCAGAACCGGATCAACTGTTGCACCTCTTCAGGCTCGACCGTCTTGCGGGTCCAAGCATCCTCCCACCGTGGTTTTTGCGGCTGCTGATCCGCCAGGTCACCGAGACGGCCCTTCTTGGACTTGAGCCGGCCGTTGCCCTTCAGGCGGGAGAAGAGGCCCGGCATCGTGGGGAGTTTCGGCCGCGTGTCTCAGAGATCGGGCGTGGGATGCGAGTCGGGAATATTCGACGGCGAAGGTGGGACGGGGAAGGAGAGTCAAGCGGGCGCGGTCGGAATACCGGGGCGGTATAAATATGCGTCGCGACCATGCGATGTCTCGAGAAGGGAAAAAAAAGGAAAGAGCTTGGCGGGCAGCTGATGTTCGGCAACGAACCAAGCAATTGGTGTCTGGAGTAGCACGCAGTAGCGTCGATTCGGTGCCGGGGTCGGGTCCTAAAATTGTTGAGCGAGCGGGTGCCCGGGCGGTGAGAAAGGCGCAAAGGCGTACAAAGGGTATCGAAGAGGGGCAACAAACGGATGTTGAGAAAAGTGAAACAGAAGAAGACGGTTGTGAAAGAGGAAAGAAACTGCTGCGTCGGCGGCAGCAGTGGGAGTTGAGAGGCTCTTCAGGGGCTCGCGATGGCAGTCAGGTCGATCCCAGGAAATTGCTCGACCAGGGCCGTGTTGGCTGGGCCGCCTCCAATTCACAGCACGCGTCGGGGTGAGCCGCCAAAGATACCTGATGTCTTGGATGTCAGGCTGAATTAGGATTAGACCCTGCAATTGCTAACGATTCGCTGCCCATTCAGGGATTCCGGCACACTGGGCAAGGCTTGGTCTGTGTGTTGGCGCTTGATCTCTTGAAATGAAGGCATCCGGGGCTTTCTTTTTTTGTTCCCTGGAGAACTGGTTTGCTCCACAGACATATAACGTTAGCACGTTGCATTGACGAAGTTGGTTTGAGCGGATGGAGGCATGGAGTGAGAATTTTAGGTTTCGGGACCGGGCTTGAGTCGCGGCTGCCAGATGCTCGGGGAGTGGGGAGCCAGAGGGAAGGTGAGGTCCGAGATCAGGTCCTTGGATTTCTTATGGTGGATTCTGTCCCATTCTCGGCCATGTTTCGTCTGGCATTGGGGCTCCACAGATTTCAGATCTGGCGATCTTTCGGCACGATTCGAATCTTTATCATTATGCATCCAATGTTAGCCCTCGCAGCCAGAACCGATTCTTTTATAAATTCGGACACCCGCACCCAGCGATGCTGCAAACTCAATTCCCGGGAAAGTGTCCATCCGCTTGACAGTATCATGGGTTTCGGAACTCGGAGACTCTGCCTCAGACGATCCGGCACGGCATTTGCATCGACTGCCGTCGCACCAGCCCACCGACGTGCACAGTTCAATTTCGCCAGCGCCACTCCCGAAAGTCGAAAGTCACCCACCAAAGTCCGTGTGCTCGTCGCCGTTGCTTCATTCGTGCCCGCACCCGTCCCATCCAGGCCATGGAACTCTCGGACTGCTGGTGATATCCATGGGTGGTTGGTCGCTCCACTGTCCAGTCGATGCCAACGCGCCCAACCCCACGTCGTACCCCATCACGCGAACCCATCATGCGAAAAACGCGACTGGGCGCCCACCTGCTCGTTCACCTTTAGGCGTCAATTGGCCAACCGCACTCAAACAACCCCCTCCGAGACGGCCTGAGCTGCGTGGCACCCCATTGCCCAGTCGTTCGTTGCGAACGGTTGATCAAAGAGCGTGATGACCAACATTTATCAACATGGCCAGCAGCCAACCAGCCTCGAACGCATTGCACCGAGACACGGATAACGGGAGCGTCTGCCACTCGCGTAAACGTTTTGTTTCACCGGAACCCCCTTGAATCCCACCCGATTCTTCGGCTTTCTGGCGATGGCCAGAATCTTTTTGCATTGATACGGAGTCATGGACCTGCATGGAGAGCCTTGTTGCGTTGCAGGCTGCCAGTCATTCAAAATCAGCCAGCTTCCAGCCAACCTGAAAGCTTGGAAATGACCATGCAGCACCAGCAGGCTCGAATGGACACAGTATCTCTCATTCGCACTTGGCCCCGGGCAGCTTCCTCCACGCGCAAAGGTGATGGCGAGCATCTTTAGGCCGCAGGGCAGTATCGGGTGTCACAGCTTACCCCTGCAAGACCCTTGATCATCCCTTCTATCCAATCACTGATCGTCCTCAAGCGGGGCGCCTTCCTTTCTTGGAGTTTTCTCGATTGGCAACTGGTTCCTCTTGAAGGAGGGAACTTGACCAACGAGAGAACGCAATGTCTGCTCTCTTGAGTTGCACGCCGGATTCTGAAATCTGGTGCGTCTTGATCTCTTTCCCGTCACCAACTTCACCCAGCCCGAGGACCGATGGAACCATCAAGCTCAACCAACGATGATGTGCATTCCCAAGGCAGACAGACTTACATACAATGGAGCTCAATGATGTCATAAATATCAAAGGTTTGCGTCTTCATGTAAAGCTCGTTTTCTACATGCCGCCCGCATCAAGGAACGGATGGACAACCACGGCTCGGCCTGCTTTGGCCGGACCATAACACAACTCAGAACTTCAGGTTTGATGAGAGTACAAACACGGCTAGTTGAACGATGGTTGCGAATTACGCACTCTTGTTTAATGACTTAATTTTCTTGTACAGGTTACTACGTAGTTATCTGTAGTACCTTACTTTTAACAATGGTATTGAGCTCAAAGAACGACACGTAGAGAACAGACATTTGGAGTCAAATTACCGACATCCTAGTGATTCCCCAACCTCCAATGATACGTAAATCTTCCTTCCCAAACTGCTGTTCATCATTTCCTGATGCATATGGCCAACCAAGCCAGCTCAGCGCGATATGTACACATAACCCGTTAGCAACAGGCCCAAGACGCAGAATCGAAATGGCTCGAGCGTAGATGGCGCCACGAAACTCCCTATTTTCCTCCTCTCCCTCCGTCAACATCAAAAAGGCTCAACGTGTGAGGATGAGACTGTCTGTCTGGGATCAAAATCATGAACACCCTTGTTGCAGACAGTAACCTCTCGCACCTCGAGAGAGAGACACCATGTGCCCCAAATGAGCGTGTTTCAAGCCGTCTCATCGGCCGACACAGAGGCAACCAAATCCAAACCAACTCTCTCCCTTTTCCAACACGGAAATAGGAAAAGAAGACAAACGACAATAAATCAAGCCTCAACCTTGGGGGCAACATTCTCCTCACCCTCAGCCGCCTCAGCAGCCGCCTTCTTTTCCTCCTTCACCGCCACCGCCGTCTCATTGACGCTCACATTGCCCCCGACAACCGCCGCCTTGACCACGGCCTCAACCTTCTTCTTCACCACCCCCTCCTCCTTCTCCTCCTCCTCCTCCTTCTTCACAACCTCCGCTTCAACATTCACCTCTCCCTTCCCATCCTTCCCCGCACCAAAAACACTCTCCCCCTCCGTCAACGCCCAATCCACCCTCCCCTCCATCCCATACCTCTCCCCCAACCACTCATTCGCCAGCCTAAAATGCCCGCACGTGAAAAACCCCCTCGACGCACTCAACGGCGACGGGTGCACGCTCTTCAACACAAGATGCCGCTTCCCATCCACCTTCAGCACCCTCTTGCCCGCGGGCGTGCCCCACGCCATGAACACCACACCGCGCGTCCGCCGCGCCGCCACCAGGTCGATGGCGCGCTGCGTGAAGCGCTCCCAGCCGCGGTTCGAGTGGCTGTTTGCCTCGTGCGCGCGGACGGTGAGACAGGTGTTGAGCATCAGCACGCCGCGCTGGGCCCAGGGGGTGAGCAGGCCGCCCTTGGCGGCGGGCGGGTTGAAGAGGGGGTAGTCGGTTTTGAGGCAGATGTACATGTTTTTGAGGGAGGGGGGCGCCGGGGTGGGGGGGCGGACGGAGAAGGCGAGGCCGTGGGCTTGGTTGTGGTTGTGGTAGGGGTCTTGGCCGACGATGACGACTTTGACTGTGTTGAAGGGGGTGTGGCGGGACCTGGGGGGTGTGTTAGTTTTTGAAAGGTTGGGAAAAGGGGGGGAGGGATGGGTGACGTACCAGCTGTAAATGTCCTCTTTGGGCGGGAAAACCTTCTTGCCTGCGGCTGCCTCACGCTCGAGGAATCTCTTGAGCTCGAGGAACTCCTTGGTGACGAGCTCGTCCTTGAGCAGGGCCAGCCAGCTCTCGTGGAGCGTGTCAATCTCGAGCTGGAGCAGCTTCTTCTGCTCGGGGGTCAGGGTAGCAACCCATTTGGCCTTGTCGAATTTGAAAGCCGCAGGTTCAGGTGCACCATTCTTACTGGCACCTCCGTTGGTGGTCGATGCCGCCTTGGGAGCACCAAAGAAAGACATGATGTTGCCTTGCTTGGCCTTCTTGGCAGCGGCATCGGCCTCGGCGGCGGCCTTGCGCTTGAGAGTGGACATACTGCGAGCTAGAGGCCGAAACTGGAGATAGGTTTGGGGTGGAGTCGGTGATGGAAGGACAGATCGAGTTACACGGTTACAGAGAAATTTGCGGATGAGGAAGCAAGGTAGGAAGGTGGGAGACGGCAAAAATTTGATGCCGGTAATCGTGGAAACAAACGGGTTTAAAGACCCCGGTCGACACTTTGTGACTGAAGAGTGCACAGAGTTGTCGAGTTGAGAGTTGAGGTTGAGAGATGGAAGTTGCAAGTTGGAAGAAGCGAAACAGAGCGGAGCAACAAAATGCAAGCAGGCAGAAGAACGTCAGTGCTCGCAAATGCAACTCCGACCTTGCAAGCAGGGAAGCTGTCAGCCTGGAGAATGGCTGGCTGGGCGACCGTTTTGGCCTTAGCTGCTTCGAGAAAAGCGCGTTCAAGACGCGGTTTTTGGCGTCACTCATTAACACGAAATGCAGGGGTTGGCAGGGGGTTTTAGCTTTTCAGCCCTGTAACTTCCCTGAAGCTGACGAAGGACAGGGAATAGAGGACGGGTCCAACACCCGTGACCCGCAGACTCTTCCCTGTCATTATTGACCAAGCAATTCCATTGATCATGATACGCATCTTGGGGAACCCTGTCAAGATTGAGAAGTTGATCATTCTGACAAGACGACGCGAGGCATCAATTCAAGGCACTTCCAGAGGTCAGCCCCACGACACGCCATTGGTCCGCTCCCCTGCAACCACTTAACGCGGTCACCGGAAGGCGACCGCAGCGCGCGCGTCCGACTCCAGTGTCGTCAATCACAGTGGGGCACCGTCATCAATGGCTTTGTTGGACATGGACTTTGAGATCATGGGGAGAGAAAAGGGGAATGGATG